>CM057457.1:498820000-499040000 GCA_016271365.2 Neoceratodus forsteri
GCTCAAGACTGGATCACCTCAAAGCTACATCGACTGGGAACAGAAAAAATGTGTTTCTTGTTATAAACAGAGCCACACCAAAGGACAATGATGTTTATATGTTAACTCTGTCCTACTGTTTTGGGGTAATAATAGTGTTTATAACTATGCTAGTTTAAGCAACTCATTATGTTTTGTAGTCTCAGATGACATATGCTTAACTGTAACACCAACTGAATGCCTAAATGTGACAAAAGGGCCAGAGAGTGGATTTAATCAACACTTATTGAACAAGTGATTGTGAATAATGTAAAGTATATAGTGAGATGTACATGCTCAGAGGAGTTGTATTGTTGCATAAATAATAATTAAGCAATATTGGTCCAAAGGGGGGCTTGTAATAGGGGATAAATAATATGTCCCAACATTGCAGGCAAACTTCATTTTGGTCTAAAACATAATGGGCCAGATATTCAAAACTTTGCCCAGGGGCTAAATTAGCACTGCCCGTGGCAACCCATCCGGAGCCCAGAGCAAGCTATATTGAAATGGAAATAGCCGGTGCTAATCCTGCTAAATATTGCAGGCTAAGGAAGCTGGGCAAACTGGTCTGGAGTGCAGGGCAAAATAGCCGGGAATAAGACAGCACTGAATAAAGCAACCAGGAAGTGCAACCCACAACAACAACACAGTACACAGCAACGTGAGGGCAGGTACGGACGACCTACATGGCCAATGTGTGTGCCAGAAAATGCATGGACTCAGTACAGCTTCAGGAAGCAGCAGATGTGAAAGAACAGTGATCAAAACTGTATATTATTCCCGTACTATTATGCCATTGCTAACACATTAAGCGCGAGCTAAACAGTTAGCCAGGCAAACACGCTTGCCCAGAGCTAAAATGTGCCATAATCAAAAGTGCCATGCAAATGAGCCTACTTAGGTAGTCTCTGGGAAACAACCAGATTAGTATCTCATTATACCCTGATTTGCATGCAGTTTGCCCAGCATTACTGCAGGGTCCCACAGAGCCACCTATAGGTCAGTCTGGAAGTACAGGGCTGACCAGGTCAAACTGCAGCTCCACCTGTAGGTCAGTCTGGCAGTGCACAATGACAGCTGCAGGCTACATGTAAACAGTACAGCATAGCATAGCATATTGTATCCCAGGGACAAGACAGAATAGGCACAGGTGGTGGTGGTGCTGCATGCAACTGTCACACTGTAGGGCATGCTACAGTGCACAGCAGACACACAGTAGCAAGGGGACAGTAGTGAGGGATGCAGCACTGCCTATGGTGTGTAGGGCAGTGATGCTGACTGCACTGTACACAGTGACAGGCCCAACCTGCAGGTGTTTACTGACAGTCGACATTACTGTTACACTGTTGTGTGACCCACAGATGCTGTACCTGTGGCATGGGATGCTCACAGTGACATGTACATATCTGGCTTTGTGTGTTGTGGCAGTTGTACAGCTGTGTGGCATGTGGCTGGGGGCATATATTATCCGAAAGGCACACTAGTGTTGGGGGTATTCCTAATACTGGCCCATGTGCACTGCATGATGAGTCCCAGCCTTGTGGCCACACCTGGTCTGTGGCACAGCCTGGCCACCCATACACACTCCCGTCAACATCCTCCATGCCCACAGTGCTGCATGTGTGTGCTGGCATCTGTTTTTGTCCACAGATGTGTGGTCCGCAGGTGTGTGCTGTATGCTACACTGCCATGCTGTCCACTGGTGGCATGGTCACCACTACTGCCTGGCATGGCTGGGACTGGTGGCAGATGATGGCATCATTGTGATGCCATCGGTTAGCAACATGCTTCCTATGTTTGGCTTTATCTATGTGTCATATTTATTTTGTTACGGTCGCCAAAACCTACGCTAAACCCACGCAATCCCGCTAAAGCCATTATGTCGCTGAAGCGATTGCCCAGGATTAAGGCGCTGCTTTTCCTGGGCAGTAATGTGCACTGGCGCTATGTCGCTGGCCAGTCGTGCAAAACCACTTAGCGTGGGCGCGTCGCTGAATATAGCATTGCACCTGTATTCATGCTGGGCCTGCCCTTGCATACATTATAATTTTGCCTGGCACTAATGCAGTTTGCCCGCACTATTTGGCCTTTTGAATATGGCAGACCCGTGCTAATCCCGCGCTAAACCTGCACAAATGATTTTTGCCTGGTGCAAAGTTTTGAATATCTGGCCCAATATGGTTGTGTAACAAATAATGATCTATGAAGCTAAATCATATCAACATTTGTGAAGTTACAAGTTTAACTAAGACCACAAGTTGTAATATTCAAGTGTCTTTTGATATCTGTACTAATCATTTGAGTGATAGAGAACAGGTGTCTTAAGTGTCTGCAAGACAGTAATACAGGGATAGAGTTCAAGTTACCCTTTTGACTATTATTATTGGGATGGGCCAGAGTGCCTGTGTGCACATTCTTAAAGTACAAATCTATTTCTTCCTTCTAGATCTTAATAACTGGTAATGACTACTATTGCTATCCTTATATAGTAGTATAATTTACACTATCAATACATTTGAGCTAAATAAGGATTAGGTCATGCAAGAACTAAAATAAAATTGCCTTGTCATGCAAGAACTAAAGAAAGAGCATTGCCTTGTAAGTTAATGTTTGTACTTGTTTTGTACCAATCATACACAACCATAATACTGTCTTCCACTATATAAGCAAGCCACTATACACTGTTAGTTTGAAGAATTAAGAACTAAGAATTGAAAACTAAGAAGAATTAAGAATTTAGAATTAAGAATGAAAAATGCACCACTTATAATCTCTCACTATGATTATTGTTATAATCATTAAAATTCTTCCGCCATCAGCATCATCTCCGTTCATCTCCTTTCTAAGCATCAGTCATGGACAATTTATAAATGGTAACTTTTTACCCTCCTTTACAAAACCAGACATTGGTAATAGAAGAAAGAACAAAGGTTGTCTTACTGATTGAAGTAGCCACCCAGCTACTATAGTGTCCTGTGCATAAAACCATTAAATACCTAGATATGCAAACAGAAACTAAACTCATGTGGAACAAATGTCATGACCCCACTCCTGAGGGCACAGTCCACTGAGCTGACAGTGGCTTTCCTAAGTTCAGTTTGTGACTGGGGGTGTCATGAAATGCTCTTCATGTCCTTTTAGAGTAGTGCTTGCTGATTTCACAACTGAGCACTCGCCATTGGGGTCTAGGACTTCCTTTCTTTCTGAGTAAGGTAAAATAAAGTCTTGAGCCTGTAGCCAAGTGAGAACCCTCTTTGGTTAGTGCACTGGGGGAAGAACCCAAGCATTATAAACTAATCAGGGCTGTCCTCTTAAATCTGATTGTGTCTTCTCCCACAAGTGCTGCAGAAACTGGATTCAGACCCCACACACCCTCCTGAGACTTTGTGTACTTTCTCTACTTTAGGCCCCCCAGTTTCCATTCCAGGATCCTAGTTTCAGTAGTGCATGGCACCTTAGCACTAAACAGGCATGTAACAGATTGAATAAACCTTCCCAAAAAGCTTCACACATAATAAACCACTCCCAGGCAGTAATACGTTAAAATAAAAGCAAGGGTTTTTACTGATTATTTAAATAATTAGTATATAAACATACAGACAAATTATTTTGATATTTGGTTACAGGATAACTACATAAAAAGTTGGTAAATACATACAAAAGGACTAATAAATTAGCTGGATAATTTCTACCTTTCTGTAGTGAAATCAGAGTCCAGAATATAAAAGATTTTTGCAAAGTTTCTCTTTTTCTCTCTGCTGAATCTCAGAGTCCCAACTTTCTTGCAGTGGTCTTCAGTGTGTCTTAGACTGAGGTGGGAAGGGCTGTGCTGGTGAATAATGCAGTCAAGGATAATGTAGGGAGACTGAAGCAGGAGGGCAGCACCAGTGAATGATACAGTGCAGAAGGATAATGTAGGGAGACTGAGGCAGAGGGCACTGCTGGTGAATGATGCAGTGCTAATGGATAAAGTGAGACTGAGACAGGGAGGGCAGCACTGGTGAGTGATGCAGTGCAAAAGTATTAATATAGAGGGACTGTGGCAGGGAGGGTAGCACTGGTGAGTGATTCAGTACAGAAGTACTAATGTAGGGAGACTGAAGCAGGGAGGGCAGAGCTGGTGAATGATGCAGTGCAGAAGGATTAATGTAGGAAGACAGGGTGAGGAGGGCAGTGCTGGTTAATGATGCAGTGCAGAAGGATTTATGTAGAGAATCTGAGGTGGGGAGTGCAGCACTGATTAATGATGCAATGCATGATTAATATATGGAGATGAAGGTGGGGAGGGCAGTGCTGGTGAATGATGCTGTGCAGAAGGATTAGTGTAGGGAGACTGAGGCAGGGAGGACAGCACTGGTGAATGATGCAGTGCAGAAGGATTAATGTATAGAGATTGAGGTGGGAGGGCAGTACTGGTGGTGATGCAGTGCAGAAGGATTAATGTATAGCGATTGAAGTGGGAGGGCAGTGCTGGTGAGTGATGCAGTGCAGAAGGATTAATATAGGGAGACTGAGACAAGGAGGGCAGCACTGGTGAATGATGCAGCACTGAAGTATTAATGTAGGAGATTGAGGTGGGCGGGCAGCATTGGTGAATGATGCAGTGCAGAAGGATTAATGAAGGGAGACTAAGGCAGGAGGACAGCACTAGTAAGTGATGCAGTGCAGAAGTATTAATGTAGGGAGACTGAGGCAGGTATGGCAGTGCTGGTGAATGATGCAGTGCAGAAGTATAATGTAGGGAGACTGAGGCAGGTATGGCAGTGCTGGTGAATGATGCAGTGCAGAAGTATTAATGTAGGGAGACTGAGGTAGGTATGGCAGTGCTGGTGAATGATGGTGTGCAGAAGTATTAATGTAGGGAGACTGAGGTAGGTATGGCAGTGCTGGTGAATGGTGCAGCAGAAGTATTAATGTAGGGAGACTTGAGGTAGGTATGGCAGTGCCGTGAATGATGCAGTGCAAAAGTATCAATGTGGGGAAGGCAGTGCTGGTGAATGATGCAGTGCAGAAGGATTAATGTTGGGGGCCTGAGGTTTGGAGGACAGTGCTGGTGAATGATGTGGTATAGAAAGATTAATGTAGGGAGACTGAGGTGGGAGGGCAGCACAGGTGAATGACTCAGTGCAGAAGTATTAATGTAGGCAGACTGAGGCAGGGAGGGTAGCATTGGTGAATGATGCAGTGCAGAAGTATTAATGTAGGGAGACTGAGTTGGGAAGGGCAGTGCAGTTTCTGAAGGAAAAATTGTTTTGAGTACCTAGAGGTCAGTGGGGCACAGGACCCAAGGCAGCATGGGTTCACAGCAGGAGGGTCATGTCAGACAAATCTAATTGATTTATTTGAACTGGGTGACCAAAATAGTAGACCAGGAGGGCTGTGACATGGCCTACCTAGACTTTAGCAAGGCATTTGACACCATCCCACACAAAAGATTAATAGTGAAATTAACCAGCCTGGGTGGGTCCCAGGGTGGTAGCCTGTAAAACATTGGCTAGACAACAGGACACAGAAGGTAATTGTAAATGGAGTCCACTCTGAAGAAAGAGGGTTACTAGGGGGTACTGCAGGGTTCAGTACTGGGTCCAGTCCTTTTTAATGTCTTTAAAAGTGACATTGCAGAGGGACTGGAAGGAAAAGTATGCCTCTTTGTAGATGACACAAAGATCTGCAGCAGGGCTGCTACACAGAAAGGTGTGGAAAGGATGAAGGGACTTGCAAGGTTGGAGGAATGGTAGGAAGTATGGCAGCTAGGATTCAATGCAAAGAAGTGCAAAATAATGCACCTGGGAAACAAACCCAGGGAAGGTTACACAGTGGGGAGGAGGTAGTAACAATAACAAAAAGGAAAGGGACCTGAGGGTAATCATATCAGATTAATAGATTAATATCTTAAGGTTAGCAAGCAATGTGAGAAGGCAGTAGGGAGGGCTGGGGTACACTGGGATGCACAGGGCATCACCAGCAGAAAACAGGAAGTTGTTATCCTCGGTACAGACAGTTGGTGAAACCCCATCTGGAGTACTGCATCCAGTTCTGGAGACCCCATCTCTTCAAAGACATAGACAGGATAGAGGCAGTCCAGAAGAGGGCAACTAAAATGGTGCAGGGTCTGCAAGAGAAGCTATATGAGGAGAGACTAAAGGAGCTTAATATGTATGTATTGAGGAAAGGAGAGGAAGGGGGGACATGATAGAACCTTTTAAGTACCTCAGTGGAATCAACAAAGTCCAAGAGAGTAGCATCTTTCAGTAAAAGAGACGTGCAAGAACAAGGGGACACAATTTAAAGATGGGGTGGTGGGTTCAGGGGCAATGTGAGGAAGTATTTTTTCAAAGAGAAGGTAGTGGATGCATGGAACAGCCTTCATAAGGAGGTTGTGGGGTCTAAAACTGTGGGAGAATTCAAGAATGCATGGGACAGACATAAGGCAATTCTTGTGGGGGGTAGGAAGAAATAGGCTGTTGGTTAACTAGGATCTGCGGCTTATCCTGTAGGTAGGGAAATGGACAGACTAGGTGGGCCAAGCAGTCCTCATCTGCCATCATAGTCTATGTTTCTCTGTTTCTATGATGCAGTGTGGAAGAATGAATGTAGGGAGACTGAGGCAGGAGTTCAGCACTGGTGAATAATGCGGTGCAGAAAGATTAATGTAGGGAGACTGAGGTAGGGAGGGCAGTGTTGATGAAAGATGCAGTGTGGAAGAATGAATGTAAGGATACTGAGGCAGGGAGGGCAGCGCTGGTGAATAATGTGGTGCAGAAGGGTGGTAGGGAGACTGAGGTAGGGAGTGCAGCACTGGTGAATAATGTGGTGCAGAAGGATTAATGTAGGGAGACTCAGGCAGGATGGGCAGCACTGGTGAATAATTCAGTGCAAAAGGATTAATGCAGGGAGAGTGAGGCAGGCTGGGATAAACCCCAGGATGGGTCCCCACAGCATGGAACCCAAATCACAGAGAAGGGTAGGGTCAGAGGTAGGTGTGACAGTAGAAGGTGGTGTTTGGGTGGAGTTTTGACTGTTATGGGAGGGATCCAGGTCAGGGTGAGAGATTTAATGTGGAGGATAGCAGGTTCCCGACAGAGGGTTAAGTAAATAAATAAAATTAGGGAGGTGGGGCTAGAATAGCAGGTGAAAACTAATGTCACTGTTTTGTGGGCTAGTACTTTCAGGTTTGCAGAGTTATTTGGGGAGAAATACTGCACTTTCAGCACTAAGGCAACTTTTGAGGAGAGCATGAGAAGCATTTCCACTGAGGTGAAACATGCCATCCAGTACCCTCTCCCAGGGGCCCTGCACACAACTGGGCTCCTTATTAGTGATCAGGTATGTATTATGTAAAATAAACAAGATCTGATCAATGGAAACACATGTCATGATATGGCCACAAAAAAACAAGCTTGAAACTGGGACAGCCCACGTTAACTGACTGATATTCAATACTTACCACCCCATCTCTCTCCATTTTCCCACAGTCTCTCCTTCTCGAATAAGGCAACAGTAAGCACTCCCCCCTTCTAGCTTCTCCCTTCCCTTCCCAGCATCCAGCCCTGTGACCTCCCATGGTTTAGATTTATCCTCAAGGTAAATTCTCTGGTTATTGTTGCCCTCTTCCCCCATCTGAACTTCCTAATCAGCTCATGGTTCGTCCTCTAGTTACACCATTTGTCCTGATGTACCAGTCTCCTGTTGTTTGTTTGTATACTTTCAGGGCCTCTAGTTACACCATTTGTCCTGATGCACCTGTCTCCTATTGTTTGCTTGTGTGTAACCAGGGCCTCTAGTTACACCATTTGCCCTGATATACCAGTCTCCTGTTGTTTGCTTGTATATACCCGGGGCCTCTAGTTACATCATTTGCCCTGATGCACTTGCCTCCTATTGTTTGCTTGTATATTCATTTATTTATTTGCACATCGGTTTACAACCTTTGAGCCAGAGGCTCATTTTCAAAGGTACCTCATCACAGAGTGGACAAATACAATACAGACAGTCATGTTACAGGATGTAGATTACATGGATTCACATGCAAGTGTGAGAAGAACATGATAAATACAGCCATAAGTACATATACTCGCTTTGGTTACAGGATATGGGTACATCAATAGCAGGCATTTGTGACTGAGCAGATATTGTAGAGAAGCCAGATTGGTTACAGTGGAAACATATAAAACTGCAATAGGGGCAGTCAGTAGAGCAGTGGTAATTTAATAGGTTACAGTAGTAGATATTAGTATGAGTAATCAGGAGCAGTGGCCATTTAGCCAGGTTACAGCACATAATAATACTGTCGAAAGAGAAGTCAACGAACAATTAAACCAGGTTACAGTTAACACATGGTAATACTGCAGTTTGGGAAGTCGGCAGAGCAGTTGTAATTTAGCCAGAGGAGATACATACTGACGTGGGGAAAGGCCAGGTATCAGGAAAAGTTCCTGTACAGTCTTTCATGGTATAAATTTAGAGTGGTGCGATTAGGATGCTGCCCAGTAGGCATTGTCAGGGCACAGTGGGCAGTGCCTCAGATTATACAGGTGCAACTTTGTGTGTCGAACACTTCACTTCGGAGTGTAGTTTTGAATTTGGAGATCATGGGGGCTTCTGTGACCGGGAGAGGGAGCGAGTTGAACCAGGAAGGGGCTCTGGTGTAACTAGAGGCCCGTGGTATATACAAGCAAACAATAGGAGACAGGTACATCAGGGCAAATGGTGTAACTAGAGGCCCTGGGTATATACAAGCAAACCATAGGAGACAGGTGCAACAGGACAAATGGTGTAACTAGAGGCCCGTAGTATATACAAGCAAACAATAGGAGACAGGTGCATCAGGGCAAATGGTGTAACTAGAGGCCCGTGGTATATACAAGCAAACAATAGGAGACGGGTGCATTAGGGCAAAAGGTGTAACTAGAGGCCCATGGTATATACAAGCAAACAATGGGAGACAGGTGCATCAGGGCAAATGGTGTAACTAGAGGCCCTGGGTATATACAACCAAACAATAGGAGACAGGTGCCCTGTTGCACCTGTCTCCTATTGTTTGTTTGTTTATACCCAGGGCCTCTAGTTACACCATGTGTCCTGATGCAACTGTCTCCTGTTGCTTGCTTGTATATACCCAGGGCCTCTAGTTACACCATTTGCCCTGATGCACCTGTCTCCTATTGTTTGCTTGTATATACCCAGGGCCTCTAGTTACACCATTTGTCCTGTTGCACCTGTCTCCTATTGTTTGCTTGTATATACCCAGGGCCTCTAGTTACACCATTTGCCCTGATGCACCTGTCTCCTATTGTTTGCTTGTATATACCCAGGGCCTCTAGTTACACCATTTGTCCTGATGCACCTGTCTCCTATTGTTTGCTTGTATATACCACGGGCCTCTAGTTACACCATTTGTCCTGATGCACCTGTCTCCTATTGTTTGCTTATACATACTCAGGGCCTCTAGTTACACCATGTGTCCTGATACACCTGTCTCCTGTTGCTTGCTTGTATATACCCAGGACCTCTAGTTACACCATTTGTCCTGATGCACCTGTCTCCTATTGTTTGCTTATACATACTCAGGACCTCTAGTTACACCATTTGTCCTGATGCACCTGTCTCCTGTTGTTTGCTTATACATACTCAGGGCCTCTAGTTACACCATTTGTCCTGATGCACCTGTCTCCTGTTGCTTGCTTGTATACCCAGGGCCTCTAGTTAGACCATTTGTCCTGTTGCACCTGTCTCCTATTGTTTGCTTGTATATACCCAGGGCCTCTAGTTACACCATTTGTCCTGTTGCACCTGTCTCCTATTGTTTGCTTGTATATACCCAGGGTCTCTACTTATACCATTTGTCCTGTTGCACCTGCCTCCTGTTGTTTGCTTGTATATATCCAGGGCCTCTAGTTACACCATTTGCCCTGTTGCACCTGTCTCCTATTGTTTGTTTGTTTATACCCAGGGCCTCTAGTTACACCAGGTGTCCTGATGCACCTGTCTCCTGTTGCTTGCTTGTATATACCCAGGGCCTCTAGTTACACCATTTGCCCTGATGCACCTGTCTCCTATTGTTTGCTTGTATATACCCAGGGCCTCTAGTTACACCATGTGTCCTGATGCACCTGTCTCCTATTGTTTGCTTATACATACTCAGGGCCTCTAGTTACACCATTTGTCCTGATGCACCTGTCTCCTATTGTTTGCTTATACATAATCAGGGCCTCTAGTTACACCATTTGTCCTGATGCACCTGTCTCCTGTTGCTTGCTTGTATATACCCAGGGCCTCTAGTTACACCATTTGTCCTGTTGCACCTGTCTCCTGTTGTTTGCTTGTATATACCCAGGGTCTCCACTTATACCATTTGTCCTGTTGCACCTGCTCCTGTTGTTTGCTTGTATATACTCAGGGCCTCTAGTTACACCATTTGTCCTGTTGCACCTGTCTCCTATTGTTTGCTTGTATATATCCAGGGCCTCTAGTTACACCATTTGTCCTGTTGCACCTGTCTCCTATTGTTTGCTTGTATATACCCAGGGTCTCTACTTATACCATTTGTCCTGTTGCACCTGCCTCCTGTTGTTTGCTTGTATATACTCAGGGCCTCTAGTTACACCATTTGTCCTGATGTACCTGTCTCCTGTTGTTTGCTTGTATATACCCAGGGCCTCTAGTTAAACCATTTGTCCTGATGCACCTGACTCCTGTTGTTTGTTTGTATAGACACAGGGCCTCTAGTTACACCATTTGCCCTGATATACCAGTCTCCTGTTGTTTGCTTGTATATACCAAGAGCCTCTAGTTACACCATTTGTCCTGATGTACTTGTCTCCTGTTGTTTGCTTGTATATACCCAGGGCCTCTAGTTAAACCATTTGTCCTGATGCACCTGTCTCCTATTGTTTGCTTATACATACTCAGGGCCTCTAGTTACACCATTTGCCCTGATGTACCTGTCTTCTGTTGTTTGCTTGTATATACCCAGGGCCTCTAGTTACACCATTTGTCCTGTTGCACCTGTCTCCTATTGTTTGTATTATACCCAGGGCCTCTAGTTACACCATTTGTCCTGTTGCACCTGTCTCCTATTGTTTGCTTGTATATACCCAGGGTCTCTACTTATACCATTTGTCCTGTTGCACCTGCCTCCTGTTGTTTGCTTGTATATACTCAGGGCCTCTAGTTACTCCATTTGTCCTGATGTACCTGTCTCCTGTTGTTTGCTTGTATATACCCAGGGCCTCTAGTTATACCATTTGTCCTGTTGCACCTGTCTCCTATTGTTTGCTTGTATATACCCAGGACCTCTAGTTACACCATTTGTCCTGTTGCACCTGTCTCCTATTGTTTGCTTGTATATATCCAGGGCCTCTAGTTACACCATTTGCCCTGATGCACCTGTCTCCTATTGTTTGCTTGTATATACCCAGGGCCTCTAGTTAAACCATTTGTCCTGCTGCACCTGACTCCTGTTGTTTGCTTGTATAGACACAGGGCCTCTAGTTACACCATTTGCCCTGATATACCAGTCTCCTGTTGTTTGCTTGTATATACCACGGGCCTCTAGTTACACCATTTGTCCTGATGTACTTGTCTCCTATTGTTTGCTTATACATACTCAGGGCCTCTAGTTACACCATTTGTCATGTTGCACCTGTCTCCTATTGTTTGCTTGTATATACAGTCACAGGGCTTCTAGTTACACTATTTTCCCGTTGCACCTGTCTCCTATTGTTTGCTTGCATATACCCAGGGCCTCTAATTACACCATCTGTTCTGTTACACCTGTCCCCTATTGTTTCTTGTATATACTGTACCCAAAGCCTCTAGTAACACCATTTGCCCTGATGCCCCAATCTCCAATTGTTTGATTGTATATACCCAGGGCCTCTAGTTACACCATTTGTCCTGTTACACCTGTCTCCTATTGTTTGCTTGTATATACCCAGGACCTCTAGTTACACCATTTGTCCTGATGTTCCAGTCTCCCATTGTTTGTTTGTACATACCCTGGGCCTCTAGTTACACAATTCGCCCTGATGTACCTGTCTCCTATTGTTTGCTTGTATATATCCAGGGGCACTAGTGGCTCCAGCCATAAATGGTTACCAGGGCACAGCTGGGGCACAAAGATGCAGCCAGGTCACTGATATATTGTTACTATAGGGGACACTTTGCACCATATAGGGCACCAATTAGGACTAGCATATTTTTACCAAAGACACGTGCCCTGGCAGGCCCTGGTGTACAGCCACCACTGATTCAGGGCCTCTAGTTACACCATTTGTCCTGTTGCACCTGTCTCCTATTGCTTCCTTGCATACTCCCGTTTCTTTCTCAAAGTCCCCTGATATTATTGCCCTCTCATTACAGAAATTGCTGTGTCAAATTATTGTACCCAAATTACCCATCTGTTATGTATTTACACAGTGTATTGTATTGTCTTGATGTATTGCATTGTCCTACCAGGACCTCCATGTAAATGAATGTGCTCAATGGAGTTTTCTTACAAATAAGCTTGAATTTGAACTTTAAGAGTTGCATAGAAAAAGAGGGAAACATACTAAAATACTATTTGCCAGCAGATTAGGCCTTACGGTATATAGAGTCTGCTCAATCCTTAGATCCCTAGTTGGGTACTGAGGTCCTCCCCTCCCTTGTGTTCCAGAAACCCCTATCATCCATCCCCACCCCCTTGGGACAGGCCATCATCTGATACATCCACTTTCTGTGTCTGTCCCACCCTCTCTGAAGCCTCCATTGTGGAGCTCTGAACCAGCTGCCAGGCAGTGCATTCAAGGGTCCACCACCCTCAGTGAAAACCTCCTCCTCTTTCCCCTCACCCTTCCTCCTTCCAAATTCAAACCATGCCCTCTGGTAATACCTCACTGCTTTAGTCTAAAGATCCCTCCATGTTTACCCTATTTATTCCCTTGAGGTACTTGAAGACCTCAATCATGTCCCCTGTCTCTCCTCTCCTCCAATGAAAACAGGCAGAGCTCCTCAAGTCTGCCTCATACGTCAAATCCCTAGCCCTTGTATCATCTTAGTTGCCCTCCTCTGTACCTCTCCAGAAGCTGTATGTCCCTCTTCAAGTGTGGTCTCCAGTACTGCACACAGTACTCAAGGTGTGGTCTAACCAGTCCATTGTACTGCGGCAAAATCACTTCCTTGCTCCCAGAGGTGATCCCCTTACAATGCATTCCAACATTCTGTTTGCCTTGCTAGACACTCTCCTGCATTGCTCAGAGTTATTCATACATGCATCCACCATGACCCCTAGGTCTTTTCCTGTATTGAAGCCTCCAGCTCCCTCCTCCAGGGTGTACCTGTGTAGAGTTTCCCTTCCAAGATGCAACACCTGCACTTGGTGATATTGAAATTTAATTCCATGTGTGAGCCCAGCTTCCAGGGTGTCCAGGTCCCCTTGCAGGGTCAACTCTACCCTCTTCTCCTCAACTACTGCTCCCATCTTGGAGTCTTCAGCGAAGAGACTCATTTCACACCCTATACCCTCCCTGATGTCAGATATGTATGCATTTAACAGGATCGGACCCAGGACCGAGCCCTGTGGTACCCCACTACCAACCTCTCTAGGGTTCGAGAGCTCCCCACAGACCACTACTCTCTGGGTGTGTCCAGCTAGCCAGTTTTCAATCCATATGACCATCAAAGGGCCTACTCCTAACCCCATCAGTTTCTTAACCAAACCATTGTGGGGGACAGAGTCAAATGCCTTGCTGAAGTCCAAGAATAATATATCCACAGGCTTTCCCCTGTCCAGTTCTGATGTTACCCATTTTTAAAACTCCACAAGATTGGTTTGACATGATCTACCTGGCACAAACCCATGTTGCCAACTATCCAGACCTCCCACTTCCTCCAAGTACACACCCAATCATTCCTTTAGTATACTCTCCATTCATTTCCCACCACCGAGGTCAAACTGATGGGTCTATAGTTACCTGGTACTTCCCTCAACCCCTTAATGGATTGGCACAACATGTCCTGATGAAAAATTTCCACTAGCCATTTAGCAGTAGATATTTTGCTGTGACCACGATTTCATGCTTATTGTTCTTTGTTTTTGTTACACAAATCCTGCTCTTTAGCTCAAGAATGCATGAAACACCTGGTATGATGTTCAAAGCACAAGAAAGGCTGCACTGTGCCTGCACCAAACAGAAGTGATGCAAGCGGCATCGTGCATCACAACTTGTAGCAGTCCTGAAATATTTCTTATGTTGGCTGCAGTAAAACTCAGTCCCCTTGAGGCAGATTGGCCCAGCACCAGCTCTGCACCAGAAATAGGGGTGTGCAATGGCAGAAGGGGGCTTGTGGTAAACCTCAGATGCAGCCTTTCCTTTTGTGGGATTTTAAAAGCCCCTCAAAGCTGCCCCAGTGCTTAGATCAGTCATTGCTTGGCACTTCAATCAATGTGCAGGGTGGACAAGGTGGCCAAGCTAGGGGATCCCACTGGCCACAACTGCCGGAGCAGTGGCAAGGCAGGGAAGATGAACAGCTGGCACCCATGACAGCCTCCTGTGATGGGGATCCAACACCTGGTTGACCAGTAGAAGCACTACACTGGGCTCTCCAAGGTTGTTAGACCTTGGCTACTGCGCGGAGATCATGTGATGCAATCCTCTGGTGCTATTACTTCCTTCCTTACAGACGTCGGTTTCTCTAAATATCCTACAAAAACAGTTTTCCAACAATATTGTTTATGAGGTTAACATATCTGCAGCCTTTGACGTGATCTTCAGGGTGAAATTGATGAGATGGAAGCAGAGATGCAGTCAGCTCTCCCATGACATATACTACCTACAACACCCAAAAAAATCACAAGGAGACCCAAGGCTCAGTCAGGGCCCATGGACGGCAACCTCCAGCACTCACGAGCAGTCCCTCTCACTCTTGATCACTTTCTGATGAATTCCACCATTCAGGGATGAATTGCAGTCTCTAACGGATGAATTTAAAGTAAATTTGTCCAAACTGAAAGATCTGGTGATCCGTACCGGAGACTATGAGGCCCGTCTTAGTTCAGTAGAGCACAAAGTAGATAAAGTGGATACAGCCATGGCTGCTACATGACAACGCCTCTCTAAGTTGGAGGCCAAAGCCGAAGATTTGGAAGGGAGGAGCCCCCACAATAATGCAGTGCTAATTGGTCTACCAAGGAAATCAACAAAGTCCAAGAGGGTACCATCTTTCATAAAAACAGGTGTGCAAGAACAAGGAGGCACAATTTGAAGATAGGGGGGCAGCTCAGAGGTAATGTAACGGCATATTTTTTCACGGAGAGGGTTATGGATGCATAGAACAGCCTTCCAGAGGAGGTTGTGGAGTCAAAAACAGTGGTGGAATTCAAGAATGCATGGGACAGGCATAACGCAATTCTAGGGGGTGAAGGTAGGAAGAAGTAGGCTACTGGTTAACTAGGATCTGCAGCTTATCCATTAGGCAGGGAAATGGGCAGACAGGGTGGGACAAGTGATCCTTATCTGATGTCAAATGCTATGTTTCTATGTGGGGAGAAGAAGAGAGCACTTGATTGCTGTTTACACAAAAATTAGTAGAAAAATTAACAGGCCCTTCTCCATTTGGCCCATCCTACATCATAGAAAGGGCTAACAGGGCATTAAGAGCCATGCCCCCACCTGGTGCTCCACCAAGAATCTTCATCTTCAAGTTTCTAAATTACCAGGAGCGTCAGCATTTTATGATGAACTTTAAAGAAATCAAAGAAGTTCAATGGAGCAGCAAGATTACACGTGTGGCCCAAGATCTCCCCTTATCGGTGAGACAATGGAGACTGGCATACCATGGCATAGTTACTAAACTTCTGGCAGCAGATATAAAATTCTGCATGGGATATCACACAAATTTCCAGGTGCATCTTGAAGGGAAAAGGGTTCACTTTGATGACCCGAAGGCAGCTGAGGAGTCCCTTAAGAAGGCACTTCCCGACCTGTTCCGTGTAGGCTGAAAATGGTTGCTGACCTGTACCGCCGTGAGATGTTACATCGCCATAACTCTTGAAGCGAGTTAAAGTCTGCAAGGGTTTACAGACCGTACTGACTTTTCCTTTTCTTCTTTCTCTTTCCTCAGTGTCTGTGATGGTGGGAGGCTAAGTTTTAAATTGTCAACTGTATGAGTTTTTGCTCAATCAGTAACATTCCAGTTTCAGTCTTACTTATGTACACACTCTGAAAGGTGACCGAGAGTGCAGGCACGAACAGGACTTTATAAATTTGATTTTCATCACTGCATGTGTTTGTCCTTTTATTGAGCTCCTCTCAGCTTAGTTTTCTCCATTTTAACTTTTTGGTCCTTTTGGTTTTGAGCTAGCAAACGATGGAACGGAGAGAATTATCGGATTTTTTTTAAAGGGGCAGTGTAACTATCCAGTCTCCCCCCTACAAGCCTCAAGAGGGCTATTTTTCTGTTTTCTCTTTCATCAGAGACTGTGTTAGTGGGAGGGTACATTTTAAATAGTTGCCCCCCCCGAGTGTGTTTATCCTTTCTTCAAAGCTCCTCTATCCTTAGCTTTCTCCATTCTGACTTTTTGGTCCTTTTGGTTTTGGAGCTAGCTACCGATGGAATGGAGTGATCTATTGGTGCTGTTTGTTTTTTTTTCTTTTTTTTAAAAACAGGGCAGTGAGACTATCCAGTTTTCCCCTACAAGCCACAAGAGGGCTATTCTTTTTTAGAGTCGGAATTACTTGCCCCAGATCCTGTAGCCATCTTATTGGCTGGTGCTTATTATGGATGGAAATTTAGTCAATGTAAATGTTCATGTTTGATTTCAGTGATGGTTGGACTTGGGAGGGGGGAAGGTTACTGTTTAGGCTACATTACGTACCAGTGTGTTATGAGTCAGAATCAAGGTCCCCAAGCATGGTGTCTTAGGGACTTTCGCTATGGCCTTGATTCTTAGGGCTTCAGGGTGGGAAGGCTATGTTTGTTCTATTGGGAAGTTTCTTTAGTTATGTGGAAACTGTTTGGGGGATGGAGGGTGGGAGGGTGGGGCAGCTTGGCATCATGGAGGGTTCATCCTCTCTTTTATCACTTGGCTTCATTATATGGTACAGCACAGAAGTGTCTGATATTTGGTTGTTCAAATGACTATCCCTAAAAAGTTGTTATCTTGGAATATTCAAGGGGGTTGCAATAAAGTCAAACGATATAAGGTACTGAAACATATTCATCTGCTTAGGAGTAATGTCACCTTGCTGCAGGAAACCCACCTGCAGGATACAGAGGGCACTGTTTTTTGCAGACAGTTTGTGGGACGGACCTTTCTGACAGGGGATAGCACCCAAAGTCAGGGGGTCGCAATTCTTATCGCACAAGGGGTACAGTTTGTGTGTGAGCAGGCTATTAAGGATCAAAATGGTAGATACATTTTTCTTTTAGGTAAGTTGGAGAGAATCACCATGATACTAGGCAGTATTTATGGCCCAAATATGGATTCCCCAGGGTTCTTTACTGAGATACTGAAGGTATTAGCCCCCTTTACTAATCTACCCATTATAATAGGAGGTGATTGGAATCTCCCATTTTTCCCAATTTTAGATCAATCCGATCCCAAGTGTAAAGGATTGACACCAGCACAGAGAGCCATTAGGGATCTGATGGACCACTTTTGGTTGTCCGATCCTTGAAGAACTCTCTAGTCGCACTCACCTCTCCGAGGTTCACAAATCTCAATACAGAACTGATTACTTGTTAATCAGCAAGTCACTCTTTAGTGGTCTGATAGATGTAAAAATAGAACCCGGGGTTATTTCTGACCACGCGGTAACATGGTGTTCCCTAACGCTTCCCACTGATACACCCAAAGAATCCAATTGGAAGTTAAACAATCAACTACTCAAGGACCAAGGTATTGTAGAATGTATAGGGCAGGAAATTGACCGGTACACAGCAGTCAATTTAAATTCGACTGACCATCCAGATTTAGAATGGTGCACTATTAAAATGTGTATTAAGGGGCTTATTTATTAAGTCTGCAGCACAAAGAAAATAAAAAGTAGGATCAAAAGGCCCTAGATCTCCTAGCTGATATCAGAGACCTGGAGAGCTCACTGTCCTCCAACATCCAGGAGTCTGATAGGATCAGATTATTAAGTCTTTAGGATCAGTACTCTGACTTGCTCTGTGAGAAGGCAGAATACGTGATTCTCAAAACAGGCACAAAATATATTGATTAGGGGAGAAAGCTGGTCACTTACTAGCCCTCAGGCTTTAAAGAGTAGAATCCTCTAAATCTGTGCAGAACAGTCATTCTTGGTTGGACAAAACTCTCCTACTTTCTCTGAAAGAGATCACTGGGGAATTTGCCAAATGTTATGCTCACTTATATAGTCCCTTGATGCCCAAGCCTGACACTGCCCAAACTCAAGCATATCTGGACTCTATCACTTTGCCTACCCTGGATTCAGTGCAACAGGATTCCCTGATTGTCCCGATCTCAATCACGGAGATACAGGAATCAATCATATCCCTTGAAGCCAATAAAGCCCCTGGTCCAGATGGGTTTTCCCAAAATTTTTATAAAACATTTTCTAAACAAATCACACCTTGGTTAGCATGGTTATTTGCCTGGGTGTTGGGTGCCAATCCATTAGACAGTACCCTTCTGGAAGCACAGATCATAGTTCTCCCAAAACCAGACAAAGACCTGGAAGATATTAAGAACTATAGGCCAATCTCACTATTTGATTGCAATCTTAAACTTTTAGCAAAATTATTGACAAACAGGCTTAAACAGATAATGCCAGCTTTAATACATCCAGATCAAGTTGGTTTTATTTCTGGCGGACACTTTTCCGACCACTTTAATTAACTGGCTCACATCTTCTCTGCATCCAGAGATGCAGAGGTTCCACAGCCTGCTGTCTCTGGAGAAGACTTGGTTTGCTGGCCAAGGCACCTAGCTTCACCTGAGCTCTTTCCTTCTAAGACTGCTTGAAAGGCAGAGTAGAGAAACTTACCAGAGCAAGAGAGAAGGATTAAGACTTAGTTTGGCTAAGCAGATTTACTGTGTGGTGGTGTTTTTATTTTTTTACTCACAGGGATTGCTACTGTTTGTTGCTAACATTTCATTGCTTTATTTTTTCTCTGATTCAAATTGTTGTTGCTGGTATACCTTCTTCTGCATTATACAAGGTGTGCCTACAGGGTATGCTAACAGATTACTGCTGTAATCTTCTGATTCAAATTGTCTTTGCAAGGTATACCTTCTGTTACTGCTTTATTTTTCTCTGGGCTAAGTGTTTCTTACAGGGTATATCTTCTCTGAAATTACTGTATTACAGGTGGAGCTTACATTTTTGTGACTTTTTATCATTGGGCTAACAAAATTACTGTTTGACACTGTGTTTTATTTTATTCTTGTTTGTTGAAAAGGTTTGTTGTCTCAGAGGTATTTCAGTCTCCTTCTCACATTGAAGGAGCTAATTGCTTTCCTCCACAGCTCTTCCAAAGGATTAGGTGTGTATGTGGGGTGGAGCTGGCAAACTGTCAATATTTCCAACAGAAAGAAGGGTTAAAAGTCAGGTTAGTTGATATCTTGGAGGTAGAAGACTTGGTTTGCTGGCCAAGGCACCTAGCTTCACCTGAGCTCTTTCCTTCTAAGACTGCTTGAAAGGCAGAGTAGAGAAACTTACCAGAGCAAGGGAGAAGGATTAAGACTTAGTTTGGCTAAGCAGATTTACTGTGTGGTGTTGTTTTTTTTTTACTCACAGGGATTGCTACTGTTTGTTGCTAACATTTCATTGCTTTATTTTTTCTCTGGTTCAAATTGTTGTTGCTGGTATACCTTCTTCTGCATTATTACAAGGTGTGCCTACAGGTGTGTCTAACATAATACTGCTGTAATCTTCTGATTCAAATTGTCTTTTGCAAGGTATATCTTCTGTTACTACTTTATTTTCTGGAGCAAAGTGTTTCTTACAGCGTATATCTTCTTCTGAAATTATTACAGGTGGTGCTTTACAGGTTTTACAGTTTTATCTAACATTAGGATAAGCTTTCAGGGTTACTGCATTTGTTGTTGACTGATTGTTTCTGCTCTTACCTCCTTGTTCTTTCATCCATGGTTCTTCTTTTAGGCAGGGAAGGGCCCAGCCACCCACCCCATCCCCAACCACCCACGCCTACACTCCTTTTATAGGGTACCACAGCTGTGACATTTCTTGTGGCAGAGCAGGAAGGGCGGATCAGTGGAGCCTCCACAAGGTGATCTCATTTACAGGGGCACTAGTAATTTAACTTGTTATAACAAGTTAAACAAAGCACAATTAAACCATTACTTGCATTTTTTCATTTTTCCTTCTAATTACTCTGACTAGGTTACAAACCCAGCAACTTATTTGGAATGGATTTCATTAACTGCAGGTACTGTGGAACAATTTTCAGAAGGACAGTCTTACAGGATTTAGGACACTGTCCTACATGCTGGCCTTGGAGATCTTAGGGCTCAGCTCCAGGCAGCATGGGCAGAGATTGCACGTCTCAAATTTCATATTGAAGAGGAAATACATTATAAGAACCACCAGCCATTTCCCCAGCATCCAACAGAAAAACCTCGACCGCAGAGGGTAGTTGGTCCAGGAGGTTGGCAGGTGGTTAGGAGGAGCATATCAGGTGCCCCATCACTCTCTGCTCTCCAACACATTACCTCCAAAACCATATAAACACTACAAACAGGTATCTGCCTCATCTCTGAAATCAAATAAAGAGGCAGAAGACACTGCAGAGCAGGACATCAAGTGCACAGGAGCTAGCACAACAAAACTCACCCAAATCAGGAACCAAAACTAAACAAGCACAAAGGAAATCCAAAAACTTCTGATCATAGGAGACTCCATGATTCGGGAGTTGATACCCATCTCCAGCCAGGGGTGATGGTCAGATGTCTCCCAGGTACATCAGCATGGAGAGACACTGACCGCATTACTAAATTGTTCACAAAGCAGGAGAAAACATTGATGTCCTAGTACACATAGGGACTAATGATCTCTCAGCTGGTCAGTTGTGGAGACCAAGGAACACCTGACTAGGCTGGGTGACAAACTATCATCTATTTCGTCCGGCATCTCCTTCTCTGAGATTCTGCCAGTCTGGGAGAGGGAGCAGATGGACGGAAGGTCAGAGAAGGGGAGATAGGGGAGCTAAACACGTGGCTCAAGGACTGGTGCCAGGAAAAAGGACACAGATTTGTAGGGAACTGGCAACAGTTCTGGGAGTGAAAGTTCTTTAAATTTGATGGACTGCATCTGACTAAAGAGGGAGTCAGTGCATTGGGGCAGAAATTTGACGTCTTTGCAGAATATTTAAACTAGCAAATGGGGAGAGTGGTGCAGCACCCTATACGTCGAATGGGAAGAACACCCCTCCCCCCTCAGCTAGTGGTCAAACAGGAATTCAGCATGTTTGCCGTTCATTTGCATCACCAGGTAAGAAAAAAGGTTTGTCTCCCCATACGATGCACAGGGTAATGCCAAACTTCACCCAACAACTAACACACCAAAATCTGGCCAATGGAAAATCATGTACACTAAATGCTCACAGCCTGGGAAATAAGATCCCAGACCTGCAGGCCATAATGTCAGAGGCTAAACTGGACATAGTAGCAATTAGTGAGACGTGGTTTACCAGTAACCACACTTGGGAGACTTCAGTACCTGGCTATGTATTGTTCAGAAGAGACTGAGGTGCAAAGGGGAGGAGGGCCTGTATGTTAATGAAAATATCAAAGCTACAGAAATTCAGAATACACATAAGGAGCCAGAAGAACTGTGGGTCACCCTGGAAACAGGAAATGGGACAGCCATAAGAACTGGGGTTGTCTACAGGCCCCAGACCAGAGGAGGACATAGACACATTACTGTTAGAAGATATACAAAACATGACAGCTAAAGGAGGTTCTGATAATGGAGACTTCAACATGCCAGATACAGATTGGTCAATACCAGCAGGAACATCTGCCAGAACTAGACTCATAGTGGATTCCCTGCAGGGGAGGGCCTCAAACAACTGGTACAGCAACCCACAAGAGACAGGGCTATCCTAGATCTAGTACTAACTAACAAGGAAGGGATCACAGATCTCCAGGTGGAAGGTCACCTGAGGGCCAGTGACCATCACATGGTATGGTTCAGTTTGGCTACTACATCTAAATCATCCCATTCCAAGGCAAAAATATGGGACTTCAGAGGAGCTGACTTTGATAAGATGGCCAACAGAGTTAAGCTAGCCCTGGCAAAAGAAACACAGGTGAGGGGTACAGGCAAGTGGGCAAGCATTAAGGATGCAATACTTGAAGCAACATCCCATTGTGTTAGACAGAAAAGGAAGTGCAAAAGAAGAAGAAACCACTTTGGTTCTCAAATACAGTAGCAGAAAAGGTCAGAGCCAAAGGCTGGCCTTCAGGAAATATAAGGGAGCACAGCGGGATGAAGATAGGGAGGCATACCAAACTGCTCTAAGGGAAGCAGGACAGTAAGGCAGGCAAAGTCCCAAACTGAGGAAACACTAGCACTAACAGAAAAGAAGGTGACAAGACCTCTATAGATACATTAGTGAAAGGAGAAAGTCCAGAGGTAGTTGCTAAGCTTAATGGAGAAAAGGGAACATGTGAGGAGGAGGACCCTGTAAAGGCATCTATCCTAAATAGATACCTTTGCTCAGTATTTACTGAAGAGAAGGTAGAGGCAGGCCCACAGCTCAGCATCATGGACACAGGGGAGGGAGGTGAGCACTACTCCTTCACACAAGAAGGGTCCTACAAGAGCTTGCTAAGCTCAGGGTGGATAAGGCAATGGGACCTAATGGCATACATCCCAGGGTACTTAAGGAGCTAAAGGAGAACTAGCAGAGCCATTAGCAGAAGTGTTTAGTGAGTCTCTGAGCACAGGAGGGGTCCCAGAAGACTGGAGAAGGGCTCATGTGATCCCGCCCACAAGAGTGGTAGCAGGGAGGAGGCGGGACTACAGACCGTCAGTCTTACCTCAGTAGTGGGCAAGATTATGGAGGCACTCCTTAAGGAAAGGATAGTGCAACACCTGGAATCCATAGGGGCACAGGATCCAGACAGCATGGGTTTACAAAGGAAGGTCCTGTCAAACTAATCTCATAGATTTCTTTGACTGGGTAACCAGAGTGGTGGACCAGGGGAGCAGTTGATGTCGCCTACCTTGACTTCAGCAAAGCTTTTGACACTGTTCCACATAGAAGATTGATAAATAAGCTGGGTAGGCTTGGGGTGGGTCAGAAGTTGGTCAACTGGATGGCAAACTGGTTGAAGGCAGAAAACAGAGTGGTGGTAAATGGTATACAGTCAGAAGAGATGCAAGTCATAAGCGGGTACCTCAGGGATCAGTCCTGGGGCCAGTCCTCTTCAACATCTTCATTAGTGACCTTGCAGATGGACTAGAGGGTAAGGCTTGTCTGTTTGCAGATGACACCAAGATCTGCAACAGAGTAGATGATCCAGATGGGGTGGGCAGAATGAGAAGAGATCTGGATAAACTAGCAGAATGGTCAGAAGAGTGGCAACTGGGATTTAATGCAAAAGTGCAAAATCATGCACATAGGAAGAGAAACCCTGAAGCCACCTATAGGCTGGGAGGGAGTTGCTAGCAGTCACAAAGGAAGAAAGAGACTTGGGCATCATCATCACTGATGACCTAAAACATCCAAGCAGACCTCTAAAGCAGTAGGTAAGGCTAGGAGGGTGTTAGGGTGTATTAGTAGAGGTATCACAAGTCGTAGAGGTGGTAATAATCCCTCTGTACAAGACACTGGTTAGGCCCCATCTGGAGTACTGCATGCAGTATTGGAGGCACACCTTCACAAGGACATTAACCAAATTGAGGCAGTCCAGAGAAGGGCAACCAAAATGGTGCAGGGACTGCATCAAAAGACATATGAGGACAGATTAACGGAGCTCAATATGTATACCCTTGAGCAAAGGAGGAGAGAGGTGATATGATCAAGGCATTCAAACACCTTAAGGGCATAAACAAGGTGAAAGAGTCTAACATGTTTAAATATAAGAAAAATAGCAGGACAAGAGGACACAGCATGAGATTAGAGGAGGCCGATTAAGGGGAATGTGAGAAATTCTTTTTCACAGAAAGGGTGGTGGATTCATGGAATGGCTTACCACAAGAAGTGGTGGCTATGAATACAGTGCAGGGCTTCAAACAGGCATGGGATAGGCATAAGGGAGCAATACAAATGACTATGAATAGATAGGCCACTGACAGAGCAAAGGCCAATGGCACATTTATAAGGTAGAAAAAGAAATGGGCAGACTGAATGGGCCTTGCGGTCCTTATCTGCCGTCAACTTCTATGTTTCTATGTTTCTATGTTTCTATGGATGCAGAGAAGGTATTTGATTGAGTGGACTGGGATTTCCTCTTCTGTACTAAGCGAAGATTTGGATTCCCATCTAAATTTATCGATTGGATTTCCTCCCTCTACCAGAATCCTCTGGCCCAGATTTATTGCAATGGGGTGTTCTTGAATCGGTTCTCACACTATTCGGGAACAAGGCAGGGAGCCATTATCCCCGCTACTATTTAATATTTACCTGGACCCTTGTTAACCAAACTTAGACATTATGACTACATTCAGGGCATCACACTGGGATCCCAGATCTTTAAACTGTCTGCTTATGCAGACGATGTGCTGCTTCATATCGAGCACCCTTGCAGTCAATCCCAATTGTTCTGTCTGTACTCGAGGAATACAGTGCAGTTTCCAACTATAAAATTAATTTAGGTAAAACCATAGTCTTTCTCATGAATGGGAGATTAAGCAAGCAGGATACCTCTCCATTACGGTTACAATGGAGTCAGTCTAGCTTAAAGTACTTGGGGCTTATACAACTAGGGAAGAAACCCAATTAAGAAAAGCAAACCTCAATCATTTTCTTCTTATCATTCAACAAGATCTTGTCAGATGGCAATCCTCCCATTTCATTACGGGCATATTAATTTGATTGAACATTGAATGAACATTTTGCCAAGGTTATTTTACCCCAAGTATGTGAACTCATGGATCCCCTTAAACTGGTTTAAAAAAAAACATTCAATCATTATCCTCATTCGTCTGGAGGGCAAATCAGCCAGAAGAGCCTGTAATAAACTGGCTGCCTCAAGCAGTTTGGGGTGTAAGGCTTTTGCATTTGGTCTATATTTCTGGGCAAGCCAACTGGCCAAGTATTTAAGGTGATTATCGCTTCCTGAAACCTAGCCTCGGACCCTGCTATTCCTGCATGATTGACTCTTGAATGTGAGCTGATTTCTAATGCTGGTATCTCCCCATTTGCAATGTTACATATATCCCTAAGTTCTTACATAAGAAATTGTGTTATTCACCTGTTGTTTCTTCGATTAGAACACATACCCAGTTATGCACTTTTTGAAATACAAGCATAACTCCAACTCTTTCCAGCCAGTAGTAGGGAATCTCAATTTTAAATTAGGGAAAGTGCATTCCGCCCTCTTGGATTCCCATAATAAGGACTCCAAGGTGGGAGCTTTTTCATAGCGGGACAACGTCTATCCTCCCCCTCCATCATGACCCACTTTCGAATTCTGAAGGAAAAGGTCTTTAAAGTCTATCAATTATGACACATTCTGGTCCAGTTTTCAAAGGAAATGGTCTGAGACACTGAAACAGTGGATTGGCTCCAGGGGCTAGAGGATACTTGTGGTAAGTCCTATGCAGTATCATTGCTTTACATGGCTCTAGTGTCCATATCCTTTGATTCTCAATACAGTGACCCACAATTCTGGGTTTCCCAATTCCCCAGTTCTGCTAGTAGATGGAGAAGATATGGGATGACCTCCACACAAACATACCCCAGGACAGACTCTGTCTCACCCAGTTTCAAATTTTCCAAGACATGTATTGGACCCTTGAAGTTACAAAGGTGGGGCATACACCTTCCTCTATGTGCTCAGATGTGGGACTCAAGAAGGTAAAATATTTCACATTTTCTGGGACTGTCCTTCAGTGCGATGTTTGTGGGTCATGATTCAAAACAAGGCAAAACCCTTATTAGCTTTAGAGGATTTATTTACCCCTGGAGATTTTACTCAAATCCTGTCCATATTTGCAGATATCATATGGCTCTAAGTTTCCTGTCAGTAAAGAAATTAGTGTTAAGGCATTGGCTGGATAGGGAAGATATATCATATGTTGGAGGATGAAGGAATCGTTGCTTAATCTCAGAGCTGAACAGCTCAAAGCTAGCCTTTGGAGCTCCATGTCTCATTATAAGTTAGTTTGGGAAGGCTTTCATGCATTATAGCTACTACAAGATGGCATCCCTCCAGGTTAATTTGGACAAGAGGTGTCTCCTGTGGTCAGTTGTAGCATTTATGATGGTCTCCAAATCACTCAGAGTCCAGGATTATGTTATTCCATGATGCCAAGTGTGGGGAGGGGCTTGACATTTGTGAGTTCCACTCTTCCATGTTCTACTGAATCTGTTTGTACCAATGTCAAGTCATGGTGGCTAATTAAAAATTTCAATAAAGTGCTGAATATAAAAAAAGACCCTGGCAACTGCCAGTACACCTGCTGCAACAGGTGGCATTGGTCAGTTTGACAAGGGACAGGCATGTGCAGCCACCTGACCTCTGCACATGATGGTTGCCACGATGTCGAGCGGTGTGAACATGAAATGTGGCCACAAGGGTGGTGGCAGAATTGCAGGGGTTGAAGAGTGGCACACTGAAGGTGTAGCACAGCTGTACTGCAGCAGGCTGTTCACATTCCCTGCACATGCACGTGAATACTGAGGTGATCACTCTGCACAGGGTGGTAGTGGTATACTCCTGGCTGGCAGTACAGCCAGGATGGATGTGGTACTATAACTGGTACAGCTGCTGCACTCCACAGGACGGGCTTCAGAACCACGATGGTGCCACTAGAACCCCATGGGCTCAGTACAGTCTGACAGCTGTGACCATTGACTTGGGCAATTCAGGTGGATAGATATGCACTGCATGCACCATATGTCATGTTGCCTGCCAGATCTACCCCTCTGGCACTGTATGTGCCCTAGAACAGTATGGCTGCCAGCTGGGTGGTGTGTACAGGGAGCCAGACATCACACACCAGTGAAATACATAGCCTCGAGCACTACATGCATTCCTCCACACATTCTTGTGTGTATCCCAGACCATGCCCCTTGTGCATCTCGTAAGCATGTGGTCTGTTCCTGCCTGGCACAGAGACAGGGTACAGGGAATTGCACTGTCAATACTGCCACATGCCATCATCACTGCTCTCCTGTTCCCCAGTATCTGCCTGGCACAGAGAGACAGGGTACAGGGAACTGCACTGTCAATACTGCCACATACCATCATCACTGCTATCCTGTTCCCCAGTACCTGCCTGGCACAGAGACACAGGGTACAGGGAACTGCACTGTCAATACTGCCACATGCCATCATCACTGCTCTCCTGTTCCCCTGTACCTGCCTGGCACAGAGACAGGGTACAGGGAACTGCACTGTCAATACTGTCACATGTCATCATCACTGCTCTCCTGTTCACCTGTACCTGCCTGGCAAAGAGACAGAGTACAGGGAACTCCAAAGTCAATACTGCCACATGCCATCATCACTGCTCTCCTGTCTCCATGTACCTGCCTGGCACAGAGACAGGGTACAGGGAACTGCACTGTCAATACTGCCACATGCCATCATCACTGTTCTAGTGTCATAAACTTTGACGGCAGATAAGGACCGTTTGGCCAACCTAGTCTGCCCATTTCCCTACCTACAGGATAGGCCGCAGATCCTAGTTAACCAACAGCTTATTTCTTCCTAACCCCCACAAGAATTGCCTTATGTCTGTCCCATGCATTCTTGAATTGTCCCACAGTTTTAGACCCCACAACCTCCTCAGGAAGGCTGTTCCATGCATCCACTACCCTCTCTGTGAAAAAATACTTCCTCACATTGCCCCAGAACTGCCCCCCCATCTTTAAATTGTGTCCCCTTGTTCTTGCATGTCTCTTTTTCTGAAAGATGCTACCCTCTTGGACTTTGTTGATTCCACTGAGGTACTTAAAAGTTTCTATCATGTCCCCCCTCTCCCTTCTTTCCTCGAGGGAAGTGCCTTCTTAAGGGACTCCATTTACAATTACCTACTGTGTCCTGTTGTCCAGCCAATGTTTTACCCAGGCTACCACCCTGGGACCCACTTCCAGGCTAGTTAATTTGAGTGTTAATCTTTTGTGTGGGACTGTGTCAAATGCCTTGCTAAAGTCTAGGTAGGCCATGTCCACAGCCCCTCCCTGGTCTACTACTTTGGTCACCCAGTCAAAGAAATCTATTAGATTCTTCTGACATGACCTTCCGCTGTGAACCCATGCTGCCTTGGGTCCTGTGCCCCACTGGCCTCTAGATACTCAACAATTCTTTCCTTCA
This sequence comes from Neoceratodus forsteri, assembly GCA_016271365.2. Lineage (NCBI taxonomy): Eukaryota > Metazoa > Chordata > Ceratodontiformes > Ceratodontidae > Neoceratodus > Neoceratodus forsteri. Next base: position 498,848,481 of record CM057457.1, read on the forward strand.
GAAGTGACTACATCACTTTCCCTACCACAGAGATCAAACTGACAGGTAAGTAGTTTCCTGCCTCTATCTAGGTCCCACTTTTGTGAAGGGGAATCACATCTGCCTTCCTCCAGTCCTCGGATACCGCACCATCCTCCCATGATTTATTAAAAAGAGTAGTCAGTGGTTCCACTAGCTCTCCCCCTTAATTCTTTTAGAATTCTGGGGTGAATTTCATCAGTCCCCCATTGCTTTGTCCACCTTCCATTTTAGGAGTTCTTGCAGAACCCTTTCATCTGTGAAAGGGCTGGGATTGACCCCCCTATCAAGAGTGCTTCTGTTAATTGGATTAGGCACTTTCCCCTCCTCTTTTGTGAATTCTGAGCAGAAATATTCATTCAGTATCCCTGCTTTTTCACTGTCCCCTTCTGTCCACCCACAATTCATTCTATTTAGCCTCACTATCCCTCTTTCTATGCTCTCTGATGTACCTATAAAAAGTTTTATCCCCCTTCTTAACCGAGTTGGCTATCCTTTCCTCAGTTTGGGCCTTTGCTATTCTGACTTCCCTCTCTGCTTCCTTCTGCCTTAACTGGTACAGCTCTCTGTCCTGCTCCTTCTGTGTTTCCTTATATTTCCTGAATGCTATCTTTTCTCCATGACTTTCCAGCCACTTCTTTTGAGAACCATAGTGCTTTTATTTTGTTTTGATTTATTTATTTACTTCACACAAAGGCTTGGTGCCTCTGTGATGGCAGTTTTGATGATTCCTCATTGTTGCTCCACCCTTCCTTCTAGTCTGTTTGCTAGTGTTTTTCTGAGGCACTCTCCCATCTTGCCAAAGTCAGCCCTCCTGAAGTCCAGTACCCTCACTTTTGTATGGCTTGGCTCTGTAGCTGAGTTTAATGTGACCCACACTGTTTGATGGTCACTTGTTCCCAGATGGCAACCTATGTCTAGATCTGAGATCCTCTCACTGCCCCATTTGAAGTACGAGGTCTAAGATTGCTCCCAGTACCTGCCAGGCACAGAAACAGGGTACACAGGGAACTGCACTGTCAATATTGCCACATGACATCATTACTGTTCTCCTGTCCCCTCTGTACTTGCCTAGCACAGACACAGGTACAGGGAACTGCAATGTCAATACTGACACATGCCATCACTGCTCTCCTGTCCCCTTGTACCTGCCTGGCACAGAGACAGGGTACAGGGAACTGCACTGTCAATACTGCCACATGTCATCATCACTATTCCTCTCTCCCTGTACCTGAAACATAGAAACATAGATTTTGATGGCAGTTAAGGACTGCTTGGACCACCCAGTCTGCCCATTTCCCTACCTAATGGATAAGCTGCAGATCCTAGTTAACCAGCAGCCTACTTCTTACTACCCCCACCCCTTAGAGTTGCCTTGTGATTGTCCCATGCATGCTTGAATTCCATCACTGTTTTTGACGCCACAACTTCCTCCGGAAGGCGGTTCCATGCATTCACAACCCTCTCTGTGAAAAAATACTTCCTTAAATTACCTCTGAGCCGCCTCCCCTCTATTTTCAAATTGTGCCCCTTTGTTCTTGCACACCTCTTTTTTTGAAAGATGCTACCCTCTTGGACCTTGTTGATTCCCTTGAGGTACTTTTTTTTATTTTATTTATTTTTTTATTTATTTGAATAATCAGATTTACAACCTTTGAGTCAGAGACTTGTTTACAAAGGTACCTTGTTGCAGGGAGGGTGGACAACAAGCAAGTGATGTTTAGACAGAGGTTACAATACAGGTGAATACAGGCATCGATAAACAAACACAATTTGTTATACTTATACAGGAAAAGTCATAGTCTGCAATATAACCAGTGCTTAGTAGTCCAAGGGACCTAGGGAAGTCTGGGAGGGACTAAATAGACAGAAAACAGTTCCACTACAGGCATTTACAGCACCAACTATCGACAATGTATTTTCGAAGGGCTATTTTGAACTGGCCAATCCTGGGAATACCTGTGATGTGCTCTGGGAGAGAGTTATACCAGGCCGGTGCTTTATGGTGAAAGGATCTTTTGCAAAGTGAGGTCCTTGCTCTAGGTACTAGGAAGGTGGCTTTAGTGGAGTTACGGGTGAGCACAGGCCAGGTGGTCTTTTGCAGGGATGAGGTGACCCCTGGGGGGGGCATAGCCCAGATAGGGTCTTTTGCCAGCAGGCAGGTGTGGTATTTCAGCCGTTCCTCAAATGTGAGTATGTTTGAGGCAGGTATAAATAGCTTGTGTGGGTTCACCCTGGGCACGGTCGGGAGCCTGCAGGCTTTGTTAATTGAGGTCTGGACTTTAGTAGGGCGGTGGAGTCTGCAGCTGCATAGATTGGGAGTCCGTAGTCTGCCAGTGACAGCATGGATGAGGTGATGGCCAGTTTTAAAGGCAAATTCAGGGAGGCAGTCTTTGTAGCAATAGAGGAGACCAATCTTGGAGTTCATGGCTGATGACAGGGTTTTTAAATGAGTGTGGAAGGTAAAGCCTGAGTCAAAGGTGATGCCCAGGTACTTGTATGTTGTTACCTGTTCAAGTGGGTGGGGTGTGCTGGGGGTGATGAGAAGGGAGGAGTCACTGGCACTGTTTTGATGGTGTGCAAAAAGCATTGATTTTGTTTTTTTCAGGTTTAGGACTAGCCGATGGCTGTTGAACCATTTTTCTGCTTGGTTGAAAGTGCATTGCAGGGTGCTTTGAAGCAGGAGTGGGTCCAAATGTGATGCAATGATGACTGCATCATCAGCATAAATAAGTATTTTGTCCGAGCAGGAGCTTGGGAGGGTGTTTATGAATAGACCGAAAAGGGTGGGCCCAAGGATGGAGCCTTGGGGGACCCCAGAGCATACTAGTAGGTTGGTGGACAGGGTCCTATTTAGCTTGACTCTTTGGGATCTGTTTGTAGGTAGCTTGAGAACCAGTTCAGTGGTTTGAAAGTTTCTATCATGTCCCCCTCTCCCTCCTTTCCTCGAGGCTATACATATTTAGCTCCTTAAATCTCTCTTCATATGTCTTCTGGTGCAGATCCTGCACTATTTTAGTTGCCCTCTTCGGGACACCTTCCATCCTGTCTATGTCTTTGCGGAGATTGGGTCTCCAGAACTGCACATAGTACTCCAGATGGGGTCTCACCAACTGTCTGTACAGAGGGATAATAACTTCCTATTTTCTATTGGTGATGCCTCTCCCTATGCATCCCAGTAACCCCCAGCCCTCCTTGCTGCCCTCTCACATTGCTTGCCCACCTTTAGGTCATCTGATATGACTACCCCAGGTCCCTTTCCATTTTTGTTGTTGTTAGTATCTCACCCCCCATTGTGTACTCTTCCCCTGGGTTTTTGTTTCCCAGGTGCATTACCTTGCACTTCTTAGCATTGAATTCAAGCTGCCATACATTTGACCATTCCTCTAACCTTGCCAAATCCCTTCTCATCCTTTCCACCTCACCTTGTGCATCAACTCTGTTGCAGATCTTTGTGTCATCTGCAAAGAGACATACTTTTCCTTCCAGTCCCTCTGCAATGTAGCTTATAAAGACATTGAAGAGGACCGGTCCTAATATTGAACCCTGTGGTACTCCACTAGTAACCCCCATTTCTTCAGAGAGGACTCCATTTACTATTACTCTCTGTGTCCTATTCTCCAGCCAATTCTTTACCCAGGCTGTCATCTTGTGACCCACTCCCAGGCTGGCTAACTTGTATATTAATCTTTTGTGTGGCACTGTGTCAAATGCCTTGCTAAAGTTTAGGTAGACCATGTCCACAGCCCCTCCCTGATCTACTACTTTGTTCACCTGTCAAAGAAATCTATCAGATTTGTCTGGCATGACCTTCCTGCTGTGAATCCATGCTGCCTCGGGTCCTGTGCCCCTCTGGCCTCTAGATACTCAACAGTTCATTCCTTCAGAAGTGATTCCATCATTTTCCCTACCACTGAGGTTAAACTAACAGGTCTGTAGTTTCCTGCTTCTGCCTTGCTCCCATTTTTGTGAAGGGGAGTCACACCTGCCCTCCTCCAGTCCTCGGGTACCACCCCATCCTCCCATGATTTGTTAAAGAGGGTAGTCAGTGGTGTCACTAGTTCTACCTTAGTTCTTTTAGAATTCTGGGATGAATCCCATCAGGCCCATTGCTTTGTCCACCTTCAGTTTTAAGAGTTTTTAGAACCCTTTCTTCTGCAAATGGGCTGGTATCAACTTCTGTATCCAGAGTGTTTCTGCTGTTTGTTTTAGGTACCTCCCCTCTTCCTTTGGAAATACTGAGCAAAATATTTGTTTAGTATCTCTGCCTTTCACAGTCACCCTCTGACCACCCTCCTCCCTCCCTTTATTAAGCCTCACTAACACTCCCTTGGTCTTCCTTCTCTCCTGATGTACCTATAAAGTCAAGTCAAGTTTATTTAAAGAGCCCAATCCCAGAGGCTCAGTGCACCGTACAAATTTTTAAAAACATAATACATAAATATAAATAGGTAAATAGAGTCACAAATTATAAAATAAATCATAATCTAAAAGGTTTTATCCCCCTTCTTAACTGAGCTGGCTGTCTTTTCCTCGGTTTGGGCCTTTGCTGTTCTGACTGCCTTCCCAGCATCCTTTTGCTTTAACTGATACAGTTTTCTGTCCTGCTCCTTCTGTGATTCCTTGTACTTCCTGAATGCTTTCTTTTCTCTTAAACCTTCACTGCCACTTCCTTTGAGAACCACAGTGGTTTCTTACATCATTTTGTTTTGTTTATTTGCTTCACACAAAGGCTTGTTACCTCTGTGATGGCAGTTTTTATTATTCCCCATTGTTCTTCCACCCCTCCTTCCCGCCCATTTGCTAGTGCATTCTTTAGGCACTCACCCATTTTGACAAAGTCAGCCTCCTAAAGTCCAGTACTTTTGCCTTTGTAAGGCTTGACTCTATTGCTGTGTTTATTGTGAACCATACTGATTGATGGTCGCTAGGTCCCAGATGGCTACCCACTTCTATGTCTGTGATCTCTCTTCATCTCCATTTGAGAGAACCAGATCTAAGATTGCTCCTCTCTAGTGGGCCCAATACTAGTTGTCTAAGGCATGCCCCTGTAGGGCATCTAGAATAACCCCACTCTTCGAAGTGGCTGCTGCAACTGCACTCCAGTTAACATCTGGCATAGTCAGATCACTCATCAACAATATCTCCTTTTTCTGCCATTCTAACTATTCTTTCTATCATTTCCTTGTCCATTTCCTCCCCTGAGAAAGGGTCTGTATCTAACCCTGTGCAGATTGTGGTGCCATTGCCAGTCTCCAAATTTACCCACAGAGCTTCTTCTCTCCTGTTTTCCCTTTTCTGTTCTGTTGCTTTGATTCCTTCCATTATGTAAAGAGCTACTCCTCCTCTTTTTACCTCCCTAACCCTTCTGTAGATAGTATATCCTGGTATGTTTACATCCCAAACATGGTTTTGTGTGTACCATCTTTCTGTGACTGCCACGATATCCAGATGTTCCTCCTCCATCAAGGCCACTAATTCAGGAAGCTTGTTGCTCAGACTATGAGCATTGGTACTCATTGCTCTCCATTTTTTGATGGCTTTACTTCCTGTTGCAGCATCCCCCACTGGCCTTTCTACCTCAGTCTTTTTCTCATTTAGTACCCTGTTTTGTAGGGAGAGGCTGGGATTTTCCTGCTGCTTATCAGTGTCTCCCCCCTTGACAAGTTTAAAAGCTTGCCAGTGAAGCATTTAAACCAATTGCTCAAAAGACTTGTTCCCTTCCTGGACACATGCAGACCATCCTGCCAGTATAGGCTGGTATCCCTCCATGTGGAACCCCAGTCCCCAATGAAGCCAAACCCCTGTGCTCCACACCATTTTTTCAACCATTCATTAAACTGCATGGTGCAAAGTACCCTCGCCTCACTCATGCCATTGACAGGCAGCACCTCAGAGAAGGATGTTGTGTGTGCTACTTGTTGTAGGCCCCTCCCAGTTCCACAAAGTCCTTCTGCACTGCTCTAATCTCATGATGAGCCAAGTCATTTGTCCCTAGGTGGACAATGATGTCCAGCTCAAACTCCGTGCAGCTCTTCCTGTGATCCTCAGAATGAGCTTCCTGTCTCTCAAGCCATGTCACCAGGCAGGCACCTTCTCAGTTTTCCCTGCTCCCCAGTTCTGTCCCCTAATAACTGGGTCCCCACCAGGAGCTGCTTCCTTTTCTTGTGGTGTCCTCTGCCTCCTTCCTGTGGGCCTCCTTGTGACAGTTGTCCTCAGCCTCCTTAGTCTCCTCTGCAGTTGCATCCATAGGGGAGCTATGCTTCCCCAGAATGGTGTATGTATTGTGGAGTAGAACAACTGACTGGGTGTGCCTCTGGTACACCATCCTCACCCTCCCTGAGCCCACTGTGGTCCAACTGCTGTGCTTTCTTCACAACCTCTGAGGTAGTGGTGGTGTCTCTGGTGCTCCCTGGATGGGAGGTTCCCTTCCTACCATCCAGTGTGGCCTGGGGGAAGGTTACCTTACTACTGTCCAGTGTGGCCTGAAGACGGGCAACTTCCTCCCTCAGGGCAGAGAGTTGTCTGCAAATAGGGCAGCATCTCAGCCTTCAGAAAGACTCCCAGAAGACTGCTGCCCCACAGCCATTACATTGCACTACTCCCCACATTTTTGTGTGTGTGTGTGTGTGTGTGAGATTGGTGATATATATATATATATACATATATATGTTATACAATATGTATGTTTACAGTGTCAGTGCAGTGTGCTACAGAGGATATGGCAGTGATATACCTTGCACTCTTGGCACTCTTGAGGAAATGATGTCAGAATCCCAGGTATAAAGGAACTATTTCCAGGGGTGGGTGGGGTGAGGGTGGGAAGGGTTGGGCCTAAACTGTGCCCTCACAAAACAATCAGCTAAAAGCTCTGGCCCACCGCTGCGATGAGTGCCTTCCTGTCAGCAAGATGCCCTACCCAACAATTTGACAGAGAAAATACCCTGCTAATCAAACAGAGAAAAATCCACACATCCAAGTCAGACACAGGTAAACCTCCCCAGACCCAAAACAGACCTGGTGGTTTGTGCTCTGAATGCTGTTAGCCCCAAAATAAGTTAGCTGTGCTTTAAACTCTTCCTGCACTGAAAATCTTAAGAATTGTAACAAACAAACGTAAACCTAGATCCACCTCCCTCTGTCACTTGAAAGACTGTCTTTTCCTGCTTCACACTGCAGGTTTTGCTATTACAACTCCTTAACCACAGTAACTTATTTAAAAATATTTTAACTATCACAAACTCCTACGCACCAGTAAATTATTTAAAAATAGTTTCTGTCCCAAAATCCTAGTAGTCAATCCAGCTACCCCCAAGGCAGCAAAATGCAGTATTCAACACTTGTGAAGATACTTCCAAGATAAGCACAGTTTGAAAGCTCCTTTCTCAACTCCTCAGCCACCTTTAAGTTATTTAAAAATAGTTTAACTGTCAGAAAATCCTAGTAGACAATCTAGCTACCTCCAAGGATCTACCCAAATGCAGTATTTAAATCCTTCTGAAGTTACTAGCAAGATAAACAGAGCTTGCAAGCCCCTTCTTGCTAAACACTAAATAAATATGTGACAAAAAAGCAATTACCAAGGGTAGTTAGTGTCACCTCCCACAGAATTAAACAAAAATGCTCGTTGTTGCAGATATCAAGTGCAATATAGAATTTCTCACACAGCTCACAGCTGAATTATGAAGTAGTGTCCTTCCAGGTCAAGAAAATGTGTTTTTGTCTCTAACAATTGCAGCCTCCAGTAACTTATAGTAATCTGATCTAGTCTGGATATCTCCACCCAGGGCAATTTGTTGACAATGGTTATGATGTAGCCTTTCCTGTTCCAACACAACACTTTGTGGTCTGAAAACAATTTATTACACCAAGGCTGTCTGTGTTTCAATTCACACTGCATGTTTTGCTATGACAACTCCTTAACCTCAGTAACTTATTTAAAATAGTTTAACTATCACAAACTCCTACGCACCAGTAAATTATTTAAAAATAGTTTCTGTCCCAAAATCCTAGTAGTCAATCCAGCTACCCCAAGGAACAACCAAAATGCAGTATTCCAACACTTGTAAAGTTACTTCCAAGATAAACAGAATTTGCAAGCTCCTTTTCAACTCCTCAGCCACCTGTAAGTTATTTAAAAATAGTTTAACTGTCATAAAATCCTAGTAGACAATCTAGCTACCTCAAGGACCTACCCACATGAGTATTTAAATCCTTCTAAGTTACTAACAAGATAAATAGAGTTTGCAAGCCCCTTCTTGGTTAAACACTAAATAAATATGTGAATAAAAGCAATTACCAAGGGTAGTTTGTTTCACCTCCCACAGAATTAAGCAAAGTGCATGTTTGTTGCAGATATCAAGTGCAATATAGAATTTCTCACACAGCTGACAGCTGAATAAAGTAGTAGTGTCCTTCCAGGTCAAGAAAATGTACTTTGTGGCTGCCTGGCACAGAGACAGGGTACTGGGAACTCCACTGTCAGTACTGCCACATGCCATCATCACTGCACTCCTGTACCCTGTGCCTGCCTGGCACAGAGACAGAGATACTAGGAACTCCACTGTCAATACTGCCACATGCCATCATCACTGCTCTCCTGTGCCCCATACCTGCCTGGCACAGAGACAGGGCAGGGAACTGCACTGTCAATACTGCCACATGTCATCACTATTCCTCTCCCCCTGTACCTGACTGGCATGGAGACAGGGTACAGGGAACTGCACTGCTGATACTGCCTCATGCCATCATCACTGATCCCCTGTCTCCGTGTACTGGCCTAGCACAGAGACAGGATACAGGGAACTGCACTGCAAATACTGACACATACCATCATCACTGTTCTCCTGTCTCTGTTACCTGTCTGGCACAGACACAAGGTACAAGGAACTGCATTATCAATATGGCCACATGCCATCACCACTGCTCTCCTATCCCCTGTACCTGCTTGGCACAGAGACAGGGTACAGGGAACTGCACTGTCAATACTGCCACATGCCATCTTCACTGCTCTCCTGTCCCTCTGTGCCTGCCTGGCACAGAGGCAAGGTACAGAGGAACTGCACTGTCAATACTTGCCTGGCACATGGTGACAGGGTACAGGGAACTGCACTGTCAATACTGTCACATGCCATCATCACTGCTCTCCTGTCCCCCTGTACATGCCTGGCACAGAGACAGGATACAGGGAACTGCACTGTCAATACTGCCACATGCCATCATCACTGCTCTCCTGTCCCCTGTACCTGCCTGGCACAGAGACAGGGTACAGGAATTGCAGTATCATTACTGCCACATGCCATCATCACTGCCCTCCTGTCCCCTGTACCTGCCTGAACAGAGACAGGGTACAGGGAACCACACTGTCAATAATGTCACATGCCATCATCACTGCTCTCCTGTCCCCCTGTACCTGCCTGGCACAGAGGTAGGTACAGGGAACTGCACTGTCAGTACTGCCACATGCCACTGTCACTGCTCTCCTGTCCCCCTGTACCTGCCTGGCACATGGAGACAGGGTACAGGGAACTGCACTGTCAATACTGCTACATGCCATCATCACTGCTGTCCTGCCCCCTTTACCTGCCTGGCACAGAGGTAGGGTACAGGGAACTGCACTGTCAGTACTGCCACATGCCACTGTCACTGCTCTCCTGTACCCCGGTACCTGCCTGGCACAGAGACAGGATGCAGAGTCCTACACTGTCAATACTGCCACAAGCCATTGTCACTGCTCTCCTGTCCCCTGTACCTGCCTGGCACAGAGACAGGGTACAGAAAAGTGCACTGTCAATACTGCCACATGCCATCATCACTGCTGTCCTGTCCCCCTGTACCTGCCTGACACAGAGAGAGGGTACTAGGAACTCCGCTGTCAATACCTTCTCAAACATTATAGCAGAGGGCTTTCCCTGACCATGGTCCTTGGTGGTCTGAAACTAGGGTACCTTGGAGACCCTCTCATAAGGTCAGACGTTATGGCCGGAGGTCACAGAACAGGAGAGCCCCCTCTAAGGCATCTACTCTGGTTCCTGCTGATGACGCTTGAGCTAGCAGGGGACATTGAACTAAACCAGGACCACCATCCCAGTCCATACCTACACAGGTGGGCTTGCCAGTGGTTAAAGGGCTGAAGGTGGCCCATCTAAATGTCAAAGCCTGCTCCCAAACCTAACAGAACTTTGTGTCTGGGTAACTCAGCACAGTCCTGACATTCTTGGAATTACAGAAACCTGGCTGAAGCCTTCCACCCCCAGCTCAGCATGTGCCTTCCCTGGTTATGACCGTATCTGCCGAGATCGTCCGGGAAGTAAGAGAGGTGGTGGCATCCTGGTGTACTACAGAAACCATCTAAACCTGTCCACCCTCCCTGATCAACAGACCATGCAGTCCCCCTGTGAGGCTCTGCACACGGTACTGTTACTAGGGATGGCAAAAAAGATTCACATTATATTTGCATACAATCCTCCAAAAGGAGATGTAGAGGACTGACTGGTCTCCTTGGTGCAGTTGGTGCTGCAACATGGCAGAATGAGCTAATCATTCTTGGTGACCTCAACCTAAATTGGTTGGGTGGCAATGCCAAGGCCTTTGAACCCTCACTTACCAGTCTCTCTCTGACTCAACTTGTCAAGGATCCTACCAGATGCCCTACTAGTGGTGGTAAGGGCTCACTCCTGGACTGGATCCTGACAAATAGACCAAATAGAATCAGCTCATCGGGGTATCCTACTGGAATCTATCTCTGATCACTCCCCGGTGTACTGTGTCTGGAGGGTACCACATCAAAAAATTCCCCATAAAATTATCCAGATCAGAGACTACTCCAAGTTTGATCTGTCCTTCTTTCAAAATGACATTAAGTACACAGATTGGGGGGCAGTTTGGAATGCTAAGGACACTGCATTCGCTGTCGGTCACTTTCTTTGCTCTCTAAGGGCCTTACAAGAGAAACATGCCCCCCTCATCAGACGGAGGGTGAGGGGAATGGCTACTAAATGGTTTCATGGTAGCCTTCTGGCACTCCTCAACACTAGAGATAACTGCTGGGCCAAGTTCAAGGCCACGGCTGACCAAGCCATCTTTCTGAGATATAGACAGCTCAGAAATGAATGCAAAAAAGAACATTAGGATTGCCAAGAGAGAATTTTGCAAATCTGCTTTATTGAACTCGGCTAGGGATCCTAGAAGGTTCTGGAGGAACATTAAATAAGTTGTGAGTGGTACACAGAGCACTGAGTCCACTGACATGATAATTGATGATTCGAGCTGTAACAACTGGGAAACCATCACAACTCCTGCAACCATTATTTTGTGGATCTGTCCGAAGTACACTCGTCATTCCCAAATGATGATGGTGTCAGTGGCAATCAGCCCACAGCACCATCTTCACTCTGCCCGCCTTTTCTGTTCAGGGCAGTGGTAGTTCAAGAGGTGCATAAACTGCTAGCGAGACTCTCCCCTACTCAGGTGCCAGACAAGATGGCTTAGAACCAAGCTCCTCGGTCTTGGTGCCCCTGGTTAGCACCTCTGGTAGCACACATTTTCAATCTGTCACTGGCAACTGGAGTTATCCCAGACATATGGAAGGTTGCCAGGTAGTCCCAATCCTTAAACAAGGGAACCCTAAGCTGATAGAGAACTATTGCCCTATATCTATCCTGTCGGTGGCTAGCAAACTACTGGAGAAAGTTGTGGGGCAACTCTCAGAGTACTTACAGGCACATGACATAATGACTCCTGTACAGCATGGATTCAGGAAGGGGCATGATACCTCATCAGCCCTAGTTACTGTTACATCATGGATCAGGGAGGCCATGGACCAGGGTAAACTCTCGGGGGCCCTCTTCATTGACCTCTCAAAGGCGTTTGACCTGTTCGACCATGCCATGCTGTTGACTCAGCTTAGAGCAATTGGTCTTTCCACTACTGCTCTTAGCTGGTTCAACAATTATCTAAATGGTAGAACACAGTGGGTCAAATTTGGCAAAGAGCTTTGGGGTCCCATCCCAGTAACGGTAGGGGTCCCCAAGGCTCCATCCTTGGACCAATGCTCTTCTCCATTTTTATAAATAACCTCCCCAAACCCGCAGCCCACTGTAAACCAATTCTCTACGCAGACGATCTGGTTATCCTGTCTCACTCCCATGAGGCGGTGGTCATCAATCAACAACTGAGTGAGGACCTTATAAACATTCAGGCATGGATCCTGAACCACAAACTTGTCCTTAACCTAAAAAAACCCAGGCCATGCTCTTTGGGTCCAGGCAAAGATTAGAGGCCACCTGTGTGCCATTCTGTGTATCCAGCAAGGGAGATGTCCCGATCCCTATCACAGACAACTTCAAATATCTGGGAGTAATGCTGGACCCACAGCTCAACCTTGGCCTTCATATTCAGAGGATATGTACAGTAAAACAGTCAATTGTAAACTGGGTCTGGCCTACAGAGCAAAAAACAACCTCACACCAGCCACGCGTGCTGCCCTTGCGAGAAGGATGCTTCTCTCCTCTTAGTGTTATGGGCTACTGCTGTTTGCAAGCACCACTAAGGCCCATCTCACCAGGTGGTTGACGGCTTATAACAATGTCTGTCGCTTTGCCCTATCGGCCCCCTGGCTCACTCTTCACTGTGAGCTCTACAACAAGCTACACTGGCTCTTGCCTACAAAGTACATTGACTTTGCCCTTGGTTGCTTCACTGGTAAGGTCCTCAACACGGGTACCCCTCCAGGGGTGGCAAGCTTGCTGGCCCAAACTGCCCCCTCGTCATATCACCTTAGGTCTCAGGGGTCTGCCACACCCAAGGTACCTGTGACTAGAACCAAGATGGGTGAAAGGGACTTCGCAGCATGTGCCCCTAAACTTTGGAATACCTTCCCAACCCAGGTCCGCGCTGCCCCCTCACAGGGCAGCCTGCGCTCTTCCCCATGGAGCCATCTTAAAAGTGCATTGGCCCGCAGATGTCAGAAACCCCCATGTCATATGTCTAGCACTTGCACCCATACAAACCTGCCAGCACTTAAAATGTAGTATTTCTGTACTGCCCCAAACTTGATGCAAGATGTGTAATCTTACCTGTAGTCTCTTGATGTGTACCCTGTTCCTAATCATGGGATGTGTAATCTTACCTTGTAGTCTCATGATGTGTAACCTATTCCTAATTATGTGATGTGTAATCTTACCTTGTAGTCTCATGATGTGTAACCTGTTCCTAATTATGTGATGTGTAATCTTACCTTGTAGTCTCATGATGTGTGACCTGTTCTTAATTATGTACCATGTTGTCCCAAGTGTGTAAGTATGTAATTTCTTGTACTCCCCCGGGCTGTACCTGAAAATAGGCAAATTGCTTGTCTAGTGTACTTACCTGGTTAACAAAAGCTAAATAAATAAAATGAATAAATACCCACATGGCATCATCACTGCCCTCCTGCACCCCTATACCTGCCTGGCACAGAGACAGAGTACAGGGAACTGCACTGTCAATACCTGCCTGGCACATGGTGACAGGTACAGAGAACTGCACTGTCAATACTGCCATATGTCATCATCACTATTCCTCTCCCTGTGCCTGCCTGGCACAGAGACACAGGGTACAGGGAACTGCACTGTCAATGCCACACATGCCATCATCGCTGCTCTCCTGTCCCCTGTACCTGTCTGGCACAGAGACACAGGGTACAGGGAACTGCACTGCCAATACTGCCACATGCCATCATCACTGCTCTCCTGTCCCCTGTACCTATCTGGCACAGAGACACAGGGTACAGGGAACTGCACTGTCAATACTGCCACATGCCATCATCACTGCTCTCCTGTCCCCTGTACCTGCCTGGCACAGAGACAGGGTACAGGGAACTGCACTGTCAATACTGTCACATGCCATCATCACTGCTGTCCTGTCCCCCTGTACCTGCCTAGCACAGAGACAGGGTACAGAGAACTGCACTGTCAGTACTGCCACATGCCATCATCATCATCACTGCTCTCCTGTCCTCCTGTACCTGCCTGGCACAGAGACAGGGTACAGGGAACTGCACTGTCAGTACTGCCACATGCCATCATCACTGCTCTCCTGTCCCCCTGTACCTGCCTGCCACAGAGACAGGGTAAAGGGAACTGCACTGTCAGTACTGCCACATGCCATCATCATCATCACTGCTTTCCTGTCCCCCTGCCTGTATGTTCTGGGTAGCTGCTGGGCCCCTCTGTACATCATGTGGTAGGTACAGGAACACTACCAGGGTTTGCTGTGCGACCCTGTCTGGGTACAGTAACACTACCAGGGTTTGCTGTGCGACCCTGTCTGGGTACAGGAACACTACCAGGGTTTGCTGTGCGACCCTGTCTGGGTACAGTAACACTACCAGGGTTTGCTGTGCGACCCTGTCTGGGTACAGTAACACTACCAGGGTTTGCTGTGTGACCCTGTCTGGGTACAGTAACACTACCAGAGTTTGCTGTGAGACCCTGTCTGGGTACCATCACATCTGGATCAGCTTGCTCTCTAACCAGCAGGCATGTCACCTGTGCTATTCATTCCCCCCAGGCATGTCACCTGTGCTATTCATTCCCCCCAGGTATGTCACCTGTGCTATTCATTCCCCCCAGGCATGTCACCTGTGCTATTCATTCCCAACCCCCATGGCCTCCTCTTGTCTCACAGCTGCACTTTGCATCCCCTTCTACTATACGCCTATTCTACTGTCAGCAATGTGATGCCCAGCTTTGTGCCATTGAGCTGTCGGGTTCTTTGCACTGCTTCCAGCCATTACATCTGCACCTTCTTTGTGTTCCCTGGGGACAACCAGATTCTGTACTCCCAGGTCTCATTCATGCTGGTATTGCAACACACAGTGTAGCGCTTAGTTCCATATTTGTGCTTTTACCTTACATGTAATATCCTTGCTGTTCCCAATGGGCCCATTTTCAAGCACCAAGAACTGATGGCCGCTTCTGTGCAACCCCTCTCATTTGCCATCTATTTGATACAGGGAACTGCTTGTAGCATTTTTGGGGACCTTGGCACTGGGACCTAACGTCTACCAAAATCTGGTGCAGGGTCCCTGATGCACCTGGCTTTGCCACAAGTGGCTCCTTGATGCACCTTGCAGCATTCTAGGGGTTCTTTGAAAACCCGACTATGAGCCTCTGAGCTTTCTCCCACTAAGCATCAGCACTTTGTTATCGCGCCATCTTGCCTTCTGTTCCTTACAGCCTTATTCCCTCTGCCCATGCCTTTGCTAATTCTCTCCTCCTTCTCTGCTCCCATCTGTACATAGTCTATTGCAGTCCCTTCCCCCATTGTGACCTTATCAGCTTCATTCATGCTGTAGGCACTAACCTTGTTTCTTTCTTTCCCCTTTCCCCCAAAGCTCCCAGCTGGAATCCATCACTCACCAGAACTGCCACACATTGCAACAGCAGCCCTCTCCTTGGGACCTGGACATCAATCAACCTGCCCCTAAAGTATGATACCGCCTCGTGGCAGTTTTTCAACTCTGATGCCTACCTGAAACACTCCAATTGGCATTACTGCTCCACGGCTATTGTTACCACACTCAGTTCTGGACTAAATCAATGAAATCCTCAGAGAACAGCACTCATTTGATTGTCTTCTTTGCATGATTCCTAGCTTGTTAATGAATACAAAGCCGATTACAATTATTTCAGGGCTGTTCTTTTTTTTTTTTCAATTAAAGTTTTATTGTTTTCTCAACAAACACAATTATCAACACTTAGTTATATAGGCATTACAGAGAAAGCATTGACATCTTGCTGCTATCTTAAAAAGGAGTTGGAATCATGCACTTTCCCTGGGAGTAACAACAGTCTACCATAAATGGCCTAAGAACTATAGCCCTCCACCCCCTTACCCTCTACAATGACATGTAAGAGGTCAAATATAACAAATTAACAATTAAAGGTACTAGCATAATAAACCAAGACTTTTTAGTTTAGCGGCCTCCAGGTGAAGAAAATGCTCCATGAACCCATAACGTTACAAAGACTCTCTTTTACCCTTATGCCTGCAATGTGTTTTCAAGTTGTATAGCTAAAGTACATTCTCTGTGCCACTCCACCAATGTTGGAACCTTGTCTGACGCCCAGTATTGGAGGATTAGCAGCTTCATAACTACTGTGACAAGAAGATCGTGCTCTCCAGGCTGGGGGTGGTCGCAGGAAAGCACCCAATAAACAAATCTCGGGGGTATCCATTCTGTGAGAGCCAAGGATAGGGTTGAGTAGGGTACCCATGGATTTCCAAAAGCTTTGAACCTGAGGGCACAGCCATAAAAGGTGGTATAGGGTTCCATCTTCCTTTTTACATTTCCCACAGAGAGGTGAACTAAGTACCCCCCTTCTGAAAAGATGGGTAGGAGTCAAGTACAAATGATGCTTTATTTTAAACTGTATCAATCTTAGCCTGTCTTGCTTAATGAATCTATACACTGTAGTCCAAAGTGTAACCCAGGCCTTTGGGGGGCTGATATTCAACACCTGGACCCAATAATAGCAGATTCCAGATGGGAGTGTGTGATCCCATTCTTGGAGAAGACTGCGAACCTTGGCCACTGCATGTAGCTGCTCGCATGATCCTTAGAAGAGTGTATATCTTTACCTCCCTTGTCCGTTATAATTCGGAGAGAAGACCTGAGTCAGGGCTTTACTAAGCTGCAACCATTTGTAAAAATCTAGGTCTGTGAAGCTCAAATTTTTCTTCAGGACCTTGAATGTATCGGCCTGTCCTGATCCCAAAAATCAGCGACCGTTAATTTACTACCTGAGGCCAAAACGGCGGAATGGGGAGCCATCGATTTTAATTTGTGGATTGTCAACAATGGGTTGAGAACCAGATAACCACCAGTGAACCCTAAATAACTTTGTAACTGATGAAATGCTCTGATAGACCATCCCATAGGGTTATTTTTGGCGGCATTGGAAGACTGGCCAGAGGATATAAAGGAGGCGCAGATAAGGAGCATTTGGCTCTCTTACATGAACCCTGTTCAATGTCCATCCAGAGAGGTGTATAAGTAACTCTAGTCTGATCCCGATCCCAGAAAGCCAATTTCCTACATGCTGGGCCAAATAGTAGATAAATAGGGAGGGGCTGCTAGGCCACCTTTAAGTTTAGGAGCCAAAGTTTAAAATAAGATCGACGGGTTGTTTTACTTTGCCATAAAAAGGAATTGAATAACTTCTGCAATTTAATAAACCAACTCTTTGGCAGAAAGGCTCCTAGCATATCAAGCGGGTAAAGAAGCCTAGGAAGAGCCATCATCTTTATAAGGTTCAGCCTGCCCCATAGGGATAAGGAGACTGTCTCCCATCTCTTAAAATCTTCGAGATCGCTTGCACTATAGAGTCCAAATTATCCCTGATCATCTGGACAAAACTCGCGTTAATGTTTATACCTAGGAATGTGATGAATTTGGTTTCCCATCGACACCTAAACCCTGCACATCTGCTTTTCTCGTAAAATGGTTTAGAGGAAAACTTTAGTTTTAGTACAGTTTAATTTGTATGAAGATACTACGGAGAAGCTATTAATCTCCTTAAGTATAGCTGGGATCAGAGTCTCTGGGTTTTCTATATGTAGAAAGCACGTCATCCATATGCAGAACAGACATAACTAGAATCCAATATTTGTATACCTTTGATAGCGAATTCTTTATAATCCTACATGAGTAGTGGTTCTAAATACAAGTTAAATAATAAAGGGGACAAAGGACAGCCCTGCCTTGTACTACCACGCTCCAACTTGAAGACCAGAGACAGGAATCCATTGCATTTCACCCTGGCTGATGGGCATGAGTATAAATTTCAGGGCTGTTCTTGTAACACACTGCATTGCTACTAAACTAACTAGCTCTTCCTGATGCCACTGCACGATTATCCCCACCCTCCCCACAACACCCACCCTTGTCCATGTTTCCTTATTTAGTTACCAATATCAGCTAGTGTGTGACATAGACTATGTTCCCTAAATTTCCATTTGCTTTTATACAGAGTCGCCAATTGGTGGCTTTATAAATCCTCAAGCAATTGATTTGCTACTTAGTGCCGCTTTTGGGAGCTACTTAAATTTACTGGCTACCTTCAAAACCCCCACATGTTTAGCCTGCCTTTCTGAGTTATTATGACTACTCTCTGCTTACAATTTCTATGTCTTGTTCTAGTTAAATCCTCAGTCTATTAGGCACAAGATCTGTGGTATTTCTTGTCCATGTGATTGCATGCTCTGCCAACTTCTCGGCACATTTATTTCTCCTCAGTCCTTATTTCCCAAGTTCACCTCTGCTTTCCCAACATTATCCCAGCCTCTCTTCTTTAACCTAACTCTATTAGACTGTAGTGTCTTCTCACTGCCTCTTCTCTGCCTGTGCCTTCACTGTTTTACTTAATACAATTGTTGCTGTACCTATCCTCTTCTGTCATCCTCTCCCCACTCACTCATTTTTGACTGCACTATCTTTACCTGTTTAACCTGCTCACTGATGCCTCACTGTTTTAGCCTATATTGTTTTCTTCACTACATACCTTTTACTGTTAATATTCCCTCTGGTGAGCTCACACTCATGCATCCTGTTTCCCTCTTTCTTTTAGAAACATAGAAACATAGAATTTGTGACAGATAAGGACGCTTGGCCCACCTAGTCTGCCCATTTTCCTACCTAACAGATAAGCTGCAGATCCTAGTTAACCAACAGCTTACTTCCTCTTACACCACTAGGACTGCCTTATGCCTGTCCTATGCATTCCTAAGTCCCCACTGTTCTTGACTCCACAACCTCCTCAGGAGGCTGTTCCATCATCCACAACCCTCTCAGTGAAAAAATACTTCCTCACATTACTCCTAAGACGTTCCCCCTCTATCTTCAAATTGTGCCCCCTTGTTCTTGCACATCTCTTTTTCTGGAAGATGCTACCCTCTTGGACTTTGTTAATTCCCTTGAGGTACTTGAAAGTTTCTATCATGTCCCCTCTCTCCCTTCTTTCCTCAAGAGTATACATATTAAGCTCCTTTAGTCTTTCTTCATATGTCTTCTGGTGCAGTACCTGCACCATTTTGGTTGCCCTCCTCTGGACAGCCTCCACTCTGTTTATGTCTTTGCGGAGATGGGGTCTCCAGAACTGCACACAGTACTCCAGATGGGGTCTCACCAACTGTCTGTACAGAGGATAACAACTTCCTGTTTCTACTATTGATGCAACTTTCTATGCATCCCAGTATCCCAGCCTTCCTTACTGCCTTCTCACATTGCTTGCCTACCTTAGGTCATCTGATATAATTACCCCAGGTCCCTTTCTATTTTTACTGTTGTCAGTATCTCACCCCCATTATGTACGCTTCCCCTGGGTTTTTGTTTCCCATGTGCATTACCTTGCACTTCTTTGCATTGAATCTGAACTGCCATACATTTGACCATTCCTCCAACCTTGCCAAGTCCCTTCTCATCCTTTCCACTCCATCTTGTGTATCAACCCTTTTGCAGATCTTTGTGTCATCTGCAAAGAGACATACTTTTCCTTCCAGTTCCTCTGCAATGGCACTTATAAAGATATTAAAAAGGACCGGTCCCAGTACTGAACCCTGCGGTACCCCACTAGTAACCCTCCTTTCTTCACTGTGTACTCCATTTACTATGACCCTTTGTGTCCTGTTGTATAGCCAATTTTTTTATCCAGACTACCACCTTGGGAACCACTCCAAGGCTGGCTATCTTGTGCATTAATCTTTTGTGTGGGACTGTATCAAATGCCTTGCTAAAATCTAGGTAGGCCATGTCCACAGCCCCTCCCTGGTCTACTACTTTGGTCACCCAGTCAAAGACATCTATTAGATTCGTCTGACATGACCTTCCCATCGTGAATCCATGCTGCCTTGGGTACTGTGCCCCACTGGCCTCTAGGTATTTACTAGCTCTCTCCCAGTATGCAGTTCATTGGTTTGTTTGTTGCCCTGATCTACATTACTTTCTTTACTAACCCTCTACTTCCCTTCCAGTATGCAGTTCATTGGATTGTTCGCTGCCCTGATCTACATTACCTTACTTACTAACCTTCTACTCCCTCCCAGTATACAATTCATTGGACTGTTTGTTGCCCTGATCCATGTTACCTTATTTACTAACCCTCTACTCCCTCCCAGTGTGCAGTTCATTGGATTGTTCACTGCCCTGATCTACATTACCTTCTTTACTACTTCAGATAGGATTTTAGCTCTAAGAATTATTGATGCTTTTATAGGAACTGTGCACCCTCCTGTGATTCTGTCCTGCCCCAAACTTTTATCTTCCTTCTATCCCCTACCCTGTCTCAAACAAATATGCCACCCACCTTGGTTCCTGGCATACCCGTAATCTCTCAAGTCTCTCCTCCAGGAACTCCCTCACCAAGCTTATCCCCCTTACTCCTTCTTATCATTCTGGCTGGTGATGTTGAATTGAATCCCAGTCCTTCTGGTCTGCTATTTGCCCTCACTGCTAAATCCATCCCTGTCCATTCTGTTACAGGCCTGACAATTGCCCTCTTAAATGCACAAAGCCTGCACCCTAAAATAGCTGAATTAGAAGCCTGGGTCACTCTTCACAATCCCGATGTGTTAGGAATTACTGAAACCTGGCTCAAACCCAGCATCCTAGAACATGAAGTTAGTTTGCAGGGCTATGCATGCTACAGGTGTGACAGACTGAGTACAAAAGGGGGTGAGTTCTCATCTACGTCTGATCAAGTACTGCAGCATCCAAAGTTGCTTACCTCTCCTCTGTTCCTCCTCCTGTAGAAAGTATCTTCCTTTCATTATCCCTAGGTAATGCCAAACATCTTAACAATCAGTTGTGTGTATCTTCCCCCTCAAGAATGCTAATAATGTCATTCCATCTTTTATAGTTTCCCCTTCCAACCCTCCTCATCAAGATCTTCTACTCTGTGGAGTCTTTAATTTTGATTGACTTGTCTTAACCATTAATTACAAAGCTCATTCTATCCTAGTAGACTTCAATGTCACACAACGTATCTCTGAACCCAATAGACTGAGTAATAAGTCTGGCAACCATTCATTGCTTGATTGGGTAATGTCTAACTGTCCTCATAGAATTCAGTTGATTCACGGTGCTTCCTGATACAGTAGTATCATGACCGCTCTCCACCCTCTGTGTCTGTAACAATAAATGCCCCACACTCCCCAAAATCTGATGTCAGAGACATGTCACACTGACCCGTCACCTTTCATATCCTCTCTGTCCACTTCCAACTGGAGTCCTATCAGAACCCTTCCTGATATTGCTCAGGCATTGGATTACTTCATCAACACCTTAACAGCTATATTAAATACACGTGTCCCCACCACCAAAAGAGGTCTAAGCATTTAAAGGCTCCTTGACTTAGTAAGGATCTGAGACATCTCATGTATCTTTATGACTTAGCGTGGAAAAACTTCAAAAGAATGGCAACCCATCCAATTGCTTTACCTATAGGCACCTCGCAACACGTGCAAAGTAAGCTATGCAGCGCAAAATTCATTTATTAATGGCACTTGCAGACAGATTGGCTCAGTAGTGCAAAGTCTTTATGAAGCAGATCAACATACTTATGAAAGGTCAATCCATGGCAGACCCTAGCATAATACATGATGAGGAGCAACTCTGCTGGACCCTCAAGCTATAGCTGATGGCTTAAACTATTTTTCACTGATCTCACTAGTTATACCTCATTTCCACCCCTCTGCCTTCAACGTCACCTCCCTCCTACACAGGCAGATCTCTTCTCACCGGAGTTTCATCTAAAATTAGTAACTCTTGAAGCGGTATTACAGCTACTCTTAAAGTTAAAGAAGGAAAGTTCCCCCAGTTATGACTCTTTAGAACCAAGGTTCCTAAAACTTGGTGCTTCAGCCTTTGCAGCCCCCATCCATGACCTGCTAAATAGATCTCTCATTAGTGGAATTGTCCCTGCAAAATGAAAAGTTGCAATTGTCATTCCATTGCTCAAGGGTGGCCTGCATTTGGTTAAAGATTTCAGACCCATCTCCATCTTATACCCATTAGCTAAGTTACAAGAACGTATAGTTTTCAACCAGCTTCAATCCCTTTTTATTTAGTATGCTTTTTGCCACCTGATACCCATTATTCAGCTCTGGCCTCTGAGCACCTACCTCACTCCCCTATTGCCTTGCCTCTGCAGATAGCCCCTGGCTTGCCCCCCAGGGCAGGGCCACGGCACCAAGTCAGGCCCATCTACGATGGGAAAAGGTGTCAGTAGCTGACAACATTGCCTCCCTGGCCTCCCCCTGGGGTGGGGTTCAGGGCCTGGTGATACCGTGGAGTCAAAATTGGTTGGCGGTAGGACGGAGAGCCATAGAGCCAGGTGCCGAGGTGGGCATCATACTCGGTGGCCAACAATTCTTTTTTTTTGAGCTGCCCGAGGGGTATGGACTTGTAATGATGTCCAGCATCCACTCCACCCCTCTAGTGTACAGGTGCCAGTTGCCTGTGGTTTCCCTGGCCTCTACAAGGGGTCCACCAAGCACTGAACCCTCTACACCTACCTGCCCCCAGAGAAGGATTGCAGTCCATGGGATGCTCAATTCTTCTCCCCTGGCCATCCCTCTGACTCCCTGAGTCTGCTCCCAAACCTGGGTCATCAGCGTTGCAAGCAGAAATCCAACTGTTGTGCTGGCAGACCAGCCCCAACCAGCTTCAGTCTTATCTGGAACAACATTACCTCCTAAGTAACTGTCAACATAGATTCAGAAAAAATTATAGTACCCTAGCTGCCCTAAGAAGGTGTCTACAGATATCTTTGATACTTTCGACAGTGGGCTGTTTACAAACAAATTCATGGATCTCATGAAGACTTTTGATTTAGTAAATCATAGCCTTTTGTTGGACAAGCTTCACTCATTAGCTTGGATGCTCATTCACTCTCCTGGTTTAATAGTTTTCTATCTGGCTGCTCACAGGGTGTGAAATGGTCAGTATCCTCTCTTCTCCTCTTTAATAGCTTGGCAGAAGACACCAGGAGAAAGGACTGCTGTGTGACTGAACTTCTCTGCTAGGACTAAAGTAGAAGAACTTTTGTATTTGGACCTTTAATTTAGGGTAAAAACTAACATACAAAACAAAAAAAAGTGTGTGTTTGGGTTAACTGAACTGAATGGATAACTGAAAAGTCATCTAGGTGTAAATCTCAGGTGACTGAAAGGACTTAACTGCTGTGAGGTTTAAATTACTTGTAGAAAGATCTGGTAAGTTGGGGGAGTGGCTTAGCTAGAAGGAAGCTACATTTAAAGACTGCCTTAGAAATATTCTGCTAATAGCTTGGCAGAAGACACCAGGAGAAAGGACTGCTGTGTGACTAAACTTCTCTACAGGGACTATATTGCCCTCCCACCCCTCCACCCAAAGCTAGTTCTATTTTTATAGGCACAGGATTTGACTGACAACAGGAACTTCCTGTTTAGGGGCAGGAAGTGAGTGATCACAGAACCACCAAGGACCCATCATCCTAGAAGGGCAAGGGTAGCTCTCTGGCCCCCTCTAGCTGCTGGAGGTCTGCCTTTGAACAAGTAAGTGGTCTACTGAGAAATATAGGATATTCTTGTCTCAGAACAGGACAATCAGGAGCTTAAAGGGCACACAGGCAGAAAGTAAGGAGAGAGAGAAAAAAAACAGAGGAAAGAGTAAGGATTGCAAACAGTTAAGGGGCCAGAAATAAGACATGATTGGAGTGGTGCAGTGCAGTGGCTGTGGAGCAGCAGTCTTCCAGGAGATGTTCTGGAGGATGCGGTGTTGTCCCATCTGCAGGCACCTCTCTGGGCTGAGGGAGGAGGTTGCTCATCTCCAGGCTGAGTTGTTCAGGATTTGTGGGACCTCCTCTTCCATCCAGGGACCATCAGTGCCACTGCCATTGCCTCAGAGGTTGCCAAGAAAGAGGAGCGGTTGGACCACAGTGGGCTCAGGGAGGGTGAGGGTGGTGGAACAGAGGCACATCCCTCCAGTTGTACCTCTCCACAATTCCTATGCCATTCTGGCAAAGTGTGGTTCCTCTATGAGGCACCTACAGTGGAGACCAAGGAGGATGCTGGGAACATCCACAAGGAGACCCACGGAGGTGGCAGGGGACTCTGGAGGAAGAAACAACTCCTGGTGAGGGACTCCATTGTTAGGAAGGTAGAACTGGGCAAGGAAGGGAGAGGGAGGTAAGATGCCTGCCTGGCACCATGGCTTGGAGGGACAGGGAGCGAATCCTCAGGATTGCCGGAGCAGCTGCACAGGGAAGGGAGCTGGATGTCATTGTCCATCTAGGGACAAATGACCTGGCTAAGAAAAGGATTAGAGAAGTGCAGGAAGAGTTTGTGGAATTGGGGAGGGGCCTTAGTCAAGTAGCACCCACAGTAACCTTCTCGGAGGTGCTACCCATCTATGGCATAGGAGAGGCTAGGGTGTTCCGTACCATGGAATTCAATCAGTGGTTGAAAAACTGGTGTGGAGCTCAGGGATTTGGCTTCATTGGGGACTGGAGGTCCACCTGGAGTGATGCAAGCCTATACTGGCATGATGGGCTGCATCTGTCCGGGAGGGGAACCAAGATCCTAGGTGATAGGTTTAAATGCTTCATTAGCAAGCTTTTAAACTAGCCAAGGGGGAAGGCACTGGAAAGGAGCAGAAAAATCCTATCCCCCCCAAAAACAATCACGGTAGTAAGTGTGGCAAACACCAACATGGAGGTGTCGATAGGGAGAAGGGCAGGGGGTAAATGGAGAAAGTGACAAAGGCAAGAAGGACAGGGATGGGGCAAAAGGGGGTAAGGCCATCAGGAAATGGAGGGTAATGAGTACCAATGCCCGTAGTCTGAGCAGAAAGCTCCCTGAGCTGGTGGCCTTAATGGAAGAGGGATGCCTGGATATCATAGCAGTCACAGAAACATGGTGCACAGAGAACCATGACTGGGATGTTAACATACCAGGGTACATAACTTACAGGAGAGACAGGCGGGGAAGAGGGGAGGAGTAGCTCTCTATGTAAAGGAAGGATAAAAGCAACTGAACAAAAGAGTAAACAGGGAGGAGGGAGGCACTGTGGGTCACCTTGGAGACTGGAAAGGGCACCACAATCTGCACAGGGGTTGTGTACAAACCCCCATGTCAGGGGGAAGGAATGGACAAGGATATGATGGAAGGCATTCTTAGAATGGCAGAGAAAGGGGAGATACTGTTGATGGGAGACCTGAATATGCCAGATGTTAACTGGAGCACATTTGCTGCAGCCACATCCAAGAGCAGGGCCATTCTTGATGCCTTACAGATGGCAGACATTAGACAGCTAGTTTTGGAACCCACTCATGAGGGAGCAATCTTAGACCTCGTACTCTCAAACAGGGGCAGTGAGAAGATCTCAGATCTAGAATTGGGTTGCCATCTGGGGACAAGTGACCATCAAACAGTGTGGTTCACATTAAACTCAGCTACAGAGTCAAGCCATACAAAAGTGAGGGTACTGGACTTTAGGAGGGCTGACTTTGGCAAGACGGGAGAGTGCCTCAGAAAAGCACTAGCAAGCAGGCTAGAAGGAGGTGTGGAGCAACAATGGGAATTATCAAAACTGCCATCACAGAGGCAACAAGCCTTTGTGTGAAGCAAATAAACAAATCAAAACAAAAGAAAAAGCCACTATGGTTCATAAGAGAGGTGGCTGTGAAAGTCAGAAAGAAAAAGATAGCATTCCGGAAGTATAAGGAAACCCAGAAGGAGCAGGACTGAGAGCTGTACCAGTTAAGGCAAAAAGAAGCAGGGAGAGAAGTCAGAATAGCAAAGGCCCAAACTGAGGAAAAGATAGCCAACTCAGTTAAGAAGGGGGATAAAACCTTTTATAGGTACATCAGCGAGCATAGAAAGATAAAGGGAGGGATAGTGAGGCTGAATAGAATGAAAGGTGGGTGGGCAGAGGGGGACAGTGAAAAAGCAGGAATACTGAACAAATATTTCTGCTCAGTATTCACAAAAGAGGAGGGGGAAGTGCCTAATCCAATTAACAGAAGCACTCTTGATAGGGGGGTCGATCCCAGTCCTTTCACAGAAGAAAAGGTTCTGCAAGAACTCCTAAAACTGAAGGTGGACAAAGCAATGGGTCCTGATGGAATTCACCCCAGAATTCTAAAAGAATTAAGGAAGGAACTAGTGAAACCACTGGCTACTCTTTTAATAAATCATGGGAGGATGGTGTGGTACCCAAGGACTGGAGGAAGGTGGATGTGATTCCCTTTACAAAAGTGGGACCAAGACAGAGGCAGGAAACTACAGACCTGTCAGTCTGACCTCTGTGGTAGGGAAAATGATGGAGTCACTTCTGAAGGAAAGAATAGTTGAGTACCTAGAGGTCAGTGGAGCACAGGATCCAAGGCAGCATGGGTTCTGGCCGGAAGGTCATGTCAGATGAATCTAATAGATTTCTTTGACTGGGTGACCAAAGTAGTAGACCAGGAAGGGCTGTGGACATGGCCTACTTAGACTTTATGCAAGGCATTTGACACAGTCCCACACAAAGATTATTAGTCAGATTAACCAGCTTGGGAGTGGGTCCCAGGGTGGTAGCAGGGGTAAAACATTGGCTGGACAACAGGACACAGAAGGTAATTGTAATGAGTCCACTCTGAAGAAAGAGTGGTTACTAGTGGGGTACTGCAGGGCTCAGTATTGGGTCCAGTCCTTTTAATGTCTTCATCAGTGACATTGCAGAGGGACTGGAAGGAAAAGTATGCCTTTTTGCAGATGACACAAAGATCTGCAACAGGGTTGATACACAAGGGCGTGGAAAGGATGAAAAGGGACTTGGCAGGTTGGAGGAATGGTCAGACGTATGGCAGCTAGGATTCAATGCAAAAAAGTGCAAAATAATGCACCTGGGAAACAAGAACCCAGGGGAGGAATACACAATGGGTGGGGAGGTAGTAACAACAACAAAACAGGAAAGGGACCTGGGGATAATCATATCAGATGACCTTAAGGTTAGCAAGCAATGTGAGAAGGCAGTAGGGAGGGCCGGGGGTATAGTGGGATGTATAGGGAGAGGATCAGCAGCAGTTTACAGGAAGTTGTCATCCCTCTGCACAGACAGTTGGTGAGACCCCATCTGGAATACTGTGTCCAGTTCTGGAGACCCCATCTCCGCAAGGACATAGACAGGATAGAGGCAGTCCAGAGGAGGGCAACTAAAATGGTGCAGAGTCTGCAAGAAAAGCCATATGAGGAGAGACTAACGGAGTTTAATATATATATACCCTTGAGGAAAGAAGGGAGAGGGGGGACATGATAGAAACTTTCAAGTACCTCAAGGGAATCAACAAAGTCCAAGAGGGTAGCATCTTTCAGAAAAAGAGACATGCAAGAACAAGGGGACACAATTTAAAGATAGAAGGAGGGCAGTTCAGGGGCAACGTGAGGAAGTATTATTTCACAGAGAGGGTAGTGGATGCATGGAACAGCCTTCCTGAGGAAGTTGTAGGGTCTAAAACTAGGAGGAATTCAAGAATGCATGGGACAGACATAAGGCAATTCTTGTGGAGGCAGGAAGATTTAGGCTGTTGGTTAACTAGGATCTGCGGCCTATCCTGTAGGTAGGGAAATGGGCAGACTAGATGGGCCTAGCAGTCCTTATCTGCCGTCAAAGTCTATGTTTCTATGTTTCTATGTTAAGTCCATCTTTGACGGTGTACCCCAGGGATCCATCCTGGGTCCACTTCTGTTGTCACTATTTGTAAATAATTCACCTCTTCACTGCAGTGGGTCCAGGGTGCAGCTTTATGCAGATGGTGCTGTTTTATACGGGCCCTCAGGTGATATCCAGTCAGAATCAGTGAATCAGAACTTGGCCTCAGACTTCCATTCATTAGAGTGTTGGATTCTTAAGAACCACATAGTCCTCAATACCAAAAAAAACAGGGTTATGCTCTTTCAAAACTCCTCTGTGAAATCTGATCGATGTGGCTCATTTCTCATCTGGTCCTTATCAGTTGACTCCCTTGAAACTGTACAGTCATTCAAATACTTAGGATTGTTGCTAGATCCCTCTCTCTCCTTTTGGGAGCATGTAACACAAATTTCTAAGAAATTTAACCAAAAACAAGGCTTGCTTTATCGACTTCATCCCCTCCTCCCCCCCCACATCCTGTCACAAGATCGTCATCCCCTCCTTCCTCACCATCCTACGCTATGGAACCCCCTTACTCTCTGCTGCCAAACCTACTATTCTCTCCCACCTCAGAGCATTATACTACAGGGCACAGTATTTTTGTGCTCTGAACCAACCCACATCTTCACCATTGTGAAGTGTTACCTGCCTTGGATTGGCCTGACTGTGACCAAAGATCGCAGTTTACCACCCTTACCTTTACTTCAGTTGTGCTTATGCAACTGGATGAGATGATGCTTTTGTGACTTGATTTATGTAGTGGCTTTCCACCTCTATCCATGGGATATACCAATCTTTAGGGGTACTATGCGAGGAACTCTAGAGGAGGGTTCCCCCACTACAGGTGCCATGGGAATGATTCCGTCAGCTAAAGGTAGCTTAGGAAGAAGCCCACAGGTAAGAGAGATGAGACAGTGGAGGAGGAGGGGTGGATGGTGGGCAATGAGAAACAAATCCTGGAGAATCCCCAGGATGAGTGACCTTATAAGCCTAATGGGGGAGTGACGTGGTTGCTCTTCCCATTGAACCTTGGGCTTAAAGCCCTCCCATTGTAAGCTCGCCTTCCTTTTTTCTCCCCCTTGCCTGAGAGACATACTGAAGTTTAAACCCTCTCCCCATTTACTCAGATCCTCCTCATCTCCTTTATTGTTCACACCTCACCCACGCATAGCAATTGGCAAACAGTCATTTGCTTACTCTGCTCTGTCTGCTTGGAACACACTTCCCTTTTCATCTTTGTTCCTTGCCTCCTTGGCCTCATTTCAAGCACTCCCTCTCAGAGCTACTCTTGCAGTCTAATCCTTGCTCCTGCCATGCCTAATTCCAGGAACTTAGTTTCACCAAGTCAACCTATCATGTGCAGACATGGGTGCTTACAGAATTCTGCCTGAGACTGACAGTGCTGTAATGCTGTTTACAGTTTGTTTAAATGTTGTATAAATGTTGTATATTTGTCTTCTCACCTCTATTATATTATTTTTCTTGCTTAAGCTTTAATGTTATATTTGCATACATTTCATATCCTCTGTTGTTATGTTGTACTAATCCTGGGTCACTCCTGAAAAAGGAACTGTATGGTCTCAGGGGTCTCAGACAGTCACCAAAATTCAAACAAATAAACTGAAGACTTATCTTGTGTTTTTAAGCTAATACATGACTTGCGTGAGCAGATGCAGCTCAGCTTATTATTACACATTTATCACAAAGTACCTGTGGACATGTATTTCATGCATTTTCATCAGAGATTAGTATTGTTTGCAAATGATGCTTACATTGTCGTCATGTCTGTATTATTAAAAATAATTGAACTAACAGCATTACATTGTTCTGTGTGCAAACCCCCCAAATTGGGCTTACATTGTGGGCTCTGGCCCAGCCCAGTGCTGATGTCACTCCATGGAGTCCTGGGTGGGATCCAGACCCTGGCACCTCCTGTCACATCGCAGCTGCAGCTGCCAATGCTGTCACTGTCCTCTACCCCGTGGGATCACTGTACGAAAGGGCCAAGGATAAGACCATGGTTTCCACACCTGCAGGTGCTAAAAGAAAGGTAACTTGTGATCCTGGTGTTCTGGAAAGCCGGGACTGCAAAGTATTTAAACAAGATGGTGGCCACACCCCCTCTGAGCATGTGCAGCCGTCAGAACAAAAATTGAAAGGAGCTGTGCTCCAAGTCAGTTTGGCCATGCAGCCATTAGTATAAAAAGTACATCCCCAGCTCTAAGATGAGCAGAGGAGCAGGAGATCTATAGCAATAGTGACCAGAAGGCCTCCAGCCAAAGGGGAACGCATTAACCCTGTTAGAGGTGCAATCAAAGAAATGAGGGCTGAATTACAGGGAGCCCTAAGGGAGACAAAATGACAGCCCCCATACACAACTACAGTGTTGGGAAGGGGGGTTACAGTAACTGTTGTAGGCAAGGTAGGGTAGTATGTCATAGTCAAGAAATGTCAAAAAATCATCAAAGTGGTATATGTGTGACATTTCTATGTGCATAACAGTCCTGCTCTATGCATTATTTGGTCGGAAATATTGTGCACGGTGGCTGCATACAGTATCTTCATTGGCATTTAAATGGCAAAAGACACATTTCTGGATATTCTTTGTTGTTTAATCATGACCCATGTTATAAGTGTAATAACCCACTCCAGGGTGTGTGGTTATTAGGGATTGATCAACACCCCAGGTTCTGGGAGGACACTTGGCCTGCAGCCTCATGCCTCACAATGCACCAGGAGTGTTGATTAATCCCACCCTGTTGTGGGTTATTGCTTACTTAACAAAGTGAACTGGGGGGAACTATTTAGCTTGAATGTTAGCTTGTGGTCACATGGACATGAGTGAGTGCTAGTAAAAGGGAGGTTCAGGAGGGATATGAGGAATAATTATTTTACAGAAAGGGCAGTGGAGTCATGGAACAGTCTACTAGCCAAAATGGTACGATGTAAAAACGTTGTTGGTCTCCAGCATGCTTGGAGCAGAATGAGGGGTGGACTGCTTGCTCGGGATGACAGAAACTGGGAGAATGGGGAGAGGCTGGGGAGGGTTTGAACCCTGGAGGGACAGTAGATCCCAGGACTAAAAAAGGAAACTCAACAGACTGGATGAACCATGGGTCTTTTTCTGTGATCATTGTCTATGTTTCTATGTTTCTAAACTGAACAGCAACAGCAGGTGGAACTAGAAAGCAGTGCAAATGTTTATGAGTCAGAAGACAAAGGCAAATGAAATCACGGGTCACTCACACTGTGATCGTGCTGGTGTACGTACTGTGGATGGTCACTCACTCTGTGATCATGCTGGTGTACGTACTGTGGGAGGCCTCAAATGTGCTGAGCATCATGGGTGGTTCTCTTGCAGCGAAAGCTTCTTCTTGACCCAAGGAAATGTTCTTTTTCAGCGAAACTAAACATATTTATTTATTTTTGTTAGCTCAAAGGTGTCAATCCCAGAGTCTAAGAACTCTTTTACACAGGTTTCATGTCAAGATACGTAGGCAGGCTACAACTAAAATTGTAACAAAAGGATGACAGAAGAGAACACAAAAAATGAGCAAACAAAAAATTACAGTGGAGCAACACAGGCAGCTATATACTGGCATTGAACAATGTATGCCTGGTCAAAAGTAATAAACCAACAGCAAATGGGAGAAGTTCTTTGTCCAGAGGAGGATTAGCTTAATTCTCTCTTTAACTAACATACTAACATACTATTTGCCAGCAGATTAGGCCTTATGGTCTATCAAGTCTGCTCGAACCTAGATCCTTAGTTGGGTGCGAGACCCTCCCATCCCTTGTGCTCCAGAAACCCCTATCATCCATCCCACCCCGGGACAGGCCATCATCTGATACATCCACTTTCTGTGTCTGTCCCACCCTCTCTAAAGCTCTCCACTGTGGATCTCTGAACCAGCTCACCAGGCAGAGCATTCCAAGGGTCCACCACCCTCTCAGTGAAAAATCTCCTCCTCTTTTCCCCCCTCACCCTTCCACCTTCCAACTTCAAACCATGCCCTCTGGTGATGCCTCCCTGCTTTAGTCTAAAGATCCCCTCCATGTTTACCCTATTTATTCCCTTGAGGTACTTGAAGACCTCAATCATGTCCCCCCTGTCTCTCCTCTCCTCCAATGAACAGTTAACTGTTTAACTGTTGCTGGCTCTTGGGGGAAGGGTTTCTTTGCCCAGAAACAGAGGAGTCTATCAAGCAGGAGTTGCTAGTCTGAATCTCACTTTAACTGTTTATGCTGCTTGCTGCTGGCAGAGGTAAGAGTAAAAGTATGAATCTGCCCAGGAGGAATTTTGCCTTTCAGATTTTTAACCCCCACACCTCCACATGCTATTAAATGCTTAGTTAGTTGGGAGGAGCATATAGGGTCTGCCCAGGGGCAGGATCATAGCTAATGAGCAAATAAAACCAAAAGCAGGACGACGCTGGAGCTGCTGATTGTATCACATAAGTGGACATTTGTACATTTAAATTGCATGATCTTGTCAATTTCACTCTTTTATGAATAGGATAAGTTTGACAGGAGCATGCAGCAGGAAGACTCAAGATCTGCAGAAACATGGCAAGGTCATAAACAAAGGAACTTTGTAAATGGGAGAGAGATGGTAAAAAAAGAGGGTAGAGGCATATTTAAGGAATATGTGGAATAACACAAGGAGTGGTGCAGCACAGTGGGTGTGAAGCAGCGGTGTTCAGAAGAACTTTTTGAGATCTGCAGTGCTGCCCCATTTGCAGGCACCTCTCTGGGCTGAGGGAGGAGGTTATCAGGATTCGAACACACTTAGCAGGAATACTCGGGACCTTTGCCCCCACCTAGGGACCACTATACCACCAGCCACTGCCACAGAGAGTATGCAGTCAGAGACCTGGATGAACTACAGTGGGCTCAGGGAGGTTGAGGAAGGCGGAGCTCAAGCACCCCCCCCCCACCTGGTACAACCAAGGAAAAAATATGATGTTCTCAAGAAGATGGAGAGCCCTGAAAGGGAACCCAAGGTTGTAACCAAGGGTGAAGGACATACCCACCAGGCATAGGCATATGGGATGGGCCCAGAGAATCCTGGGGAGAAGGAAGCTTCTCCTAGTTGGGGACTCAGTAGTTCAGGGTATGGAAACAACATCAGGAGGGAGAAGAAGATTGATGCAATAAATGAATGGATGAAAAAATGGGGAATGAAATTGAGCGGTGATAAATGCTGTGTCATACATATGGGTAAGTAAAACCAGAAAAAATAATATACATTAGATGGTATACCACTTGCTCAAAAGACATGTGAAAAGGACCCAGGGATTTTAATCGATAATGGATTCATGTTTAAAGAACAATGTAGCTCAGTCATTAGTAAAGCCAACATAATTATAATGACAATTAAAAGAAACATAAAAAGCAGACACTCAGAAGTACTAATGCCATTATAGCTATCATATGTTAGACCGATTCTGGACTATTGGTAGCCAAATATGGAGTCCTTACTTTAAAACATACATTCATAAATTAGAAAAAGAACAACAGAGGTATACAAAGTTTATTAAATCTTTAAAATGTTGTTCATACAATGACTAAACATACTGGGACTACATAGCCTTGAAAGCAGAAGGCACAGAGGAGACAAGCTTCTCTATCATGATATATTAAATAATCATGCTTGATGATGAATTAAACATACAGTACAAAAATGATCACATTAACACCAGAGGTTCATCAGTTACAAAATAGAAGTGACAGGTATAAAACAAATAAAAGGAAATACTTTTACACTGCAAGGGTGCCAAATCTATGGAAAAAAACTCACTCTTGCTGTAATATCTAGCACAAGTTAAGAACAATTCAAAACTAATTTGGATACATGCATAGCTTTAAAAGGAAATATGGAGTATTACTTTCTATTTTAAAGGAGCTGCTTATGGGCTTCTGCCTTCTTTGCTCCTGTCCTACCTAGTGAATACCTAGTGAATGTGTCTCCCAGGAGGCACAGCTCCGAAGGAGAAGCAGATCCCAGTTAAGGGAAAAAAGGGTCCGGCTGTGGGGGTGGACATGGAGGTTACAGTACGGGGGGGGGACAATAGGGGGTTCAGGGCAAAGGGTAGGGATGGCATTGAGGATGAGGGAGCTCCAGGTGGGAAGGGTGGCAAGTCAGGTACAGAGAGTGTTAGGTGAAGGGGCAGAATCGGGATGTGGTTGGGGTTGGAGTTGAGGGTACAGATTGGGACACAAAAGTGCAGAGTAGGGTGGATGTTTGGAGCAGTCATAAGAAAAGAGAGTTTGGGGGAAGCACGAGAAATGAGGGGGGACTTGCTGATGCTGGGTGATTCCATACTAAAAAGGGTCAGATGGGGGAGTAAGGGGAAAGACATAATCACATATGGGTAGAGTCTGGACCAGGGTTAATGGCAGATAAAGCAGGACAGGCTGCTCTCAAGTGTGCAAAGAGGGGAAGGCATAAACCAAATGTGGTGGTCCATGTGGGTACAAATGACTTGGCTGGGGAAATGGTAGAGGGGTTAGGAGAGGTTCCTGGAACTGCGTAAACTGAGTGAGGAGGTAGGGAGCTCAGTGGCCTTCTCTGAGGTATTCCCAGTGCCCAGAACAGTATGGCAAGGAAGGGTGGATAGATGAATTCAACAGTTGGCTGGAAAGTTGGTGTCTATTCAAGGGTACAGGTTAGTGGGAGGCTGGGGCAGGGTCTGGGACTGTAGGGATCTGTACGCAGGGGACAGATTACATTTGAGCAGGGAGGGAAGGTGGTGCTAAAACAGAGGTTAGAAGAATACATAGAAACAAAGGTTAATTTAAGCTTGGGGGGTGGCATGTGAGTTACTGAAGGGAAGGCTTTCCGGAGAGGGGAGACAAATGAGTGGATCCATGATGCCAGCATGACAACCCCAACCGCTATGTCCACCACATCACCTGGAACCTGTTGACACCCCTGCCCATGATGTGACACCTAACCAACCAGCAACACTGTGATGCCGCACCTCCCTACTACAGATATCTAACTCCACATCACACAGACACTGGAGTTAGATATTTTCCCCCTTGTTGCCCTTAAGTGTCTCGATGCAAAACCTCCATTGCTACCGATATAGGCACCATGGGGGGGGGTTGCTGTGGGGGTTCAGTGAACTGGTGTTGCTGTAGTGATGGTATACCCAAACTAGCCTACCCCCCCCCAGAAACTGGGTTGGAAGCAGGAAGGGATCAAAGGGCGGGGCTGAGAAGGGTGGAAAATTGGGTAAGGAGTGCAAGGGAACATCTTGGAGGGTTGTCTCCTTGAAAGCAAGGAGTATGAGTAACAAAACCACAGAACTACAGGCTCTGTTGGCAGAGGGGATGGTGGACATAGCTGCCATCACAGAAACAAGGACCAACTTATACCAGGACTGGGACCTGATGATCCCAGGGTATAGGATTTTCAG
The DNA here is from genome assembly GCA_016271365.2 of Neoceratodus forsteri. Lineage (NCBI taxonomy): Eukaryota > Metazoa > Chordata > Ceratodontiformes > Ceratodontidae > Neoceratodus > Neoceratodus forsteri. The sequence continues at coordinate 498,883,617 of CM057457.1, forward strand.
GAAGGATAGGGGCAAATGGGAAGGGGGAGGAGCTGCAATGTATGTAAGGGAAGGGATAAAGTGTGCAAGGGAAGAGGGACAGGAAGGTAGGACAGAGGCCTTGTGGATGCAATTCCAGGACATAAGCAATAGGATTCTCAGGATGAGGGTGGTGTATACAGGTCACCAATGCAAGGGGAAGACCTGGACAGGGAGCTGGCAGAATAAATCAGGGAGGAGTGTGGGAAAGGTAATACAGTGATAGAGGGGGACTTCAATCTACCAGGAGTGGATTGGGGCACTCCATCTACCTCAAGTGCTTGGGAGTAAATACTCCTGGATGCCTCAGGACTGCTTCTTGGCACAGACAGTCAAAGAGCCAACTAGGCTGGGAGATGCACTGGATCCAACAAGGAGGCTGTAAGGGAGGTGGGGTGGAGGACCTGCTGGCTGGGAGTGATCACCACTAGCATGGTTCACACTTAGTATGAGCAGAGAAGCAGCAGGTACAGGGACCAGGGTGGTGGACTGCAGACAGACTGACTTTGGTAGGATGGGTGAAATCTTAAGGGGCATCTGGAAGGAATATAGCCACACTGGGATGCAAATCAGAAATGGGGAAAAAATCAAATGGGGATATTGCAGACTACTGAAACATGTTTCCAGTTGCAACCATTACATTTTATGATTATTGATTGCAGAGCAAAAAGGGAAGGGCTAAAAAACTGAGCTGGTTATGTAGAGGGGTCTTAGAAATGGCAAGGGCTGAAAAAGCAATGTTCAAGAAATACAAGAAATACAGAAAGGAAGAGGATAGGTTGGTGTATGTGAAGAGGTCCAAGGACATTACCAGGGGAGTCAGAGCAGCTAAGGTCCCTGGGGAATTGAGGCTGGCACAGGGCATCAGGGAGTGGAAAAGGACTTCTTCAGCTACGTACAGGAGAGAAGCAGCTTCAAGGAGCAGATAATTAGGATCAGGATGGATGGGGGGGCAGAGAAAGGGGTGGATCCAGATTCCCAAGGGAAAAAGGAGGGCAGCTACTGAAGGGCATGGGCAGAGTGTGAAAGGGCAGAGGGGGTAACAGATGGGGTGAAGACTAAGGGTAGGGTATTTAGGGGGTTCAGGATTCTGAGGGTGGATAAGGCACCAGGACTGAATGGCATACACCTCAGGGTGTTGAGGGAAATGGCCAAGATCCTGGCTGGAATGCTGGTGGAACTGTTTAATACCTCCCTGGAGATAGAGGTGCGTGCTGCTTTACTGGATGATGGCCTACATGGTACCCAGCCATAAAGTGGACCAAAGGATAAGCCTGGTAATTGCAGGCTGGTGAGCTTAACTTCCATCATGGGAAGCTGATGGAGACAATATTTAAGGAAAGGCTGGTAACCTTTATGGAAGACAGTGGGCTCCAGGACAGTCACCAGCATGGGCTTGTCTCCAGAAAATTCTGCCCAGGCAGACCAAGTTGAGCATTACGACTGGGTCATGAGGAATTGGACAAGGGTCGTGAGGTGGGTGTCATATACTTGGACTTCAGTAAGGCCTTTGATTCAATGCCATATGGGAGGTTGGGAGGAAGCTGAGTTATGTGGGAGTGGAGACTAAGATGGTTAAATGGATTGAGACTTGGCTGCAGGGATACAGCTGTGGGTAGTGGTGGGACAGGGGAACTCTCATCTCCAAGGGATGTGACAAGCACGATGCTGCAAGGATCAGTACTGGAGCCAGTGCTGTTTTGAATATTCATCTCGTATGGCATCAGGAATAAAATCAGTCTATTTGCTGACAGCATCCAATTATTTATTTTTTTAATTTAATTTTATTCTTTGGTAACTAGGTAAGACTCACTAGGCACAGGTGCTTGTTTTCAGGAGTGACCTGGGAGCACTGCAGAGGTTAAGTGACTTGCTCAGAGTTGCACAGTATGCATGTGGAGGTTGTGGGAATCAAACCCAGGTCTGTCTGGTGGTTGTACCAAACTCATTCACAGCTCATTACTCTGACCTCTAAGCTATACTGCCTGACCCAAACTGGGGTGGTGCTGGTTGATATAGCAGGTTGGCAGAGGCTGCAGGATGACCTGACCAAACTGGTGGAGTGAGAGGAAACATGGCAGTTGGGGTTCAATGCAAAAAAGTGCAGATTCCTGCACTTTGGAGCAAAGAACCAGGGAGGGGTTTCCAGCTGGGAGGGATGCAGCTAGGCTCCATCGATGAGGAGAAGGATCTAGGGGTGGTTGTAATAGAGAAGATGAATACAGAGCAGTGTAGGAAGGAAGCAGCAAAAGCCAACAGGATGCTGGGTTGTATCGTGAGAGGAATCTCCTCCATGAGTAGAGGTGATCCTGCCTCTCTACAGAGGCACTAGTCAGGCTGCACCTGGAGTACTGTGCCCAATTCTGTTACCCATATCTGAAGGATATGAAATTACTGGAAGGGGTACAACACAGGGCAACAGGAATGACCCAGGGAGTGGAGGACAACCCATACAAGGAGATGCTAAGAGAGTTGAACAAGTACTCCTTGGAGGAGAGAGGGACCAGAGGGATATGATTGAGACCTTTAAGTATGTAAAAGGGATAAACAAGGCAAGCAGTGAAGGGATACTCAGGCTGAGGAGGGGGAGGGACATGAGAGGGCATGGCCTTAGATTGGAAGGGGGAAGATTTAGGATGGAAAAAAGGAGACACTTTTTCACAAAGAGGGTCATGGCAGAATGGAATGCTCTACTTGAGAAGGTGGTAGTCTGTAAGACAGTGGGTAGTTTCAAAAGGGGATGGGACTACATGAGAAGGGTAACTGGGAAGGGGAGGGAGATAGGGCAGCTGCAAGGCAAGGGTGCTAGCTACACACTTGAGCTGGCTTAATAGACCAGGTGGCCTATTTCTGCTGGCAAATTTATATGTTCTTATGTTCATAAATTGAGATACGTGGGGTGGGGACTAAGATGGTTAAATGGATTGAGAATTGGCTACAGGGGAGACAGCAGAGGGTAGTGGTGGTGGTGGGGACTCTCATCTTCAATTGCTGTGATGAGCAGGGCACTGCAGGGATTGGTACTGCAGCCAGTGCTGTTCAGAATATTCATAGTAGACATCTCATATGGCATCAGGAATATGATTAGCCTATTTGGTGACAATACTAAATTGGGAGCGGTAGAGGACGATATAGCAGGTTGGCAGGGGCTGCAGCAGGATGACCTCACCAAACTGGTGGAATGGTTGGAAGCATGGCAGTTGGGGTTCAATGTAAAAAAGTGTAAAGTCCTGTACTTTTGATAAAAGAACCCAGGGAGGGATTACAAGCTAGGAGGGGTGTAGCTAGGTTCCATTGAGGAGAGGAAGGATCTAGGGTGGTTGTAACAGGAAGATAAACAATACAGAGGTGTGCAATAGGGTGGTGGCAGTGAATGCCTACAGGATGCTGGGTTGCATTGTGAGGCGATCTCCTTCAGGAACAGAGAAGTGATCCTGCATCTCTACAGGGTACTGGTCAGGCTGCACTTGGGAGTACTGTTGGAATTCTGGTGCCCATATCTGAAGAAGGATGTGAAATTACTGGAAGGGGTATAACACAGGGCAACAAAGATGATCCAGGGATTGGAAGACAGACCATACAAGGAGAGGCTGAGAGAGCTGAACATGTATTCCTTGGAGGAGAGAAGGGATCGAGGAGATATGATTGAGACCTTTAAGTATGTAAAGGAGATAAAGAAGGCATTCACTGAGGGGATACTGAGGCTGGGGGGGGAGGGACATAAGAGGACATTGCCTTAGATTGGAGGGGGAAAATTTAGGACGGAAATGAAGAGACAGTTTTTCAGGGAAAGAGTCTTGGCAAAATGGAATGGTCTACCGGAGGAGGTGGTAGCTTATGAAGACAGTGGGTAGTTTCAAGGGGATGGGACAAGGTGGGAGGTAATTTGGAATGGGAGGGTTTAGTAGTTGCAAGGTGAGGGTACTAACTGCACACTCAGACAGAGTTGATAAACCACATGGCCTATTACTGCTGGAAAATTCACATGTTCGGTATAAATGTAAGGATTTACAGTCAAAATAATTCACTATCTAACTGTACATATGGAAACAAATGCACATGCAGACTGGAGGCATTGTTGAAGTGGGAAGAGAGGAAGTAGGGCAGAGAGATTGAGGTGGGGAAGGTGACTGGGTGGGCCAAGCGGTCCTTATCTGCCAAAATTCTATGTTCCTATGGAAGAGAGGAGTAGGGGGTGAGGAGGGGGTAGTAGTGTTAAGTTGAGAGGTGGAGGGGAATTCAGAATAAACTGAAATAGAGAACGAGAGCAAGAAGGGAGCAGGGGTATGGGGGAGAGATGGGGAGGAGGCTAGGAAACAAGGGGGAACAGTGAAACAAGGGAAGTTAAGTGTAGAGGGTTGGAAAGAATGAAGTAAGAGCAGGATGGGGGGTTGTGTGAAAACACCGGTCACTCAGAGCAGACCTATTAAAGGATTAATTGTAGCAGTCACAGGAGGTGCAAACCAAGCAGCAATACAGTAATCGGAGAAAAGTATGACATACGCACGTACTGACACATGTTACGAGCCGCGATAAAATAAAAAAAACAATTACCATCTTGCCAGTTTAAAGGGCACTGTTGGCTTACATACTTCGTTTTCTCTGCCTCTCTATATGTAATCATGTTGCAGCATAATGCAGAGCTGCCCACACCTTACCTAACTATGCCTTCACCATGTGCTTTTGTCCTTCTCAAAATCCTGATTTTAAATTGTTTCTGAATTTCTCGCGTCCCGACTCCAACATCCCCCATCCCGGCAGCAATCTCCAAGTGGTGACATCACACAGCAAGGCAGTCACTGTTCTCAGGCGCGTGCTTAAACACTGTTGCCCTCTGTGCTCGCGCATTCCATCTCGATCTATATCCCCTTGCAGCACACATCCTCATTGAACAATGGTTCCCCCTGTGAGACTTTGCGGTAAGTTCTGACTGTCTGACTCTTTGCTCTCTGCCACTTTGTGTTTTGCCGTGCGTCCTGTTCCGATGTTTTTTTTTGCTTATTCTACATCGATAAGCACTGTATTTTTTAACTCCGGTGGAGCTTCCATGTCCCACCATCGTGATCTTCTCTGCCATTAACACCTCTGTTCTGGGGTCCGGGATTCAAGGTCTGTTTTGGATTGATAACACTAACAACTATTCCTAAGTAAAATTAAGAGGCTGCAGTTTAAAGAAGTCTACCATATATTTGTTACTTTGGCTATTTTTAATGCTTAAACAAGCCTATGCTTACTATAGCAAATGTAAAGAACCTCTCTAAATTATCGTTTTAAATTGAATACGTTAACAGCAGTCTGTATGTGTGATGTGAGCCTCCTGTAGCACTGCTCTCACTCCATCATTTTTTTTTTTGTCTAGTGGCATAACTTATATCAGAATCATTTGAACTTGATTTCCATCATAAAGAACCGTTTTCTTTTGTTGAGCTATTGCCAGCAAGTGATTTTGAGAGCCCATGCCTTCTGTCACTAGTACAACTGTACTCAAAGCTTCACGGTCCAATTGACACCTTCTCTGGGTGATGCGATAGGCTTTCTGGGCTGCTGCAACTTTCTGGCCATTTTCTTTCCCAAGCTGTTTGGGAAGCCATTCCTGTAAGAAAAGGAGAAGCTGGTCTCCCTCTGCTCCTTCGGGTAACCCGACTATGTGAATATTTGCAGCCTGAATCTGGTTTTCTAGCTGGCTCCCTTAGCCACGTCTGCTTGGCGGGTCGACTCCACGGCTGACGTTTATACACACTCCATTGTGGTCTCTAGAGAGACCACCCGATTTGTTAGCCCATCAAATCTGTCTGCTAGACCCTCCACTCTGCTGATTAATTTGTTAATTTTAGTGCCGATTGAGTGCAGTGTTTCCTGTTCCGTATCAGAGTCTGTCTCTTCACCTCGGCCTTTCGTTGAGCTTGTGGCTGCGGTCATTGGAGGAGTTTTGATCTGGCTCCTGATCCATGTGGTTGTTCTATTTTGATTTCAATAGTAGCTGCAAGCAAAGCAATTACACACTGTTTGCGACCTTCCACACACCAGCTATTACCCACTGGTATCAGATACAGTAAGATGGAGGCTATCACAGCCTTATTGAAGTTGCCCACAGATAAATATCATTAGAGACAGCATCCATTTTTTGACTATAGAGAGGACACAGACCTGGTCCCCCCTCTTTATCCAAAGCCCATACTGCTATAATAGATTGGGAGTAACATAAGGTGCCAGAACTCATAACCACTCATCTTGTACAACCCTGGGATAGTACAGGTGCCCTTATAACACCACACTTTCCCAAAGTCTGGCATCTACACTGCCGGATAAATGTAAGAACTCTTTGTGATGTTTTTCTTTCTCTTTCTTTTTTGGTTTGAAATCAATTTATAGTATATGGTTAGGGCTTATTGTGGCTAAAAGGTGATGGCTTTCCACAAGCTGTTGCAGGACAGTTCAAAAGTCAAGAAAAGTTGTTGCAGTATCATTTTTGATGTCTCAACGATACTACAACAACTTTTCCCCCTTGAGCTGTTATCTGATTGGCTAAAGCAGCTCAGTGTTCAAAAAACAAATGGAGCAAAATGGTGGCATCGCTTATTGAGCTGAGGAGCAAGTGTTTCACGAAAATAGTTTGGACACAAACTGCCATTGTCAACTCTGTGTGTCCAAACTATCAGTTTGACATTTTTCTTCGTTATTTTGAAATAATCAGCACTTTTCAATGTCAGGTGGTGAGCGAAACGTAGCGAGGACATGAAGCAGAGCAGGGCTGCAGTGACAATGAGGAGCCAGAGGGTGTGTGAACACAAAGTCTGAAACCTTGTACTTCAACTGTAGACATTTCTGGGAACCATATACTATATAAAATAGTATATGGGTGACCAGACACAACAAACTTTGTTTCCATCTGGGGATGTGATGATGTCAAATGGACCTCTCGAGCTTCACTCTCGAGGTCTGTATGACATCATCACATCTCCTCATAAACATAGCCTTATGTTATCACCATATACTATTCCATGATGTAATCCAAAGGAGCCCCAAATATAACCATTAATCCCTTTTTTCTGGTATACTGCATGATAAAACCAGCTATATAATACAGATTGGGACAGTTAAAGAAATTAAGATGGTGTTTAGTGCTCTGAATATCTTTGGATGGATACTTAGTGTGTAATACCAAGATAGCGTTATAGTCAGTTTTAGAAGATATGGCTAACCATTAGTTCAATATGAAGGAAGATATTACATGGGGCATGACTAATTGTATTGCATATTTGTTTGTATTAAATCTTTCTAGTTAAAGTATGGTGCCTTTAGACAAAGCTATCAGTAATTAATGTATAAATATGACCTGTTCTATGACTGATTGTTATCATGGTTCATAATTTATGCAAAGGTGTCAATAAACTTCAAGTTCAGAAACAAAATGGGACTAAGACTTTTTCCAGATGTGTGAGTGATGAAAGGAAAGCAAAAGGTGGTATAGTGAAGATCAGGGGACCTTTGGGGGGGGCCTACTGTACAGAGGAAGACCAAGAAAAATCAAAAATTTTAAACAAATACTCCAGCTCGATGTTCACAGTGGAAGGGGAAGGGGACAGGTCGGCATGCATTAATGGGCACCAGGATGGGAGAAGGGGGTGGAAACAAGTCAATTTACAGAAGACAGAGTCCACTGGTTGTTAGAACCCCTTAAGAAAAACCAGGTGATGGGGCCAGGTGGAAGCCACACAAGTAAGCATGGTGCTAGCTGCCCATCTGGTAACACTGTTTAGCACCTCATTGGAGACCGGAGGTGGTTCAAGAGGAATGGATGAGGGCCAGTGGTGTCCCTCTGCACAATAGTGGCAGGGAAGAAGGGTAGCAGTTACAGACGGTCAGTCTCACATCAGTGTTGGGGAAGTTAAAGGGGTCCCTGTTACAAGGTGAACAGAAAAATCCACATGCACCTCTGCTGGCAAAAGTGTGACCTTACCACTACAAAATATTGAAGAACAAAGGGAGGTGCATGCAACACCATGGAATAGCCAGGGTAATTGCAAAATGCAAACATTTATTACCCTGCTATCATACAGACAGTCAACATCCCACATAGCGCTGATAAGGCTTCATCATTTAATGAGTCCTTGTTAAAGGACAGACTGATGCAGTACCCAGAGACATATGGGCTGCAGGACCACCAGCAGCACAGCCTCATGTGGGGGAGGTCATGTCAGACAAATCTCATAGATTTCTTTGACTTGATAACTATAGATGGAGCAGGGGAGGGCAGTGGATGTGGCCTTTCTGGACTTCAGTAAGGCCTTTGACACTGTACCACACAGGAGGCTGATAAGGAAACTTAGCAGCCTGGGTATGGGGGATTAGGTGGTGAGCTGGGTATCAAATTGGTTGACATATCGGAAGCAGAGAGTGATGGTGAGCGGCAGTCTCTCAGAGGATAGGAGAGTGACCAGAAGAGTACCACAGGGATCAGTACTGGGCCCTATCCTTGTCAATGTCTTCATAGGTATCATTGCTGAGGAACTGGATGGGGAAGGTTGTCTCTCTGCAGGTCACACAAAATCTGCAACAGGCGGACACTCGGAGAGAATGCAAAGGATCTTGGGAACCTAGAGCAGTGGTCTAGAGGAGTGCATCTGGGTTTCAATGCCAAAACTTCAAAATTGTGCACCTGAGGTGGGGGATTTGAGGACTGTGTATAAAATTGGGAGAGCTACGTACAGTTACCAAGCAAGAGATGGACCTTGGGTGATCATATCTGATGATCTCAAGGTGGCAGGACAGTGCAACAGGGCAGTAGGCAAAGTGAATTCGATGTTGGGTGCGTGGGGAAGTGATCTCTAGCAGGAGAAGGGAGGTGGTGTTAGGGTGCATGGGGAGTGATCTCTTGCAGGAGAAGGGAGGCGGTGTTGGGGTGCATGGGGAGTGATCTCTTGCAGGAGAATGGAGGCGGTGTTGGGGTGCATGGGGAGTGATCTCTAGCAGGAGAAGGAGGCAGTGTTGTGGTGCATGGGGGAGTGATCTCTAGCAGGAGAAGGGAGGCGGTGTTGCATCTGTATTGTTCACTGGTGAGATCCCATCTGGAGCAGTAGTATTTATTCATTTTGGTACCCTTCTCCGGAAGCTCAGGGAGCTGTTACGAAAATAAGATCAACTATAGTCAGATCTATGACTCGGTCATTCGAAAATAAATCTAAAATAAATAATAATAAATAGCCTAGACACATAATAAATCATTAAAAAGGGACCTATAGAGGGGGTGCTGCTGAGCAGCCTGGCAGAAAGCAGCAATTAGACCGAGCTCCCAGGAGAAAATTGTAATAGACTTTAAAAAGCTTTTAAACTTCAAATTGTTTTGCTTAAATGTGATTGGAAACCTACTCTAAGAAGTGTTGAAATGTGCAAGAATAAGGAGCAGCGGCTGCAACAGGTGATTTTCTTTACTCCGAAAAAACAAAATGGGAGAGAGGCCTGTGCAGAGTGGCACAGCAGTGAATTTGGTGCCGAGTCTATGGAGGGGCCTCACTAACGAACATACTTTCCACTCCATACCAGTTGGTCAAATCTGTCCAGGAGCATGACAAACAGTTTGACACTCGCACAAGTTGGGTGTCAGCACTAGAATCCCGTATGGACCAGTGTGAGCAGCCACACAGTGCTCTGAGTATCCATCCTAAAACTGTTGATACCACCATGAAACTAATTAAAGAAACTCGCTTCTCTGACACGCTTGGAGATGGACCACAACCAGGCGAGGAAAAGAACTACGGATCCTTGGTTTGTCAGAGGGTGGTGAAGGTGAAGACCCTATATCTTTTGCCAGGAGAGTGCTGCCAAACATTCTTGGCCTTGGGTGTCGATCCCCTTTCCACTTTGAAACAATTTACGCATTACTCACGCTGTGCAACAGCCGGCTACAGCTCCATGAACTCTACTAGTTGTATGTACTGGCATTGGGGATAGGGATCAGGCCTTGAACTCAGTGAGATGTTGCAGATCACTGAAGTATGGCGAGATACCTACAAATGTTTGCGGACCTCTCTTACAGTACCGGCAAAGGTGTAAAGCCTTTGATGGACTTGAGGTCGACTGAGAAGCTTGAAAATCTCTCAACTGCTGTTACGGCTAAGCTCCACCTTGCTCAGCAGGGCAAGTAATAGTTGTTTAATGAAGCGAGGGACACCAAGAGAAATGATTTGCAGGCTAGAATCTGAGATAGTGGAGGCTGCTGAGGTAAAATCATCGGATGCAGACAGAGTTGCTGGGCAGGTCTAGTAATGTGCACTGTCATTTTTTGGGGATGGGCCATGGGAATCAGGTGCCTGACTTCCCACTTCAATGCAGTGATTGTGCCAACATATTTTAGCAAACATTTGTAGCTCCTTTCCTGTGGATAGTTGGGACTATATGCAGCGTTGCTGTTTCTGTGTTAGTATTGTACATACTTGAATAATTATCCCTGTCCTCTTAACAAGTTGTAGGCCTATCAAACACTCTTTTCCCAGCTGAAATGATGTCATGCTCTTCTGTTACATTGTAATATGCTCTTTAATGATATGCTTAGTTATTTATTTAATCACTTTTAAATGTCTGTTTACTTCTTAACATGGAGGCGTTGTTACCATGTGCTTTCCTCCTGGGGTTTGTGTTTTAAGATTTCCTTAGCTAGTTTTACTCATTGTGGTATTGGGGAATCCTCAGACTATTACAGTCAATATGATAATAGGGTACTTGATGTATTACCCATCCTTCATATGAATCCCTGTGGACTTCCTGGCTGCATGCAATCCTTTACACTGCCTAACAAAGTATGTATTTGTTATTAATTCCCCTATGATGTATCTCTGGAGGGTGTCTTTCTAAGTTCTTTGTAAGAGTGCAGTATTGTCTTAACATGTGTAATGCTATCCTCCTGTGTGTATTTGAGGTGTAAGTCTTGCTTGCAAACTCAATAAGAATAATAAAGGGGGCCTATAGATGCTACAAAATCAACCTAAATGCCTGCTGAAACAAATAGGTTTTCATAGAAACATAGAAACATAGAATTTGGCGGCAGATAAGGACCACTTGGCCCACCCAGTCTGCCCATTTCCCTACCTACTGGATAAGCTGCAGATCCTAGTTAACCAGCAGCCTACTTCTTCCTACCCCACACCCCAGAATTGCCTTATGAGCTATCCATGCATGCTTGAATTCCCCCACTGATTTTGACTCCACAACCTCCTCGGAAGGCCGTCCCATGCATCCACAACCCTCTCTGTGAAAAATACTTTCTAAATTACCTCTGAGGCCCCCATCTTCAAATTGTGCCCTCTTGTTCATGCACACCTCTTTTTTGAAAGATGCTACCCTCTTGGACTTTGTTGATTCCTTGAGGTACTTGAAAGTTTCTATCATGTCCCCCTCTCCCTTCTTTCCTCGAGCCTATACATATTAAGCTCCTTAAGTCTCTTTTTCATATGACTTCGGTGCAGACCCTGCACCATTTTAGTTGCCCTCCTCTGGACAGCTTCCATCCTGTCTATGTCTTTGCGGAGATTGGGTCTCCAGAACTGCACACAGTACTCCAGATGGGGTCTCACCAGCTGTCTGTAAAGAGGGATAATAACTTCCTGTTTTCTACTGGTGATGCCTCTTCCTATGCATCCCAGTATCCCTCCAGCCCTCCTTGCTGCCCTCTCACATTGCTTGCCCATCTTTAGGTCATCTGATATGACTACCCCCAGGTCCCTTTCCATTCTTGTTGTTGTTAGTATCTCACCCCCCATTGTGTACTCTTCCCCTGGGTTTTTGTTTCCCAGGTGCATTACCTTGCACTTCTTAGCATTGAATCTAAGCTGCCATACATTTGACCATTTCTCTAACCTTACCAAGTCCCTTCTCATCCTTTCCACCCCACCCTGTGCATCAACTCTGTTGCAGATCTTAGTGTCATCTGCAAAGAGACATACTTTTCCTTCCAGTCCTTCTGCAATGTTGCTTATAAAGACATTGAAGAGGACCGGTCCTAATACTGAACCCTCAGAGTTGCCCCACTAGTAACCCTCCTTTCTTCTGAGTGGACTCCATTTACTATAACTCTCTGTGTCCTATTCTCCAGCCAATTCTTTACCCAGGCTGCCATCTTGGGACCCTCCCAGGCTGGCTAACTTGTATATTAATCTTTTGTGTGGGACTGTGTCAAATGCCTTGCTAAAGTCTAGGTAGTCCATGTCCACAGCCCCTCCCTGATCTACTACTTTGGTCACCCAGTCAAAGAAATCTATCAGATTCGTCTGGCATGACCTTCCCGCTGTGAATCCGTGCTGCCTAGGGTCCTGTGCCACTCTGGCCTCTAGATACTCGACAATTCTTTCCTTTAGAAGTGATTCCATCATTTTCCCTATCACTGAGGTTAAACTAACAGGTCTATAGTTTCCTGTTTCTGCCTTGCTCCCACTTTTGTGAAGGGAATCACATCTGCCCTCCTCCAGTCCTCGGGTACCACCCATCCTTCCATGATTTGTTAAAAGGGTAGTCAGTGGTGTCACTAGTTCTATCCTTAGTTCTTTTAGAATTCTGGGATGAATCCCATCAGGCCCCTTGCTTGTCCACCTTCAGTTTTAAGAGTTCTTTCAGAACCCTTTCTTCTGTAAATGGGCGGTATCAACTTCTGTATCCAGAGTGTTACTACTGTTTGTTTTATGTATCTCCCCTCTTCCTTACGTAAATACTGAGCAAAGATATTTGTTTAGTTTCTCTGCCTTTCACAGTCTCCCTCTGCCCACCCTCCCTCCCTTTATTAAGCCTCACTATCCCTCCCTTGGTCTTCCTTCGCTCCTGATGTACCTATAAAGGTTTTATCCCTTCTTAACTGAGTTGGCTATCTTTCCTCAGTTTGGGCCTTTGCTGTTCTGACTGCCTTCCCAGCCTCCTTTTGCTTTAACTGATATAGTTCTCTGTCCTGCTCCTTCCTCGATTCCTTGTACTTCCTGAGATGCTTTATTTTTCTCTTGAACCTTCACTGCCACTTCCTTTGAGAACCATAGTGGTTTCTTCATCGTCTTGTTTTGTTTATTTGCTTCACATGAAGGCTTGTTACCTCTGTGATGGCAGTTTTATTATTCCCATTGTTCTTCACCCCCGTCCTGCCCATTTGCTAGTGCATTCCTAGGCACTCACCCATTATGGCAAAGTCAGCCCTCCTAAAGTCCAGTACTTTTGTCTTTGTATGGCTTGACTCTATTACTGTGTTTATTGTGAACCATACTGTTGATGGTCGCTAGTTCCCAGATGGCTACCCACTTCTACATCTGTGATCCTCTCTCCATCTCCATTTGAGAGTATCAAGTCTAATATTGCTCCCTCTCGAGTGGGCTCCAGTACTAGTTGTCTAAGGCATGCCCCCTGTAGGGCATCTAGAATAACTGCACTCTTGGAAGTGGCAGCTGCAACTGCACTCCAGTTAACATCTGGCATATTCAGATCACCCATCAGCAGTATCTCCCCTTTTTCTGTCATTCTAAGTATACTTTCTATCATTTTCTCAAAGCAGTGGGTAGTTAGTTCCAAAAGACTGTGCCTGCTACTTCAAATGCAAGGTCCCCTGACATATTTAGCCTTGACCTTGGCAGTACCAGGAGGCCATACTCAGGAGAGCAGAGCAGGTGAGAAAGCACATAAGGGCGCAGGAGGTCAGCTAGGTAGCTGGGGCTCAATCCATGTAGGGCCTTATAGGTGAAGAGACCCAATTTAAAAGAGATAAGCCATTTGAATGGCAGCCAGTGCAGATCACACAGTACTGGTGAAACATGGCATGATCTTGAAAGGCATGTTAGTCACCAAGCCGCTGCATTCTGCAGCAGCTGCAGGCATTATGGCACACCTCCATTGACCCCCAGTATCTGGTTCTGAAGCTCATCGATGGGGAAAATGATCCAGTGGAGGGCTACTAAAATGGTGCATGGGTTACATGACAAACCATATGAGGATAGGCTGTGGGAGCTCAACATGCACTCCTTGGAGGACAGGAGAGTGAGGGTGAATATGACTGAGACCAATAACTATCTCATGGGGGGGTGAACAAGGTGCAGGAAGGGAGTCTCTCTTCAAAGGAAGAGAACACCAGAACATGGGGGCATGCTATGAAGCTTGAAGGGGAGGTTTAAGAGGACGTGATGAAATATTTCTTCAAAGAAAGGGTAGTGAGACAGCCTGGTGGTGCTGAGGTTGAGGAGCTGGATGCCATGCCTCATGCTATGTTGGCGACCTGGGTTCAGGAATGACCTCGGGTCATTAGGGTGCCAGCGTGGGTAGGGAGGAGCACTATTGAGCATGCCAATGTGGTAGCTCTCTCTCCTGAGGGTGGTGGTGGTGGTTGTTGCCCCTGTGGTTCCACAGCCACTGGGTGGAGGTCCAGTGGGTAGTGTAGACGGAAGGGGCAGCAAAAGTATCCGGAGGTGGAAGTGGCTGAGCTGGTGCCACAGGGTGCATAAGCGTGCCTTCACATGCTCGCACGAGCTGTGTGCTGGGGCCTCAGGGGGGGTGTCATGGGAGGAAAACAGTAGAAATACCTATGTATCCCTGTTGCCAGTTGGTGGGAGGAGGCGATGGAGACCAAAGCGCTATATAAACCCAATAAAAAAAGAAAGAGTGGGGGAAGCCTGAAACAGTCTGTCATAAGCGGTGGTAAGGGTGAAGACAGTAGAGAGCTTCAAACATGCATGGAATTGGCATATGGATATAAGAAACAGAGGTAAGGAAGGACACCAATGATCAGGAAAAGATCGGGGTGTGGTGTTAGGCAGGGAAATAGGACAGACTAGGTGCACCTACCAGTACTTTTCGGCCAACACATTCTATGTTTCTATGTAAAAAAAAAACATGTTCTTAACAGTGCATAAATAAAATACCTCACAATGTTAGGAAACAATATGATCTGAAAAACTTAAACACTTAGTATTACTTGCTACTAATTTAGAGAAGAAAAAATCTGTGCATTGGTCGAGGTTACATAATGTAATGCAAAAAGCAATCTTTCAATTTGAAAGGCAAGCGGAGGGGGGGCTGAGGTACTCATGACAGCCTAGCCATGTAATCTCTGGATCATCGTTAAGGTCCATAGCACCAGGTGTGCATGTGTTGTGGGTGGTGCTGGCAGGAGAGATATCCCTAGGGGGAATAGTAGGTAGGCCCTTGCGTTCAGTGGACAGTAGCCTACCCCATACGGTCTGGAAGTTATCTAACTGATGGTCTGCCTGTGTAACAAGTTCATTCAGAACCTGCCCGACTAACCATGCCCATGTGCCAATCACTCTGTCTGGATATTTCTTTTTCTCCAGTGAGGTAGCAAGAGCTGCTTCATCTCAGTTGCCACAGCCCACACCACATTTTAGTATCTCCGGGAGGAAGGGCCAATACATACATATCCCTCAATATATACAGCTGCAGTGAGAAGGGGAAGATCAAGCCCAACATGAGGCTGGCAAAAATAAAGTATTTGTTTTTCCACAGACCAGTGTACCTTTACCACATTTTGCATGTCCAACACTCTGCTGACTTCATCGTTCTGAGGAATTCCAGGGTCCTGCACCAGGAGTGTAAGATTTTATCTGTTTACTTTTAGGGCTGATAAGATTTTAAACATTATCTATTTACTTTTAGGGCTAAATACTATAGTTCATGCAGTATGCCCCCACATAACCCAGACTGTTTCACACGATTGCTGACTCGGTATGTTACTCTGCCATTTCCACGCTTTCTCCATGCAAGGAGCAACCCTAAGAACCGTAGCCCTGTATCGGTCATCTACCAGTCCCTTTCTTGTTTTTGGGGGTGCAGTCAGTTCCTCCACAAAGTTTCCCATGGAAGGAATCATACAGGCATGCAGTCAATGATGCACTGTGCTACGCTGCAAAACATGCCTCAAGTCCCAACTTGGAAAGCCATTTTTAATTCACAAATGCTTGTTCGATTAAAATCACACTACTGTGACCTCATCTATTAGCACTGTTTACAAAACGAAGAATATTGTGTTCCGTAGCAAGACACAGGGACTTGTCCTGAAGCTCAGGAAAGGTATATTCAGTGCAATGTTAAGAGTCATTTTTTCTAACAGATGATGGTGAACCTAGGAAACTGCCTACCAGTGGAGACAGTGGGTATTGGGACAGTACAGGCACTCTGGGTAAGCATGGACAAGTCTTTGCTTACCAAGGGGAGTCACAGGGTAACTAGGGTAGACGAGTGTTTGAAGAATCCCTATAAATTTGTATAAGTTTGCATAGCATACTTATTTCATTTATGCTTATAAAGCCGGGGGGGGGAGAGGTATTGGGAGGGGGAAGGAGAAGGTGGTAAGATGGACCTAAAGTTCCTTCCAACTTTAAATTGATGATGATAAAATATTTTCAGCAGGATAGAACTGTTCGGAGTTTGCAGTCCTGTTTACAAAGTTGTCCTGCTTCAGTTTCTTGTATTTTATTTATTTAGTTTTAGTTGACCAGGGAAGTGCACTAGACAAATTACGCCTATTTTCAGGCTCGACTCAGTGGAGGGGGATACAGATTAATGCCAACTGACCATGAACCAGATTAAGCTGTTGGTGGTATTTTTAGTGAATGGGGAAATTTGGCCAGGACACCAGGGAAATTTCCCCTACTCTTTTTGAGAAGTGTCATGGGATCTTTAACATCCACCTGAACAGGCAGATGGGAACCTCACTTTTAACATCTCATCTGAAAGACAACACCTCAGGAGTACAGCACCTCTCATGCTGCACTGCAGTGTCAGTACTGGGATATAAACCCAAGTGCCTGGTGTGGGATAGAACCCACAGCCTTCTCATCTCTTGGCCTCAGAGGAAGTGTGCTACCTGCTGATCCACCGACACTGACTTGTAGACAGTTTCTTTTATGCTTTTTCTTATAAGACCAAAAACAAGAGGTGTAAGTCTGTCAATATGAGATGAATCTGTTACATTCCATGAAAGGTTATGTATGTTAGGCTCATGTCCCTGACCTCCTGCAACAGAGGCACAATGCAAATGCACGTAAGCATTAAGCCACTCCAAGGATGGTTCTACTGGGCAATTAATGCATGGTTTTGGGGGTTGGGGGCACAAAGCCACAGGCTGAGTGCCTCAACCACCCAACCATGTATTAATTCCCCAGTCGAACCATCCTTTGTAGTGGCTTAATGCTTACGAGTGCATCTGCATTGTGCCTAGTTGCTTAATGCACCTGTAACATGGCAGGTGCAAGGTTGCAAGGTAAACTATGTGTGTGAATTTGTGACTTGAACTGTGGTGGGTATTAAAAGTAAGACAAAGTCAGATTATTGATTTATAGAACGTTTTATATTGTTCAGTACGTGTGCACGTTGCACACTCCACATGCATTAATGTCATGATTTCAGAAATTAAATAGGTTTTCCTATTCTATGATACAGAATTCAATATTGTACGGCAAAACACTTGTATCTGTCCTCGTATAAATGGATATTTGCAGGGTGGTGAGCTTCATTTAAACACCTAATTTATTCATCTGGACTGCTGTATTCTGGGAAAATAATGCAGATTTGCATATCTACAGCATTGAAATACTATTAACATTTTTAATATTTAACAATGGTGTGTAATACCTAAAAGGCCCTAACATAAATAATATCTTTACTGGTAACTTATTTCTGTTATGGTCAATTAAATATTAGATACTGTTGTTCAATACTAAAAATGCTCATAGTGTTTCAGTGTTGTACATATGCAAATGTGTGTGGGTCACCGAGAATGCACCACTCCGGATCCATGAATTGGATGATTCAGTGAGGCTGAACATGTTGCAAATATGTTAGTAATAGGACATGACTTGGGTGTTGGTAGTACGTCACCGATGGTCATTCTGAATTGATTACCTGTCGCTTGTCTTATGAAGCAGGAAACTATATATTTCGTTGCTGTCCTTATCTAGTGCCCCATACTGTTGTTTCTGCAGTATTGAACTGACACAATTTTTCACCTACATCCATTGCAGGAAGACAGTTTGTTAAT
Organism: Neoceratodus forsteri; assembly: GCA_016271365.2. Classification (NCBI taxonomy): domain Eukaryota; kingdom Metazoa; phylum Chordata; order Ceratodontiformes; family Ceratodontidae; genus Neoceratodus; species Neoceratodus forsteri. Next base: position 498,901,648 of record CM057457.1, read on the forward strand.
AAAAATGGCAGCAACTATCACCCAAATTATGAATACCCCTAAATGCTCCAAGAGGGTCGCCCAGTCAAGTTGACGGATTCAGCAAGAAAAGGCAGAAAAAGAATGGGATTCAAAACGATCAAAGACTCGTATTGCAATTGGTGAAGAAGAAGTAGTGTGTTGGGTACAGCTGAAGAATGAACTAAAATTCAATACACATGCCCAGGTTGCATGCTTTTGCTTGACTTGTGAGTATATGTCACTTCATGCAAACAGTATACCTTATTCCAGACCCCCCCACCTGCAGTAGTAAGATTTTTGACTATGTATCTCTCTCATCAGGTATCATCAAATCAACAATAAAACAAGACATGTCATGGCCAATGAACCGATGTTACATTCTATCCCGCAATGAACACGAGCAACGGCAATGGTATACTCTCCAGCAGATACCATGAAAGGCACCACAAAGGAACGTTCCTGTGACCTTAGTGATATTGCATCCGACAACTTGTAAGCTTCATCAAATGAGTCATCATCTCACTTTAGAGCTTTTGGCAGACTCTTCTGTGTTTCTGTCTGTCTCTAACTCACTGTTTTTCAAACACAGGTGTGATGCTGATCACAATTGTCCTAGTCACATGGCCACCCCAGATGCACCAGAAACTTTAGCCACTTTCTACGGTTACATAAAAGCACGCTTCAACGATGAGTTTCTCTACATGCCTACAAGCCAGTAAGTCATCGTTGGATGCAAATTTGTGTCTATATATAGTATTATTTATCACAACCTTTCCTACATCAAGTTACCTAACGGTAACTTTGAGGTGACACTTTTCTCATTTTCACTGACTGTACTGTGGTACTACCTAATTCCTCTTCAGTATACCTCGATGTATGTCACTACTGCACATTTTTTCTATAACTACCAGTGTCTACACTCGCATACAGACTTGTATATCTATACATATACATACACATATACATTTACATACACACAGTTACATACATACACAGACATTTACATTTTACATATGTATATATATATATATATACACATACACACACACATATATATATATATATATATATATATATATATATATATATATATATACCTATACAAAAGCTGCATTTATTTAGTGTTTTATAAAACATTTCATGTATTCTGTATTTATTTCCGCAGGCTCAGCATTAGCCGGGGCAGTGACACTACATTTGTAGCATGCAGCAATGACAGGAGTGACAAACAGATAATACCACCTGAAGACTGTGTGAATGACCAGAGGTAACATTGTCCACTTTTCCTTATGCTCCAACAAGTCTATGTTGCAGTCATGTATTGCCACCATTATCACTAACATGGTGTTAAACTCACATGTTTCCCTTTTTTAGTTCTGATCTGCTGTTTAATACACATCGAGTCATCGTTTGAGGGAGAGGTCCTTACACTGTGTGATGAGGAGATGGGCAATTGTAACAGTGACAATATGGAATGTGCAGACACTTCCACCGCCGACTTTTCATTCACACAGTCTGTTGTAAAACAACCCATGTTTATGGTGCATATGGACAACATCCTTGAACTTGCACAGAAATGTCAATTCACATCATCAATCAATCAATCAAAATCTTCATTTATTCAGGTGAACATCATTGAGCATAGCTCATTTACAAGATGGACCTGAGTGGTCATAACAATATAAGGTTACAAATTTTACACAAAAACATGGTACTGAATGAACACAAATACAAAAATTTATGAATGAGACAGATATACAAATATTTACATATATACAAGGCAAATGACATTGGACCTAGATCATATTAAAGGAAAGAAACAAACAGTATTGTAGGGATAAAACTAGGGTAATGGGACTTGGGGGGCATTTTTTATACGAGGTAGGTTGGAGAACAAGCTAGAAGAACAATAAAGAAATAGGGGGTAGTATAAAAAGGGGTAGGGGAAGGAGGGGGTGTGAGAGGACTAGGCCTTATGGAAGCAATTGCATGATTCTGGGAATAGACTAGCGTACAGTTTTTGAAGGATGTTAAAGGAATGAGGGTATCCAATTTCAAGGTCTTTGAAGAGAATTCCAGATAAATGCTAGGAATAGCTGATTGCAGCCCTTCCATACCAGGTGCAGGTGATAGGAATCTTCAGCATGATGAGTTTATTGATCCTTAGGTGTAAAGCCTGGATGTGATCCAGTGAAACAATCTGAGATGTAGGAAGGGAGTTTGTTTGTCAGAGCTTTGTAGATCAGACAGCAGCATTTTTGTTTCTTCTATGTTGTAGGGATGTCCAACTGACTGCATTGTAGAGAGAAGCAATGATGGGTGTTGGAGGAAGATCTGTGATGAATCTAATAGCTCTATGATACAAGGTGTCTAATTTATTTAAATGGGAGAGGGAACAGTGACCATAAAGGAAGTCAGCGTAGTCAATGAGGGATATGAATGATGCCAGGATTAGCCTTTGTTTGGAGTCCCTGGTCAGGTAGTGTTTGATCCTATAAAATAGGCCAAGCCTTTGTCTAAGCTTTTTCAGGAGCTCTTCAATGTGGCTAGTATAGTCAAGTTTATTGTCAATCCAGACTCCAAGATATTTGAATTTGTCCATATTCCAGATTTTCACCAAGGATGGTAGATAATTGTGGAGGGTGAATGATGAGACAGTGGAAGAGCAGCTCTTGGTGGCAAAGAACATAGCTTTCGTTTTCTTGGCATTTAGTAGTAATTTCTTTTCTAGTAAGTTGTGCTGTAGGAGGAGAACTCAGACTGTAAAAGCTCACAGGCTTTGATGGTGAGGGATTACTGACATATAGTACAGTATCATCTGCAAAGAGGTGAATATTAGATTGTGAGAGATTGGAGTCAACATTGTTGATGTAAATGGCAAAGAGGATGGGGCCCAGGATGGAACCTTGTGGTACACCTCTTAGGAGTGGTTTAGGGTAGATAGGTCACCTTCATTTTTACCAGTTGTATTCTTCCGGAGATAACATCTGAACCATTTAAGAGAGAGTGAGTCAAGGCCTATGGAGTTCAGAGAGGAGATTAGTAGTTCATGGTCCGCAGGTCAAAGGCTTTGCTTAGATCCAGAAACACTGCACAGGTGTTATTCTTTTTGTCTAAGGCAGTCTGCCAGTCATTTGTAACTTTTGCTAAGGCAGAGATGGTGCTGCATAGATCTAAACCCAGATTGAGCTGGGTTAAGGAGATTATTGGTATCAAGTAGGCACTTAACTGAAAGTTTACTAACTTTTCAAGCATTTTGGACAGTACTGGTAAGAGGGAAATGGGCCTATAGTTGTTGAGGTCCATGGGATCACCTGCCTAAAGTAGTGGAAACACTTGAACTGTGTTCCATATTGAGGGGATAGAACCAGTGGTTAGGGACAGATTGAAAAGGTGAGTGAGGGGGGCAGCTAAGGCGTGCAATGCTATTTTTAAAAAGTAGGGATCCAGGGAGTCTGCACCTGCACTTTTAGTTGTATCTAGTTGGAATAGTAGGTCTTCTACTTCTTTTAAGAGTATTGATTTGAAGGAGAATGTGGAAGCAGCCTTTTGTCCCTCAGTAGATTGTAAGTTTAGTGATGACCTCATTAGGTTTGCAGGTGAGGAATCAAAAGCTAGGCCAGCTGTAGTGAAATGATCGTTGAAGGCATTTAAGATTTCTTGCTTGTCAGTGATTTCAACACTATTTAGGTGCACTTTGGGTGGTAAGACAGGGGTAGAAGCTTGGCCTAGGATCCCCTTAATGGTACCCCAGAACCTGGAAGGGTTGTGATAGGAGGCATCCAATTCAGCTGTGTAGAAGGCAGCCTTGGCATTTCACTTGTTTTGTGCAGGAGTTTCTGGCTTTTCTGAATTGAAGCCAGTCATTTGGATCCTTGGTCTTTCTTGCCCTTTTCCAGAGTTTATCTCTGGCAAGCAGTGCGGATTTAAGGTCAGCAGAGAACCAGCGACAAGATTTGAGTTTGGTTCTGACACTGGTGAGGGGTGCATGTATATTGAGGGCACTTATGATAATATCACTTAAGACCTGAAGAGCTGTCTCTATTGAAGCTGTGAGATAGAATTCTTGCCAACGTGTGGTGTGGCACAAATCATGGAGATATCCTGAAATATTAAAGTTCTTTTTTGACCTTCTTGGGAGAAATTTTGCAGGGTTGGGTGGCTTGATTGTTGATCTTATGCCAGCTATGGGACGATGATCACTTATGTCACTGAATAGCACTCCAGCATGAGAATACAGATGAGGCTTATTTACCAACATGATGTCCAGGAGTGTGCTGTTGAGATTATTCTTTGGATTAATCCTTGTTGGTTCTTTGATTAATTGAGTGAATCCATAAGTGTCACAGAAGGTTACCAGGGTGTAGATGCATTGGCTAGCCAATTTAAATTCAGGTCACCTAAAATGTTGGTGTCTTCAGGGCCTAGATTAAGTATAGATCCTAGGTGGGATAGGAGTTTGAGGCCTGCAGATGGGGGCCTGTAGCAGCCAATCAATTGAAAAGATGATATGTTGAGAAGGGTTATTTTAATTGATAAGCATTTGAATTCCTTTGGCTGTGATGTAATATTGAGGCAGGAGGCAGAGATGTTTGCTTTGACATAGATGGCTACCCCACCGCCCCTGGATGAATGGTCAGATCTGAAGAGCTGGTAGTTGGGAAGATTTATTTCACTGTCTTTTGTTGCAGATTTGAGCCATGTTTCAGAGATAACCAGAAAGTCAGGTGAGGTGTGTGCAACCCAGGCCTGTATTAATGAGAACTTTTTTAGGAGGCTGCAGGCATTGATATGAAGAAAACTCAGGCCATTTATGGAGGTTAAGTCAGCTGGGGAGATAGAGCTTTCTGTGGGTCCAGGGTTGATTTCAACAGTGCCAACACAGATCAGCAGAAAGAAGATTAGTTTGATGAGGGCACCAAGTGATAGGAATAGGGAGTAGTCAGAGGACTTTCTCTTCTTGCTTGGGATCCAATGTATAGTGGGCGATGATCCTGCTGTGTGGTTATAGATTTTGTCATAAAGTACCAGCTTAATGGACAGGTATAGGGGGTCATTATAGTGCCAATAATGGAGCAGGGGGCTTATGGAGTACCGAACTGGTTGTGAGCCTTTTGTGGGATACCCAAGGATTACAGTGCAAGTGGCAGTATATACTTGGGAAATGAGGGCATCCACTGGGGACAGCAGGGGGACAAGCCTGAGTAGCCGCCCTAATCACCATGGCATGGGCTGCTTCAGTTTCCTCTTCTAGATCCGAGGAAGGTGAGAGGCAAAGCAGCAATAGGAAGAACAGTAGCATGGTGGAGGGTAGGTAGGGGTTAAAGATACTAAAGGTGATGTGAAGAAATGAGCTCGGGAATTGGCTAGGAGATTAGCTATGGGTGGGGATAAGAGATTCGGTGGGAAAGTGTGTATAAAAGAAACACCCAGGAAACACCACATCATGCAAATCATGTCACCATGGATTATCTGTTAAGACACGAACTTCCAGAACATGTTTAACCTTGACTTGGGTTTGTGCATGTGAATTTATAGATCTTTCTTATAAATTTACCTGTGTAAGTGTGCAATTAACTAACATTTTTTTTCGTTTACAGTTATGTCCTGCAGGGCACATAGCATACAAATGGCGGAGTCAACCTCAACTGAGGAAAGGAGTAAATGCAGGAGATTTAATCACTGCAAGTGCCATACTGATGTCGGGCTATAACTTTGGTAAAATTGCTCTCATGTATCAGTTTATGAATCATGCATTTATCAGCGCCTCTTCATTTTACCGTTACCAACGATTGACACCGTGCCTGTGATTGAGTCCCATTGGTGTCGAATGGAGAGGGAGCTCATGGCAGCAAGAATAAACAAACCAGTGGCTATCATGGTATGTACACTTTCTTTTTCCATAAAGATCATCGTGCTTACAGATATCAATACACTCTAAGCATGTGACCCTAGTAACAAATTGCTCTTTGACCACAGGTGATGGACGTATGGATAGTCCGGGACATTGTGCCAAGTACTGCACATACACTACCATGGATGTGAGGCACCAACCAAATTCTTTCCATGGTAGTTGGACAAACATGAAACAGCACTGAAATCCCCAAATATGGAGAAGTTGGCATTCAATGCACTATGGATGTTTTTCAGCAGAACCATGTTCAGGTGTTTGAAGTTGTCACAGATGCCCATGGTCCCATCTCATGCTTGATGCGTGTGTATCTCACTCCCATTTTCTTTTCATGGTGAAAATATTAGCAATAATTTCAACATTGTGAATGTTTTGTTCCCTTTGCCCATGCACCATCAAATTCTAGTCTTCCAATCCATAATCTTGAGCTTCCATAACAGTTAGGGACAATGTTCTCAGCACGGTATTCCACAACAACCACTGACACAGAAGATCGTCTCTCTTTCTTCCTGCTTTCGGTACCGCAAGACAACTTAAATCCGAACATATGTTTATGCTGCATCTACACATTATTTCAAATTTCATATCTCCTACAGTGGTAACAGATAACAGTCCAATAGGATCTGGTGACAGTATGAACCATAATGCACAATGGGTGATACTTAGTAAATAAGATTAAGTGAATCCTCGCTACTCATGACCTCTCCGACTTCATCTGCTACCTGATTCTCTACATCACAGTTGGGTATTGATTCTAGACATTGCCATATAATACATCAATGCAAGCTGCTTGCTGCCTTGCAACAATGCATTGTGAACTATACAGTAATTGTGGCATGCCACAGCACAGTACCACGAGAGATGTGGGCCGATGGAGCAGAGGTTCAGATTCGAGGTTTCATCAAATGATTTGATTGCAGGGGGCACACAGGCTCATCTGTTCACTTACAGTCTGGAGGACAACAAGTGGCTGTGGTATGGTATGGTATGGGCTCGACAGAGATAGGAGGTGAGTACATGAGGACGTGACCGTGAAGACAATCACAGTTGACAAAGTCGACAGGGTCATTAGCAGGTCATAGGCCTTACAACTGTGGTAGGCAAGGTACTGCAGGGCATTATCAAGGAGAGGCTTGTTGACCAGCTCTAAAGGGTCCTGGTACCACCTGTATTCATTTGTTCTGATCACATTATGGCATACCACCTGTCTATAGTTTTCCATATGACTGACTGCAGGCCCGTAATCCATGTAGAGACGGGTGACGTCCTATGCCTGATAACAGCCTGACATTTTGATTGCGTAGAGCAGCATTAGCGTTAGAAAAGTGGCTGGAGAATGAGGCACTGGATCAGCTGGGTAGGAAATGTTCTTGTCTAGCTGTGTAGAGACAGTACTTCTTTGCCTCGGTGTCCTCTCCCATAAGTGTCAGCAATGGGGTCACCACAGTTCTGTCCTGTATAGATCTAAAGTTAGGTTAGGATTTGTACATGGCTGCACTTGAGTTCATCCTGTTTAATGTCTGTGTTTAAAATTTTTTTTCTTCTAGGAAATCAATACTCTGAGATAAGACATTCTTCACGATGGTATGGCATGGTGCCAAAATCTTGGGAAATGCATCATGGCAATGAAGTGCACCATAGCCATACAGGCGCTAATAAATAGTTTATAGTCTGTGCCATGTCATTTACATTATGGCTTCCTTTGTTTGGCTTTTTTCAAGGCTGGCCAGCAACGACAATGTAGAGTACTGTGGATCTGGTATCGTGATATAGTCAATCACTTCCTACTGCTGCCAAGAATCTCCACAATACAATGACTTCATGGTAACTACACTTCACGTTCCGCAGCTGTCAGTGTATAGTATTGTCACATCTCTGGCCCTGCACTCATTCACTATTCTTACTTTACAAGGGCCGCTGGATCGGCATTCTACATCACGATCGACGCATACATCAGTGGAATTTTGGAAATGGATTTGGGGCTGGAGAGTGCAGTCATTCGGAGCTGGAATCCGTGCGTGAGAAGCCATGGCTTGAGGCAGGCTCAGTAAATACATAGAGAGCTAGCAAAAATTGTGATGGACAAGCGGCTTCCTTAATTCACTTAAATACTTCATTCCTTACTGTACTTACATCAAAATATATCATTTGACAGTCCTCGCAATTAACTGCTCACCAGATACTTTGATGTCAGTTCAGTTCTGTGATTGCTGATGTTTTCTGTTTTGTCTCATTTCATCCACAGTAGTACCGCCTAACCTTGAACAGTTTCAACAGCATATCCTAATGTACTGTGCAAAGTGTTATACGTACACTTTTCCTATGTACCGTATTCAATAACTTCTTGCTGTCCTGAACACCATCATGTCTCCAGACCATGCCTTAATACCAAAGGAAAAAAAATGTAAAGTATCACATGGCTCTATCATTTATTAGAATAATGGGAGACATACATAATTGTTTGTCATTCTGCACTAACTCGCCTCTATGTTTCAATCTATGCTCTATTTTTGCGGTGCAGCTCTACAGTGATAAATGTGTGCATGACTGCCTTTAGTTGACAGTTCCAAATGTCTGTTATCAAACTGTTTGCATGTCAATTGCCCTTTTATGTGCTCAAGTGCCCAGGCCTCCAGGGTCTGTCTCAGTTGGTGCCATGAAAGCTGTTTCATTACAGTGCGGTTTATGCATCTGTCATTATTTCAAATACACAATGTGATCATCGATCAAAGTGTTAGCAGACACATACAGGAACATGAAAACAAAAATATCATGGCTGGAATGTATTATTTCTGATAGACCATGATCTTACACATTGCTCCAAAGGTTTCATAGTTTCAATTCAGTATAATATTATGTTCCTTGCTAATGGTTTATTACCAGTCATCATTGGTCATGATACAACGTAACTACGTCATTTCCAGTAATGAATGCATTGCACACATTGTGACTCTACACTCAGACATGCAATTGAAAATTACATAATAGTTGTGGTTGTCCACGTCTGACCAGTTATGGTGCCGTCAGATCATAGATACTGCCATTGGACACTGAAATAAATGATAACTATAATGTCTTGTACTAAACATTCTAACATAATTTTCTATCTGTATTAGTTACCGACGTCTTTACAACAAGAAAGGCATCACGATGGACAGTGGTGCCAAAGAAGAAAAAAGCACTATGTTTACATCCTGTCAATGATGTCAGATGTGCTGTGGAGGAGAATGACATTGCACTCTTCCAGTTGATACACACATGACATTGTCTCTTGAAGACCCAAAGCGAATTCAACAACATCACTGCCATCCCAACACCTCCACACACGCTTACTCATTGAAAAGCACCAGTCCCGTTTGAGTCAACCAGGAGTTGAGGTATTCAGTGACTCCCACTGACCTGCCAATGACAATTTAACCATGCCAGCACTTAATATTGCAAGCTTTTGATGTATGTCAGATTAAGAACTTCCAGACTTCACACACCAACTTATTAAGACTGCAACATGATACAAAGATTCTACAAAGGTTTCATTACATAAGGTTGTTGTAAATTAATTAGTACAGTCAATGCACATCCATGAATATGTACTGCATATCATTCAAATTCATAATCACAATTAGAAAGACATTACCATGAATCATTGCTACCTAAGGCACTTGTGGAATATATTGTTTCATTCGATGAGCATTCAACGCCACAATGGTGTGTGAGCACCAGAACAAAAAGGCGCTAGGAAAGGCACACAACTGGCTGCCGCCAGTTGCTAAGGCTAATTCCATCCAGTCATTAGTGGGCCCATAGCAATTTTTGAAGGCAGAACATGGTATCGTTCTGATAAACAAGTCTGTGGGACAGTGACTGCTGCAGAGTTTTGGTGCGATGCATTTGATGTGAGACAACTGTGACCTTCTTGGGTTCTCATAAGTGGCCAAGGCCTGCGTGCCTACAAACTATAGTCTTGCTACCAAGCAACAAGTGATTACGCAAGGACATTCAAGAGTGGCTTCACCAATGTACCTAGGTTGTCGAAGTGTTTATCAAGGAGACAATCATGTATAGTCATGTTGGCACAGGCTGGATGAATAAAGAATTACTGTAGTATCATTACCAGAACCTATGTGTATAACGGTGCCTTTAAGAGCATTCTAAGTCGCACCTTGACTTGTAGATAGCATTGGTGCATGTATACAGTACTGACATCTCGAAAGAATTCCCAGGGCCATGTATATCGTGTGTTGTTTAGTAACAGTACAATATGCAAAGGTGCCAGGATTACGTTAATGCTAGATGTTGATTATCCCTGCCATGAACGCTATGAAATTAATTGCATGCTGAGTTAGCATGTGTGTCCGCTATCTCAGTGTATCATTGCTGTGCATGTTGTGCCACAAGCTTCCGCTTAGGTTTTCTATGCATTGGTTTTGAGTGTCTAGTAGCTCGGCTATTTCTGCAGTAAGATCACTTTTTAAACATACTCTTTACTAATAGTATTTAGATTATCACTTTCTAGCATTCAGTTTGTAGTTCAACGTGATTTTTTTCTAAACATCAGACTCTGATAAAAGCTGCCTGATGGATCATGAGTCTTCACAGAATGTTCCCACATATTACATAGGTTTTCAATAATGGTACATTTAAGGTGAAAATGCACTCATATTGCCCCAGATATCTAAAAAGTTAAAATATATGCATGTGCACAGAATGTTGAGCGCTTAACTAATGAAATATGGTGTTCATGGCATGCAGATGCAGCATGCGACAATTACAGCATCGGCTGCCATTTTTATGTTTTTGTTTTTGTTTATCCTGCACTTCAATCATCATCGGATTATTGTTATAGCCGGCTCAGGTACAGCGATTGTGAATAACGAATATTTAAACAAGCTAGTGTTTATTGAGCTTTCATCAGCGGTATGACAAGACTCACATTTTGCTCCTCCCACTTTGGTGTAGTGTTTCCACATTCAAAACAATGAAAATGTGATGGTGTGTTGACTGCACAAAGGGTATTTCATAAGTGAACTGACCGACTACAGTGTATTACATCGTACTTTTTAATGCATTGTTTACTTGTTCTATTAATTACCTACTTTATTAATGCTTGTAATGCTGTCTGCAATTGAGAGCAAAGCAATTATGTACTGGTCTTTTGAAAGTAACCTGTCTACCCCACACAGAATCTTCATCTTCTTCTGCAATCGCAGATTAATCTGCAGAGAGATCAGAACAGACACTGGTTGCACTGCATCCAATGATATTTTCCGTCCACACCTGCACCTCACTAGATCTGAGGACACTGCAATGGATCTATAGACGTTGCCACAACTTTTTTTTTTCCGACTTCTTGAGCTTTTACCTAGCATATGCTTATTTACATAGTTTTAGATTTATTGTCCTTACAGTTTATCTTTCTAAAATAGCATGCAGGTCATAACAACTGGACCCCAGGCTAAAGCCATCATCCAGCTCCCGTTGTCAAAAAAAATTTCTACACATGCACAGGACTGGACTTTCAATTTTGCGGGGGGTTGGAGACTACTATGAACTGTGACTATCCGAACTCATTTAGAGGATTTATGCAAGTTGAATCAGCATGCATGTATTCTGGGCTGCTTTTCACTATAACACATTTATCTCCTGGGGTGTACACTTCTGCTTGTGTTTACCGGAAGGGGAATGAGCTCATGTCGCTTTTGTTGTTTTTTGGTTTTGCTTTTTGCCATTTGGGAGAAGAATAAAGGCTATGAGGCAGTGGTCCAGTTGTTAGATCTGCTAGCTATTGCTTGTCCCACATAGAGATGCTCATGCATGGAGAGCAGAAATATCGAGTCAGGCTTGGCTTTAGTGCTACGGTGGGTTTAACGAGGGGTACTATTTCGTGGGTGTTCTCTAGTCTAGAAAATCACAACTGACTGGGCCAACTATTTCATTATTTTATTTTGTTTACTTTTTGGGGGTTTGATGTTTCATTAAGTCTCCCACACAGTAATATGTGTGCAGCAGTATTCAGTGGTCTCTCCTCAAGAGTCTATCTTTCTTCAATCAATGGGTCCAGCCTGTTGAGTAAAAACCTTGCTAACAGAAACCCATTTATCAAAATGTTTTTATGTACCTTATGAGATTCAGATTATTATAATGTCATGTTCCGCATGGCCTTGCAACAAATCAGTGGGCAAGGAAGGTGGAATCTGGCACAATACTGCTGGACTTCGGGATGGCCGACCTTTGAGGATGGGGAAGTGGTAAAAAGTTACCTGGCCAGGATCAATCTAGTATGCATACTAACCAGAGGGGAACTACAAAGCTTGGGATAGTGGAGGCAACTAAAACTCTGCTGCAAAGCCCAAAAGCAAGGAAGTTAGGGCTAAGAAACTGATCTGGTTGAGTAAGGAGGTCATGGAAAGGTAAGGAGGAAAAGAGCTGCCTTTTAGGAAGTACAAGAAAACCAGCAGGGGAGGACAGGGAGGTGTATTTGACAGAAACGAAGGAGGTGATATGAGCGGTAAGGTGAGCCAAAGCATCTATGGAGCTGGCTGGCTAATTAGCATTAAGGGTGAGAAAAAGACTTTTTAGGTACATCTGGGAGAAAAGAGCTGTAAGGACCACATAGTAAGGATTAGGAAGGGGGGTTGGTGGAAGCAAAGGAGGCGGAAGCACTAAATGAGTAATTCTGCTCAGTATTTACTAAAGAGAAGAAGGGGTGTCACCCAAGGTGGGAGAAATGGCAGAAGTGGGGGAGGGTGACAGATGGGGAAATCATGGAGAGCAGAGTTCAAGAGGGTTTGAAGGCACTGAGGGTGGACAATGCTCCAGGCCCAGATGGCATCCACCCTTGGTACTGAAGGAGCTGGCAGAAGTCCTTGCAGGACCTTTGGCAGACCTATTTAATGCCCCTTCACATTTGGGGTGTGTACTCATGATTGAGTATGTTTCATGTGGTGCCTCCACAAGAGTGGCCCCAAGGATGAACCGGAAACTACAGAACAGTGAGCCTCACATCCATCATGGGTAAGTTAATGGAGACTATCCTGAAGGATAGGCTGGTGGCCCTTCATGAGGCCAAAGTACTACAGGACAGCAGATAGTATGGCTTCATAGTGGCTGATCCCATAAACCAACCTGGTCAAGTTCATGACTGGTAATTAGGCAACTGGACAGGGCCATGCAGTGGATGTCCTGTATCTGACCTGTAAGGCATTCTGACTCAGTGCCACATGGAAGGCTGGGAAGGAAGTAGTAGTCACAGGGCTGGTGCAAAGCTGGTGAGATGGGTAGAAACTGGCTGCAGGGAAGGCAACAGAGGGTGGTGGTGGTGGGGAGCTCACACCCAAGGGCAGTGATGAGGAGCAGTGTTCCACAGGCCTCGTGTGTTGTAGACCAGTGTTGTTTGGGATATTCATTGCAGACATATCATGGGACATCAAGAGCAAGATCACTTTGTTTGCTGATGATACCAAGCTAGGCGTGGTGGTGGATGACTCCTGGCAGATGTCAGGGGTTGCAGGATGATCTGCTAAGCTTGGAAACCTGGTCAGACACCTGGCAACTGGGCTTTAATGCCAAAAGTGCAAAGTGCTGCATTTTGGGATGAAGAACTCAAGGAGGAGCTACCAGCTTGTGGGAGTGCTGCTAGCCTCAGACAGGAGGAGGAGAAGGATCTAAAAGTTAATTACAGGGTCAATGAAATGATCCTATCACAATGTAGGAAGGCAGCTGCAAAGGCAAACAAAAATGCTGGGTTGTATTGCAAGGGGTATATCCTGGAGGTGGACGGATTATGCCTCTGTATAGGTCATTGGTTAGACCACCAGGAGTACTATGTGCAGTACTGGCATCCATATCTGAAGAGGGACATTGTTACTGAGGGGTGCAGCGTAGAGCAACAAAGATTATCAAGAGGCTGGGGGACTTATCATACAAGAGGAGGTTGAAGGAGTTGAACTATGTACTCACTTGAGGAGAGGAGAGACAGGGGACATGACTGAAACCTTTAACTACATGAAAGGAATAAACAAGACTGGTAGAGGGGCTGTTCCAAGTAAGGGAGGGAGGGCAACCAGGGCCAAGTGATATGAGACTGGAGCAAGAGGTTGTCTACGGGGAGATGAGGAGACACTTTGTTACAGAGAGGGTGCTGGCTGGGTGGAATGCATTACCTGCTGAGGTGGTATGCAGTACAAACAGTGGACTGCTTCAAACGAGGATGGGACAGGACAAGGGAGGTTAGTGAAGGGGAAGGGTGGAAGTGAGGGGCATCTGCAGAATAAGGGTGCTACCTGTACATTTGAGCAGACTTGATAGACCTCCTATGCTGCTTTATCTGCTGTAATTTCGTATATTCATATGTAAATCTATGCTCGTATTGCCTTCCTTTCCTGGGCAGTTAATTACAGAGTCATTTATTTATTTAAAAGACTCTACAGAAATGTAATAACTCAAATTCAAAGTGGCATTCTCATGGTCCTGAGTCAATTGCATGCACAGTTTTCTTCACAGAAATCCTGCTGGTGCTAAGGATAGATGGGGAACTCAAAAGGAAGATTAGGGAAATAAACCAGTGGCTCAGGGGTAGTGTGAGGCTGGAGGTATGGATTGGTGGGGGGTGATAGGTGGTAGACTTGGGAGGATACTGAACTGTATGCTAGGAGATGGGCTCCATCTCAATTTGAGGGATGGGAATCCTAGTTGAAAACAGAGGGGTTCATTGGTACAGAATGTTGGGTTTAAACTTGTGAAGGGGATGGATGGGAGAAAAGGCTGTCAAGAGGGTGCTGATATGAGGGACTCTGTCTCCCCTGGAGCTGTAGGAATGGAAAAGGTTGGCTGGTAAAGTGCAGACCGGGGGAAAACAATCCCCATGAGAACATGAGCAGGGGGAAACAGAAGTATAGGCAATGGGTGGAAGTTGTGTCTACAATGCCAGGAACTTGGTCATAAATGTCTCAGCTCCAGGCAATGCTAATCTAAGGGAGCAGTGGATGTTGCAGTGGTTCCTGAGATCGTGTCCACCACAGGACATGACTGGGACCTGAACCTGGAGGGTTACACTATGTTCATGAAGGACAGGGTGGAGGGAAGGTAAGGAGGGGTAGCAATGATAGTAAAAAACTGCATTGGCATAGGGGGGCTAGAATAGGCTGAGGAAACCGTGTCGGCAATTTGGGTCACCTTGACAACATGGGGGAGCAAGACAGTAAAAATAGGAGTGGTGTACAGACCCCTGCACTGGTGGAGGAGCTTGAGGAGAGTCTTGTGCAGATGTTGTGAGACACTGCAGATTGGGCAGGGGAGTGTGTGTGTTGGAGACCTAAACATGCTAGGAACAGACTGGGAGACTATGACATCCTGGTGGCCAGGAACAGAGGTTGTTGGATATCTTTCAAGACACGTTCCTAACACAGCAGGTGGGGGAGCTGACTCAGGAGGTGTGTGGTACTGGATGCTCCTGCCAGACAGTGAACAGATTGGGGCCTGGATGTAAAGGACCCATTGGTGGGGAGTGACCATGCCACTGTCTGGTTCTGCTTTGACCTAGGATGGGTAGAAGGCTGCACAAAGATGGAGTGTAATCTGACTCTAGGGGGTGGATTTTAAGGAAATGGTAATTATCCTTATGAGACATTTGGATGGGATTGTCAGACATGGATGCTGATAGTAGGTGGAAATCATCTGGAGAAGGGTGCAGGATGGTAACAGCATCTGTGCAAGAGTAAGACGGTGTCATGGGGAACCAAAAACCCTGCTAGTGGGCCAGGGAGGTCCAGGAGGTGGTGTGGGGAAAGAAGGCAGTCTTTAGGCAATTCAAGTGGTCAAGGAGTGAAAGGGATCGAGGGGAGTACGAGCAGGTGGCTTGAAGGGACACTAGGGTGGTGAGGCAGCTAAGGCAAGGAAGTAGCAGAACCTGGCCAGGTAAACTACAAGAGGGACAAGGGTTCTTTAGATACATTGGGGAAAAATGAAGGGTGAAGGGCTGATCAGTAGGTTAAAACAGGAGAAATGGGCACAAGACCCGAGGCAGCAGGCTGAGTACTAAATGAGTACT
This sequence comes from Neoceratodus forsteri, assembly GCA_016271365.2. Classification (NCBI taxonomy): domain Eukaryota; kingdom Metazoa; phylum Chordata; order Ceratodontiformes; family Ceratodontidae; genus Neoceratodus; species Neoceratodus forsteri. Next base: position 498,917,604 of record CM057457.1, read on the forward strand.
TCACCTCAGGTTTCCAAGGAAAGCTAGGAGTGCTGCATCATACATGGAGGAGACAGTGTTATTGAGGAAGGAGACCTACTAATTGGGTCTTTAAGTGTGGCTTCCAAAACTGCACGCAGGTACTCGAGGTGCGCCTCAACAAGCAGTTATACAGGAGGGAGTATCACTTCCTCCTTCTGGAGGTGATCCCCAGTGATGCATCCCAGCATCCTGTTGGCTCTTGGCTGTGCCCTCCTTCAAGTCTCTGAGTTGTTCATCTTGGCATCCACCACCACCCCAGGTCCCTCTCAGCCATCGAGGCCTGTAGCATTTCCCAGGTGTACACTAGGCCCAGGTTTCCTGGCCCTCCCCAGGTGCAGTACCTTGCATTTCGCATTGAACCCTCAGGTTACACTCTCTAGAGCATCTTTCCAGAGCCTCCAGGTCCCCCTGTAGGGCCACCCTCCCTCCTCCCATCCATCACCACCCCAGTTTTGAGTCATCCACAAGAGACCTCATATCACTCCTTATGCCTGGCCTTATGTCTGAGACATAGTCTTGGAACAGGAGGGGCCCAAGGACTGATCCCTGTAGACCCCACTTATGACCCTCCTGGGAATGATGACTATCCCACTGGCACGACCTCCTGGGTCCGCTCTGAGCCAATTGACTATCCATCTGATCATGTGGTTACCCACCCCATTTCTCCTAGCTTATCCAACAGGCCCCTGTGAGGAATAGTCAAATGCCTTGCTGAAGTCTAGAAAGAGGCGTCCACTGGTCTACCGCAGGTCCAAGGCACTCGTCGCCCAGTCATAGAACACCACAAGGTTCTGTCTGACATGATGTCCCATGGACCAATCCATGCTGTCTATCATCCAGGCACCCTGACTTTTCCAGGTCCTCTCGATAGCCTCTCCTTGACAATGCCTCCATCACCTTGCCCACCTGCGATGCCAGGCTGACCAGCCTGTAGTTCCATGCCACCTCCTTGATCCCCTTGTGATAGGCACTATATGCACCACCTTCTAGTCCTGTGGCACCACCCTGTCCTCAGAGAGATGGTGAAAGCTCTGCAGGGTTTCGCCTGTACATCCGCAAGTTGCATCAACACGCTTGGGATGTAATTATCTGGCCCTGGTGCTTTCTGTCTTAAGGGACCTGACAGCTTCTCTCACTTGCTCTGCTGTGATTTCCACTCTACTACCTCTCTCTGCTTAGCCTCCCCGAAGTGATGCCTCCCTCTCCCCAGAACAGTCGATTGTTAAGGGTACCCAACCTGCTCAGTATTATTGTCTCCTACCATGATGATGCAGGACCAATTTTCATTGGTGAGGACTGAGGTGGTATATTTTTGCACCTCAGCCAGCAGGGTTTTCGGGTCCTACAACATTTTTGTCTTACTTTGCACAGGTGCTGGTAGCATCCTGCACCCCTGTACTGATGCTTTCCCACCTACTGTCAACGCCATGTCTGACCCAATCACATCCAAATGCTCCTTATTGATCCCTGCCATTAGTGAAAGTCTGCACCCTGAGGTGAGTTGCCTCCATCTTTGTACAGCCTTCACCTTCCTAGGTCCAGGCAGAACCAGACTGTGTCATGGTCACTCACCGCCAATGGGTCCCCTACTACCAGGACCCCAATCTGGTCACTGTCTGCCAGGACCTCATCCTGTACCCGTGCAACCCTGGTCAGTCTACTCACCTTCTGAGTTAATAACGGTCTCTGAAAGAATCCAACAACCCTGCTCCCTGTTCACCGAGGATGTCAATCTCCAGTCTGTTCCTGGAATGTTTAAGTCCCCAACACCACCACCCTTCCCCTGCCCAGTCTGCATTGTCTCCCAACATCTATCACCAGACTCTCCTCTAGCTCCTCCGCCACTGCACGGGGTCCTATACACCACTCTTATTTTCACTCTTACTCTTCCCCTGTTATCAAGGTGACCCAAATTGCCTCACTGTTCCTCCACCTCCTCTACTCCTCAGTGCCAATGTAATTTTGACTCATCTTGCTACCCCTGCTTCCTTCCGCCTCCCGGGTCCTTACTTAATATAGAGTGACCTTCCAGGTTCAGGTCATATTTGTGTCCCTGGTTGCCCAGGTCTCATTGACCACCGCCATATCCACTGCTGACTAGTTAATATCGCCTGAGCTCAGGCATTTTATTGCCCGCGCCCAGGCATTTAGCATACCTACCTTCCATCATGTCCATATAATTCCATTTCCCCTGCTCGTGTTCCCATAGGGATTTTGTTTTCCCTGGTCTGCACCTGTACCCATCGCATTTTTCCGTGATTCCTGCTCCCCATGGTGGTGGAGACAGTCGCTCCTTCATCAGCCCCCGACAGCATTTTCTCCCATCCTCCTCATTTTATCTTGTCTGTAGAATACATTGCCTCTGAAATTGGAAAGAGTAATCAGACACACATAACAAACTTATCTCCATTCTATTTGTCAATGATTCAGGAAACTCTGCATCTTTTGCATGGGACATAGTATCGTTTGATGTGGTGATTGACACTTCCACAATTGACAGATTTCCAAGCCACGTTAATAATTTTTATAGCCTTAAAGTGGATAACAGCTAAAACAAACTAGCAGGAGCACCATTTGGCAGTATCCAAACATAACATTTGACTTATTATATCACTTTGCAGCAACATATCAAGCAGTCACATGTAATCTATCTATTATCACTATTGTACAGCTGTGATCCAAACCCCGGCATTGTATTTCTATAATCTGAAATGTTCTTACTATGTATGTTTCTAGCGCAAATGATGTATTTCGTACAGTATTTTGCTTTCACTAAGACTGCTGGACATGACATCCTCAGTCATGCTTTTTCCTCCTCCAGAGAGTATTTTGATATACTGAAGTGTCACTGCGCATTTCCTTCTGTATGGTTGTATTGTCCTCTAATGATAATATGATTAAATATTGGTGAATGAATATAAATTATGTATCTTTTCATATTTGTACATTAATGTGCCTAATAATTTGATACATAATGATACAGAATTACTCATTAAAGTGCACTTGTGATGTTGGAAATTTTTGTGGTTTGTTGAGTTTTTGGCATGCCATGCCTCCGTAATGAGCACATGGAAGGCCAACATTGCTGCATATGCCTGGTCTTATACTACTGCATACTGCATGCGTTTTTAACGCACCACTAAGATTACTTCTTCGATGGAAGATTACCGGTTTTTGTGTGTCAATATTGGACACTACAGTTTGTTGTACTGGTCATATTTCAGCTTAATGAAGCATGACACTTCATGAACTGAGCGCTCAACACATACACAGCCATTCGTAACGATGACTTCATAATGGTATGTTGTGGAGCAGGACTAGTAAACATCACATGCATGCTAAAATGACTATTACACAATGGCTAGGTAACAGATCTAGTGGCAACTGACTGCAGATATCTCCCAGCTACACTTCATCACTGTCAAATTAAAGGGAAAACTTAGAAGAGTCCACTGCAAAAACAAAACCAATACTAGTTACTTACACATGTCCATAAAGTAATAACGCAGTATAGTGTAGTGTAGAAAATAACCTCCTCCTTGATTCAAGGAAGCAGTGACTGCTACCACACTCTCCCAGTCCTCAATGTGAGAGGGAGACTCGAAAAACTGGGAGACAAAAAAAACCTTTGCAGCCAAACATAAATAAATACAAGAGAGGGCAAACATTTATTTTGCTTAGCCTAATGATAAAAAGTCACAATAATGTACGCATAACTGGTAATAATTTCATAGAAGATATACTCTGTAAGAACCACCTTGGTACAGGGAAAAAGAAAGCAGTAACAGAAGATAAACCTTGCAGAAGACCAGTGGAATCTGAAGATTACAGCAGTAATCTGTTGGCACACACCTGTAGACATACCCTGTAATAATGCCGCCGAAGTTATACCCAGCAAAAGCAATTTGAATAAGAGAAAAATAAACTGAAACATTTTTCACAATAACAATATGTGTGAGTACAAAATAAAAACTCACATTAAATCTGCCTAGCCCAAAGTATTAATTCTTTCACTTACTCGAGTAATGTTCTTTGTTCTGTCCTTTTGAGCAAGCTAGAATCAAAGAGCTCAGTTTAAGCTGAAAGCCTTTGCCAGCAAAACCAGTTGCTGTCAATCACAAGGGAAGAAAGACACTTAGGCATTACCATCACAGATAACATTAAAGCATCCAAGCTGCCATCAAAAGCAGTACGTAAGGCTAGAGGGATGTTGGGTTATATATATTGCTAGGAGTATCACAAGTCGGAAGATGGAGTTAATAATACCTATATCAAAAATAATTATTCTGCAGCATCTGGAGTACTGCCGTCAACTAACATGTTTCTATGTTTGTTGGATGCTAGTGAAGGCAGCCAAAGGTAACCACAATTTCACCTAAATCCCTAAAAATTGTTTGCTACCAAAAATCGCATAATCATATGGCCAATTTTAGAAAGATGAGAGCACCATGGTTGAGGAGTGGTCAAAGTATGGCACCTGTTCACTCTTCCACAAGTTAGTTGTCCATTATCAAATTACCCAATGACATTACCTGCAATTGCACTGTTGGTTACAGCAGCATGGAGGTGATGTAATGTCAGTGTCATTCATCAAGGTGAAATGACACCGTACACACCCACATGTCAACGGAGGACACTTTTCCAAGACCTCACACCCTCCCCTTGCCCATGTTGTTAACAGTGTTTGTTTTGTGCTGTGCCACCATGCTCGCCTGTGCAATCCCAGGCCAACCAACAAATGCCCCTCTGTGATAGGGGTCATGTTCTTTAGTGGTGGTTCTCCAGCATTTGAATTTGCTAGCATCTGTGACTGTCAACATGCATGTACTTTTCACCTTACAATGGTGCAAGCCTGCGGGAGCAGAAAGTCACTGCGTACAGGTGCTGGGGAACCAACAAGTCATGGCATCTGTTGCAGGGTACCTGCGATAGTGGTGCATGGTGCAACTGGCATATCTTTGTGAGCTGTGCCATGCGTTCTGTAATCATGCCAGTATTTCTACTGCATGTATGTTACTTTTCAGTAGTTGTACAGTTTAGCCCATGGTTCAATGTCAATATGCTATGCATTTTGATTATGGGAAACCTCATGAAACTAAGTCTCTACTCTGCTGACTTCTATCTGACTTTGTTTATAGTTATGTTCCTTTGCCTCGGCATCTATTATCAAATATCCACCAACAACCACAACCCATCCTAGCATCAATCCAGACAGAAAGAGTTTGCTGTTAGATATATACATAGATGCATAGCCAGTGTCGGCAGATAAGGGCCTATGACCCACAGAGCATGCACATTGGTGCTTGCAAGATCAGTTTATGTTTTTCTATAAGTCTTTTGCCCATTACCCCTCACCTCCCTAATTCCTCTATGTCTATACCATGCAATGTCATGCATTATTAAATACAGTGATTGTTTCAGCCCCCACACACTGCTTCCTCTGGCAAGGTGTTGCACTGGTCCACTAACTGTTCTGTGAGGAAATTCTGTCTCACTTTTCCTATTAATCATCCTCCTCAAACATCATCCTATTCTCTCTGTTCCAGGAACATCTTTTTCACTTACAAGTAGAATTTGGCCTACCCTGTACCTCCCTATAAGAGACTTGTATATCTCAATCATGTCCTCTCTCCTCCTCTCCTCCAGGGATTACATATGCAATTACTTCAACCTTTCCGCATACGACTTGTGATGCAATCCAGGTAACATCTTTTTTTCCTTCCTCTCAACTGTCTCTACCCTGTCTACGTACTTATATAGGTAAGGTCTCCTGAACTGTGCACTGTACTCCAGGTGTAGCCTCACTAGTGTCTTGTACAGTTGAATTATGACCTCCCTTTCCAGCTGGTAATGTCCCTGCCTAGTCATCCTAGACTCCCATTTGCTTTGGATAGATTCATAGCCTGAAGGTAAAGTCATAAAATGTAAGTGATTTCTTCGGGCTGACCAAAGCAGTAGACCAGGAGGTGCTGTGACATTGCCTCACCCAGACGTTACTAACTCATCTGACAGAGTCACAAGCCAAAGATTAATAAACAAATTAGTCAGCCTGATAGGGGTACAAGGGTGGTAGCCTGGGTTATACACTGGTTGGAAAATTATACACAGCGAGTAATAGTAAAGTATACACTGGTTGGAAAATTATACACAGCGAGTAATAGTAAAGTGAGTCCACAGGAAGAAAGAATGTTTATTAGAGGGAGCCAGGGTTCCTTGAGGAAAGAAGGGAGAGGGCACATTATCAGTTTCTCGAGCGGTACTCGAGCCTGACAACCAATGATCCCACTTTTCTTTTAGCAGACTAATGGGGTCTGCAAACTGGCAGATCTTAAAGAGACAGACTAGAGACATTTTAGTAAACCCCATTTGTAATGGGGTTACATTTAGACTAAAGGAGGGAGGTATCAACAGAGGGCCTGATTTGAAGCCTGAAGAAGGAGGAGGAGGAGGACGAGGGGTGGAAGGGGGGGTAGATGCATTGAGCACACTTTCTGCACAGGTAACGGTGTCAAAAACAGTGGTATAATGTTATAATGCATGGTAGACATAGGGTGATTATGGAGGGGTGGAGGTAGTTCAGTCCGTATGTCGGCTAAGTAGGAATTGCCCATACTGTGTGATCCATGCTTTCTATATATGCCATCAAAGTTTGTGGGATCGACTGAAGGATGCCATACGAGTCTTGCAAGGTTAATTATGGCAAACACTAAGGCTTAAATTGTACCGAGCCCTATGTGATAAGCCACTCCTTATTCAAAGATGCTGCTTGTGGCTACTGTTGCCCCTTCCTGCACACTATGCCTGTAACAGGCGGTGGCATGCTGCGAAGGGGTGTTATGGCAGCACATGATAACCTGTTCTCTATTCATAAATGGCTGTCATAGAAGAAATTTCTGTGATGACAAGACACGCACTGGAGCTATGGGTTACACCACCATGTAGGTGGTCTAATGTAAGAGGCATCCAGCATGACAAAAAGACGGATCCACAATATCAAAAGATACACGGAAGACACATAGCCATGCCACAGGCTCACACCAAACAAAGTTATTCCGACCGGCATCCCCGATTACACAATGATACCAGCTTGTCATTGCCCTGTTATCACTGTTTGCCTGTGGCACCCATGCCCCCACAATTCTCATAGGTGATTGCAGCAATTTTCTGTTGTGTGTGGTTCACCGGGTGTGGCAGTTACTTGTCACTATGTGACTTGCAAATGGATTGTTCATTGCTAAATTCAGTTGGCATGAACATATGAAATTTGCCAGCAGATAAAGGCCTAGAGGTCAATCAAGTCTGCTCAAATGAGCAGCTCTCACACCTTATTCTGCAGCTGCCCCTCACTACCACCTGTCCCCTTCATTGACCCTCCCTTGCCCTGTCCCATCCACTTATGAACAGGTTCACTTTTTACTGATACACAATTCTGCTGCTAACGTGATACCACCCAGCCACCACCCTCTTCTTAAAAAAGTGTCTCTAGCTCACTCCTGAACCTTCCTCTATCCAGTCTCATATCATGACATTGGTGCTCACCTCACCTTACTTTGAACATCCTCTGCACCTGTCTTTTTTATTTCTTGCATGTACATAAGGTTTCACTCATGTTCTTCCTGGCCTCTCTCCTCCAGTGCATACTTGTTCAACTCAATCAGCCTCCTCTCATGATTAGTCCACCATCCCCTTGATCAACTTTATTGCTCGGCTGCACACCTCCAGTAACTTAATGTCCCTCATCAGATATCGGATGCCAGTAATGCATGCAGTACTCCAGGTGTGGTTGGAATAATGACCTATACAGTGGAATAACCTCCTCCTCCTCGAGCATATACCCCAATATTAGCCCAGCTTTTGTGGACCTTTGCAGCTCCTTAGTACATTGTGCCGAGTTGTTAATTGACCCGTAATGAGCACTCACAGATCCTTCTCCTCCTCTGTCTGGGCTCATTGCACTGACCCATCTGGTAACTCCTTCTTGGGTTCTACATGCCAAAATGAATAACCAAGCACTTTTTGGAATTAAACCACAGTTGTCAGGTGTCTGATCAGGTCTGAAGCTTTGTCAGATCATCCTGTAACCCCTGTCAGGGCCCTAGGTCATACACCACAGCTCGTACCTTGGTAACATTAGTAAACCAACCGATCTTACTCTTGATGTCCAATGATATGTCTGCAATGAATATCCCAAACACTGGTCCCAACCCCAAGCACTGTGCAACAGTAATCATCACCACCCTTGGGTTTGAGAGATACCCACCCAAAACTACCCTCTGTTGCCTTCACTGAAGACAGTTCCATAACCATCGTACCAGCTTTGCACCTGTTCCTGTGCCTATTAAGTTACTTCACAGCCTTCCATGCATCACCGAGTCAAATGACTTAGTGAAGTCCCGATACAGCACATGCACGGCACGGCCCCTGTCCATTTGCCTAGTTACCCAGGCATAGACCCCCATCCAGGTTTGTTTAGCAGGATCTGCACCATATGAAGCAATGATTGCAGCTCTCCTGTAGTCCTTTCCTTCATGATAGTCTACAGTAGCTAGCCATGATGGATATGAAGCTCAGTGGTCTGTAGTTCTCAGTTCATCCTTGGGGCCACTCTTGTGAGAGGCAAGACATAAGCCATCCTCCAGTCCTCAAGTACACACCCTGAATGTAGTGTAACATTAAATAGTTCCATCAAATGTCCTGCAAGGACCTCTGCCAACTTGTTCAGTACCGGTGGTGTATGGCATCTGGGCCTTTGTGCCATATCCACCAGTCAGCATTCAAACCTCCAAAAACTATGCCCTCGATGCTTTGACCATCTTCACCCCTGGTTCAGGCATTTCTCCATCCTGGTGTCACCCCTATTCTCTTTAGTAAATACTGAGCTGAAGTACTAATTTAGTGCTTCTTCCTCATCGCACTCTGCTTCCAAACAATCCCCATTTTTCCTAACCCTTACTATGTGCTCCTTCAAGCTACTTTTCTCCCTGCTGTACATAAACAAGCTCTTCTCCCACTTCTTAGTGCCTTGTGCCTGCCTGAGTTACGTAGATGCCTTGGCTCCTTACTGGCCTTGTCACCCCTTCGATTCCGTCAAGTACTCCACCTGTTGTTCCTTCTCTGTGTTTTATTGTACTTCCTAAAGGCAGCTCTTTTTCTCTGAATATTTTGCATGACCTCCTTGCTCGACCAGCTCTGTTTCTTAGCACTACCCTTCTTGCTTAAGGCCTTGCAGGAGGTTTTGGTTGCCTCTACTGTCACCAGCTTTATGAGCTCCCACTTCTGGTTAGTGTCCGTACTATACTGGAATCTTAATAGGTACCCTTTTGCCACTTCATCCATCCTACCAAAGTTGCCCTTCCTGAAGTCCACCAATCTTGTTCCAGCTTTCACTCCATCCTTGCCCATATACCTTGTGAGCCATACTGAGCAGTGTTCACTCACCGACAGCGGTTCGTCCACTGTAAGTTTCCTCATAAAGTACCCTTTTCCCAGCACAAGGTCAAGTGTATTCACTAACATTGTCAGTTCACTGACTATTTGCAGCAGAAGCTGTGCTAGAAAGCATCCAGCAGTACATGCTCCCTTCTGTTCCTGGTTGTTGGGGTACTCCAGTCTACTCTGTGCATGTTGAAGTCCCCCACAATCACCATACTACCCTTCTCGCAGCTCCTCCTGATCGGTCCCACTAGGTCTCTGTCTAACTCCTCAGTCTGAGATGGCGGCCTGTATACCACTCCCATTATAAGAGCGTTATTTTCAGACTCCTGGATTTGCTTCCAAACTGACTCCGTACTACCCTCCTCCCCTTCCTCCCTTACACACTTCAGTCATTCCTACACATAAAATGCCACAGCAACTTATTTCTCACTCACCCATGTCTGGATGCTGTCTTGGAGATATACATAAACAACCCCACCACAACACAGCATCAATCCAGACACACAATTTGCTTTTCAGTGACCTGCCATCTTTGTTTGGGAACATGCAGCAAACATTAGTGCAGAATGTCTTTTCATGTGCAATCATGTTGTGTTCAGGAGTATATTTCAAAGGATACTTTTAGTCATCTATGCATCCATTATCCCATCCATACATAGTAAGAAAGTTACAACAGGTATTCATTCAGTTCTCTCACATTACAGCAACAGACATGAAAGTCAGACTGTCTGCTTTCAAACTTGATGAATGGAGACAGTTTAGAGAAAGACAGCTCATGCTGTGTTCTTTCAGTTTAGGTCTTTTTTTAATTGCTTGCAATTACAAAGACATCTGGGAAAGCACCTCGTTGTCAGATAATCTGATTACCCAGTGGGTACTCTCATCCTAAGAAAGTACATTCACAGTTTTTTAGGCCACATTATCTCTACTCCTATGTTTGTGAGGCTAGGTGTGAAACACCTCATTGTAAAATAAAGTGATTAGGCATTGACTTGATGCTGTGTGCTCTCCATCTGTTTTACCTTGTTTCATGACTTATGTTCTTGGCTGAAAATAAAATCAATGCCGCTCTCTTACATGGACAAGTAGCAAACAGAGGTTGATTTTCTCAGAAGAAGCCAGAAGGAGAAGGAAGGAAACATATTCAATTCAGAAGACAAAGAACCTCAGTGCGTAAACACTGAGGCAAGGGTTACCCCAAAGGGCATTTGGCTGGGAAGCCAAGTTTCAAGAAAATACAAATTCACACATGCCCCCACAATGCAAAGCATCATGGGTATATATGAATACCACAGAATGTTATGCTGGTCCAACCTTTGCAAACTGTGTGGAGAGGCCTTTTGGCACCATGCAATTCTGCTTAAAGTTGGACCAGCATAACATTCTGTGGTGATTTGCATATGCAGCCATCATGATTTTGTCATTGTGGGGCATGTGATTTTTGTATATTCAATCTAGTGCTTTAGAGTAACTGGTAATTGGTATTTTCTTTTTAAACTTAGATTGTGGGCTTGTAGTGACACTATACTTTCTTTCTTTGTTGTCTTTACTTATAATTGTTTTGGGCTGTTGAAAATTTAAAACATAGTGGTGGTGTAATTCTGTGCTGTCTTTAATTGTTGCAAATTTCGCCCCTTCCCAACTCTTAATTATATGCCCTGATAAATCTGATTAACAGGAGCTAAACACAGGGTAAGAGGTGAGGTAGTGGGGCCTAAGGGGAAGAATCCCACCTCAGCACAAGTGTTTTGACTCATTTATTTATTTATTGGTTTCTTTTCCTTTAAAAAAATATCTGAGGATCAGTTACAGGATTTTTAGTACTGTAAATTAATAAAAGAGAACAAGAGAGTTTCAGTAGCAGAAAAGTTGTGGAATTGCAGTATAATGTGGGAGTAGTGCACGCAGTGGCTGTGGTGCAGCCATATTCAGGCAGACCTTCTGGAAACTGAGGTGCTGCCCTATCTGCATGCATCTCCTGGACTGCGGGATGAGGTAACCAGACTCAGAGCGGAAGTAAACTGGGTCAAGAGTACCATCACCCTATCCAGGGACCACCCAGTCCAATGCAGCTGCCTCAAAGGATGCCGAGAACGAGGAGCACTTGGATGACAGTGGGCTCAGGGAGGGTTAGAGCAGTCAGGCAGAGGCACATCCCAGATCCTATTCCTCTCAAGAACTCATATGCCACACTGGCAAATGAGGACAACCAAATAGAGGTACCCAGAGAAGTGGAAGGAAAGGATGTGGAGGTTAGCCAAGGAGGTGACCTCAGTGGGGAAAGCAGTGGACCCCAGAGGAGGAGGAAGAAAATCCTGGTGGGGGACTCCATCATAAGAGGGATCCAGCTAGGAACACAGGAGGAGAGGACAGGAAGGTGAGGAGCCTACACAGGTGCCACGGCATGGAGGGATGGAAGGAAGATACTGGGGATCACTGGGAAGGCAAGAGGAGGGTGAGCTGGATGTCATTATCCACCTAGGTACTAATGACTTGGCAAATGGGGAGCCAAAGGAAGTTCAGGAAGAGTTTAGGAAACTGGGAGGGGTCTCAAGCAAGTAGCTACTTCTGTCACTTTCTCAGAAGTACTACCTGTGAGAGGCAAGGAGAGCATAGGAGTGCATGCACCAGGAACTTTAACTTGGTTGAAGAACTGGTGCTGTGAGGAAAGGGTTTGGATTCATTGGTGACTGAGGCCCACCTGGAGGGATGGAGGTTTGTTCAAGCCTGACGGCCTGCATCCATCCTGGAGGGAATCCAAGTACATTAATGATAAGTTTAAATGCTACATTGACAAGCATTTAAACTAGCAAAGGGGGTGGCAGGCCAGCAAGGAGGGTACCTACTTGCTCACCCCCACAGCTAGCAGTGGAACCAGTGAACCAGAGGAGTGGCTATCTCTGCAAAGCGGTGCAAAAGATGGAGATTAGTGTCCAAAAGGTGGATAAGCAGAAAAGGGGCAAAATTCAGCAGAAGGGCAGACAGCAAGGAGAACCAGGATAAATGACAACCAAGGAAGGGGCTGGAGTAGAACAGTGAAACAGACTAGGAGGTCAAATCATGGAAAGCCATGTGTGCAAATGCCAGGAGCCTTAGCAACAAGATGGAAGATCTGGAGGCTGTCATGGTACAGTCAGACCTGGACATTGTGGCCATCACTGAAACCTGGTGTAATGATAACCATGACTGGGAGATGGCCATACCTGGCTACAACATATTCAGAAGAGACAGAGCAGGCAGGAAGGGAGGAGGTGGCACTGTATGTGAAAAATGACATAAGAGCCACAGAGATCCAGGAGGAAACAAATGGGGAGAGATACTGTGGGTTAAGCTAGAAAGGAAAATGGGGCCAGCCATCCGCACAGGTGTGGTCTATAGACCACCAGCCCAGGAGGAAGAAACAGATAGGAGTTGATGCTAGCCATCCAAAGGATGGCAGACAAGGGTGAGGTAGTACTGGTTGAGACTTCAATATTCCAGATGTGGACTGGAGCATCCCAGCAGTAGCATCAACTAGGAGCAGATTTATCCTGGACTCCTTCAGGGTGCCTTCCTCAACAACTGGTCATGGAACCAACTCGGCAGAAGGCAATACTGGACCTTGTGCTCACAAACAGGGACAGTGTGATGGGGGTAACAGTGGGGAGCACCTGGGTAACAGTGATCACCAGTCATTATGGTTTGAAATCACAGAAGAGCAGAACCAAACCACACAAAACATGTATCCTGGATTTTAGGGGGCAGACTTTGGGAAAATGGGAAATACTTGAAAGAGGCATTAAGGAATGGGACAGGAATCAGGGGTTGAGGAACAGTGGGCAGTATTTAAAATGGGGATTATAAGAACAACAGAATTATGCATTAGCAGGTTAGCAAGAGGAAAAGGAAGAGGAGACCATTATGGTTTCCAAAGAGGTAGCAAAGAAAGTGAAAGCCAAAAGATAGCATTCAGGCAATACAAAAGACACAGGCAGAAGAGGATAGAGAAGTACCAGGAGAAGCAAAGGGAGGCAGGAAGTCAGTAAGGTTAGCCAAAGCTCAGACAGAAGAAAACATTGCAAAATCAGTGGTTAAAGGGGACAAACCTTTACAGGTACATAAATGAAAAAGAAAGACAAAGGGAGGGATAGTGAGACTGAAGGGGAGGATGGGAGTCGCATGGAGGATGACAACAGTAAAGCTGACATATTGAACAGGTATTTCTGCTCAGTCTTTACTGAGGAAGAGGGGTAATGGGTCTGAAGGAGCATAAGGGTGAGAATGGTGCAGAAATGGACACAAGTCCCTTTACACGAGAAAGGGTCCTGAAGGGAACTCAAGTAATAAGAGTTGACAAAGCAATGGGGCCAGATGGGGTCACCCAGGGTCCTTAAAGAACTAAGAGAGGTGGTGGCTGAACCTCTGGCTATCCTGTTTAGCCAATCACTGGAAACAGGGAGGTACCCAAAGACTGGAGGACAGTAGATGTAGTCCCCTATACAAAAGCGGAACAAAGAGGAAGCAGGGAACTACAGACCAGTCAGCCTCACCCGGTAGTGGGAAAGATCATGGAAGCACTTCTGAAGGAGAGATTGATGGAACATCTGGTTGTCAATGGACTACAGGACCCAAGGCAGCATGGTTTCACCAGGGAGGTCATGTCAGACCAATCTCATTGAATTTTTTGACTGGGTGACTAGGGAGGTGGATCAGGGGAGGGCAGTGGACATGGCCTATCTGGACTTCAGCAAGGCCTTTGACACTGTGTGACATAGAAGACTATTACACAAACTGGGGAATATGGGTGTGGGCAGGACAGTAGTGTGGTGGGTAGGTAACTGGCTAGGTGGCAGGACACAGAGGGTGGTGGTAAATGGCTGTCACTCCACAGAGGGAAGAGTGACCAGTGGGGTACCACAGGGATCAGTGCTGGGACCGGTCCTATTCATCATCTTCATCATTGACATTGCACAGGATCTAGAAGGCAGAATTTCACTGTTCACTGATGACACAAAGCTCTGTAACAGAGTAGACACACCAGAGGGTGTAGACAGAATAAGGGACCTGCAGAAACTTGAAGAATGGTCAAGGGTTTGGCAGTTGAAATTCAATGCCAAGAAGTGCAAGATAATGCATATGGGGCACAAAACCCAGGCACAATATATCAGTTGGGGGTGAGGATATAGCATGCACCAAGCAGGAAAGGATCTTGGGGTTGTCATCTCTGATGACCTCAAGGTAGGGAAACAGTGTGACAAGGCAGCAGGTAAAGCAAATAGGATGCTGGGATGTATGGCAGGGGCATCACCAGCAGGAAAAGGAGGTCATAATTCCGCTATACAAGACACTAGTGAGGCCCCACCTGGAGTACAGTGTACAGTTCTGGAGACCATACCCACGTAAGGACATAGACAGGGTAGAGAAGGTTCAGAGGAGGGCAACAAAGATGGTGCATGGATTGCATCACAAGTCCCATGAAGACAGGTTGAAGGAACTGAACATGTACTCCCTGGAAGAGAGGAGGGAGAGGGGATATGATAGAGACATACAAGTATCTTATAGGAGAAACAGAGTGCAGGAAAACACTATTTTTAAACGAAAAGATGTTCCAGGACTAGAGGGCATGGATGAAGTTGGAGGAGGACGATTCAGAGGAAACATGAGAAAGAATTTCTTCACAGAACGTGGTGGTGGACAAGTGGAACACCCTGCCAGAGGAAGTGGTGGGAGCTGAAACAATCACGGGATTTAAGAATGCATGGGATAGACATAAAGGAATTCTAGAGGTCAGGGGTAAGGGGAAACAGACTTCTAGGAAAACAAACTGAACTTACAAGCTCAAATGGGCAGACTGGGTGGGCCATAGGCCCTTATCTGCCGACACTGTCTATGTATCTATGTATCTATGTATGGACCATTCAGGGTCCATTATCCACAGCATGTACCCATTTGTATGACCTATCCATGTATGTGTCTAGTTAGTGCAACTTATCAAGATCTGATATGGGCATCTGAAATGCTCTTTGAAGCAGAATACTCTTTGACTGTAGCCATCCTTAAAGAATGCTTATACTGTTGTGGTGCTGTGCTTTGCTCTGAATCCTGATGTAACCATGTTTAATAGGCTTCGGGATTCTAAGTGTACCCCTAGCTGGACACATTACTTTTTAATAGAGTGATGTCCTGAGCTATTTTACATTGAGGCAGGGGGTCTACCCTGGGAGAGTGACATGTTGAATCGGTGGGTGATTGGCACCGCAAGCACATGATAGGCACATTTCAGATCGAACACCATCCATTACCGACACTGAACATGTCATTTTTCAGTAAGACAGTAATCAAAGGCTGTATGAATCATTGTAACAATATTTCTAGCTGACAGGCTGACAGAAACATGGAATCATAGAAACATAGGCTTTGCAGGCAGATACGGAGCTTTTGGCCAACTTATTCTGCACTTTTGCTTACCTAGTGGATAAGCTGCAGATTCTAGTTAACCAAAAACCTATTTATTTCTACCCCCACAACTGCCATATTTCTGTCCCATGCATTACTGTATTCCACACAGTTTTAGAACCCCACAGCATCCCCTGGGAGGTGGTTCCATGTGTGCACCATCCCGGCTGTGAAAAATCTGCACATCGCCCATCATCAGCCACCCACTCTTTGTTCAAATTGTGCCCCCATTGTTTTTGCACATCTATTTTTCTTAAAGATGCTACCTGCATGTATTTTGTTTATTGCAATGAGGAACTTGCAGGTTTCTATCATGGACACATCTCTCTCTCTCTCTCTCTCTCTCCTTTCCTCAAGGGTATACATATTAAGCTCCTTTACTCTCTCCTCATATGGATTCTCGTGCTGACCGTGCACCATGTTAATTGCCCTCCTCTGGACTGCCTTGATCCTGTCTATGTCCCTGTGTAGATGGGGTATCCAGAACAGGAAGCAGTACTCCTAATGGGGTTGCACCAACTGTTTGTATATAGGGATAACAAATTCCAGTTTTCAGCTGGTGATGCCTCTTTCAATACATATCAGTTACGCCTGACCCCCCCCTCCACCTGCTACTGCCTTTTCACATAGCTTTCTAAGGTAACATAGAATCATAGAAACAGAGGTTGACAGCAGATAATGAGTGCAAGGCACATCCAGTATGCCAATTTCTTTTGCTACCTTATAAATGTGCCATAGGCCTGTACTCTGTCAGTAACCTATCCATTCATACTCATCTGTATTACTCACTTATGCCTATCCCATGCCAGTTTGAAGCCATGCACTGTATTCATAGCCACCAGTTCCAGCTGTAGGCCATTCCATGCATACACGACTCTGTGAAAAAGAATGTCCTCACATCACCACTTAATTGGCCTACCTCTAATCACAAGCTATGTCCTCTTGTCCTGCTATTTTACTTATATCTAAACATGTTAGACTCTTTCACGTTAATGCCCCAAAAATGTGTTTGAATGTTTCGATCATATCACCTCTCTCCCTCCTTTGCTCAAGGGTCTACATATTGAGCTCCTTTAATCTGTCCTCATCTGTCTTCTAATGTAGTCCATGAACCATTTTGGCTGCCTCTCTCGACTGCCTCAATTTGTTAATGTCCTTATGAAAGTGTGGCCTCCAGTACAGCACGCTGTACTCGAGATGGTGGCTAGCTAGTGTCATGTAAATAGGGATTACTACCTACCTCTTAAGACTTGTGATACCCCTACTAATGCACCCTAACATCACCCTAGCCTTACCTAGTGGTTCAGAGAGCAATTTGGATGAGTTCAGGTCATCGGTGATGATGAAGATGATGCCCAAGTGTCTTTCTTCTATTGTGCCTGCCATTTTGCGAGTCAATCATGTTCTCTTCTCATTGCAGCAAGCAGTCAAGACTTACCCTTTAGTCCATCTGCTATGTCACTAATAAAGAAATTGAAGAGGACTTGCTCCAGGAATGATCCCTGAGGCACCACACTTGTGAATCGATCTCTTCTGACTGTATACCATGACCACAACTCTGTTTTCTGTTTGTTAACCAGTTTGGCACTCAGTTGACTCAACCTCTGACACAACCCAAGCCTACCAATGCTTATTTATCACACTTCTATGTTGAACAGTGTCGAAAGCTTTGTTGAAGTCTAGGTAGGCAACATCAACTGCTACCCCTTGTTCCACCACCTGTTACCCAGGCAAATAAATCTATGCCATAGCACACCCACTAGCCCTGCTCTTTAACTTGTCTTTTAAACTCGGGGAAGTCCCCAACTTATGGAAACAAGCCACTGTCATTCCACTACCTAAAGGAGGGGACCTCTCCTCCCCATCCAACTACCGTCCTATATCCTTGCTCCCTGTCCTAGCTAAGATTCAAGAGTGACTCATTCTCTCCCAGCTCTATCACTAACTTGATTACATATCTTTTTTTTTTAACCCCCTTCCAGGCCGGTTTCAGGAAAAATCACTCCACCACCACCTCCCTTCTTTGCCTCACTAATGCCATCCTCACAGGAATGGACAAAGGGGAAATAACAGCTGCCATATTCATTGACCTGGTGAAAGCTTTCAACACAGTCTCCCATCCCCTGCTGCTGGCTAAACTTGCCCAAGCAGGGCTGTCTAATAACGCAATTAACTGGTTCCACTCTTACCTGTCCGATAGGTCCCAATCAGTCCGTATTGGCTCGGCTAGATCCACCTCACTCCCTGTCACCAGTGGTGTCCCCCATGGGGTCTGTACTCAGCCCGCTGCTGTTCTCTAGCTTTCTAAATGACCTGCCTGCAGCCTGCCTACAATCATGTATTCATGTGTATGTGGATGACATGGTGCTGTTCGCCTCTGGCCCATCTACTAGTGCAGTCACAGCATGCCTACTGAAAGACTTCGACTCCATCCAACATTGGTTCACCTCAAATCAGCTGTACCTAAACCATAATAAAACAGTCTCCCTTATACCTTTGGCTCCCAGCCCAAAATAGCACTGCTTCCCGCTCCTCCTATGTTCTATACTCTGGATAGCTCCCCACTTGATGCCTGCACCCCTTATCATTATCTTGGGGTCTGGCTTGACCAGCATCTTGACTTTTCAGTTCATATTGATGCTTTACACAAAAAAATTGCACCCTATGTTGGGTGCCCTCTACCAGAATAAAAATTGCATTCCTCTACAAACTAGACAAGAAATAGTTCAAAAAATGATTCTACCTATTATTGATTACAGGGATGTCATTTACAGTGCCGCCCCCCAAACTTCCGTAGCTAGGCTAGATCCCCTTTGTAACTCTTTTTGCCATTTCTCATTAAACCGCCCCTCCCAACACCCACCACTGTGCCCTCTACCAATCTTTGGACCTCCCATCTCTTCATAACAGAAGACAGCATCACTGTGCTAAAACTGCAGCAAAGTTCTGGTCACACTCCCTCCCCTCCTACCTGTCTTCCTCCCTAGCCACCCTCTCTCCTCCTACTTATGCTCTTCAAAATATAGATGCTAGGCTCCTACACATCCCCCACAGATCCACTCGGTCAGGCCAGGCTGCTTTCAGCTTCAGGCTGCCCAAATTATGGAACTCCCTGACTGCTGACATTAGACATTCCACAGGTACTCCTCAACTGAATGCTCTCCTCAAATTGCACTTCGCTACCAACTACAACTGTTACCTTCCCCTTAGTCCCTCCTCTGCTCAAACAAACCCCCAGCTGTGCTGGAACTACTTCTGACTCTAACTCGTAGTTCTGCTCCTCATGCTTGTCTGTTAGTTCATACAATATGAAGTGTTTAATTACTTAGGCAACTGTACAAGTGTTGTCACACCCATTGCTTGTAACTGTCTATGTAAGTTCTTGTTTCTTTCTGCTGTTATTTCCATACCATTTGTAACCCCTCACCCCAGGGCACATCTGGAATCAAGCGGTACTCTGCTCAGTAGGCCTCCTGGTAAATCTTGTAAATAACTAAATAATTAAATAAATCTGATATGATTGCCTACAAGTATATTTCCATGGCTTCCACTTATGTGAAGGAGTTGCATTTGCCTTTCTCCAGTCCTCAGGTACAACATCCTCCCATGAATTGTTAAAAGGATAATCAAGGTGTCCTAGTTCTCTCCCTAATTTTTTCAGAATGTTGGATGAATTCCATCAGGCACCATTGCTTCGTTTTTATGACTTATTTCTGCACTCGTTCTTTGTTAAAGGACTGCGACCGGCCACACTAGCCAAAGTACTGATGGAAAGTATATTAGGCACCTCAACACATTCAGTTTTTGGCAAATACTGACCAGAAGTTTTCTTTCAGTGTCCCTGATTTTTCACTGTGCTCTGCCCACCACTGCAAATTCTATGCAATTTCACTGTCCCTTCCTTTGTTTTCTACACTCCTTGATATACCTATAAAAGGTTTGATCCCACTTCCTTTTGGGCCTTTGCTATTCTGACTACCCTTACGGCTTTCTTCTGCCTTAACTGATACAGTTGTCTGGCCGACTTCTTCCATGTGTCCTTATACTTCCTAAATGTTATATTTGTTGCCATAAACATCTCAGTTAACTCCTTTGTGAACAATACTGACTGTTTTGTTCATTTTACTTGGTTAGTTTGCTTCACACAAATCCTTGTTGGCTCTGTGATGGCAGTTGTGATGGCTAACAGTACTCCCTCATGAGTTGGTTCCAAAACTAGCTGTCTGCAGCATGTACCCTGCAAAGGTGCAACAGTTAACATCTCGCATATCCGGGTCCCCATCAACAGTATTGACCTTTCCCTGCCATTCTAATGATATCTTCTATCATACCCTTATCCATTCCCTCCACCTGAATTGGGGTTCTGTATACAACACCTGTGCTGACTGTTGTGTCAGTTCCAGTCTCTAAGGTGGCCCTCTGCAACTCATCTCCTCCTGTTTACTCTTTTGTTCAGTTTCTTTTTATTCCTTTTTTTTACATAGAGAGCTAATTGCCCCCTATTCAAACCCCCTTGTATCTGTGTACCATGTTGCTGCAATTGCTATGATATCCAGGCATCCATAGCATAGCACAAAACAAGAAGCTACTAGATCAAATTGTTGCTATTATAAGGCTGGTTTATTTATTAACCTTATCTCATTCGGCCATGTGCTTATTGATGGATGCTCAGGAATATTTCAATTGACATGTACCTCAGTATCTGTGCATGTTATGTACTGTGTATTTCTGTAATGAACAAATGTAATAAAATCATGGTACAAACATTGTATGGTCAAAATTGTCATACAAAGTATACATACACTCAGCATCATAAACAGACACTTGAGCAGCTGAAAGAATACATTTAATGCAGAGTGCAAAAGTACAAGCTCAATAAAGTATAAATGCAGCAGAGGACTCAAAAGGGAGAGTACATTTTTAAACATGTGTCTACTAAATTAAGAGATCTGGATGGAAACCGGTATACTGCCCAGATGGGGCCGGGTACACATCTCTAATTCTCCACACGCAGCAGATGGGCACTGGAACATGAATGCATTGTCCAAGATGTCTCTGATGCCATAATATGTATTGATGGAATGCCAAATGCCTCTGAGATCAGTTGGTGTCTGCAGAATGGGCCAAAGAAAAAAATTACTGCCAATAGTTTGCTGACAAAGTTAATACAGCGAGGTCCAATACTAGATGATCAATCTCCTGAAAGAAAGAAAATAATGATAAGTTACAACACATACACATTGAAAGGCACACATGTCAGTGGCAGAGCATGACAGATTTTAGTGCAAAGCTTCACATGAACAACAGGTAACAGAACAATCATTACTGCTAAATTAATCTTAAAAGCCATACTTAAAAAAATTGGTTCGAGACTGCACTAGTTCATTGGTCATACACCGCCGCAAATGGAAGAAGTGAGCACAGCATAAAGCAGGAATTAAATGTTTGAAAAGGAAAAGATCACACGGTACTCATACAGGAAAGGCATTTACAGGTTTCCATATGCAATCAATGTAATGATGAACACGCAACATATGTAATATATTGAATTATACAATGGTGTGGGACTATCCTCTAACCTCCTTGATCAACGTGTGTCACATGTCCATGGATAAATCATGCATTACCCGTGGCTGATGAAACACACTTATAAAACATAATGAAACACATCTAACAGATGGGTCCATTGTATAATTGCAGTAAGGCACTCGGGGGGGGAGTTATTGAGGATGTACCCAGTTCCTGTGTGCTGAAGTCATTCAGCTGTGCATTTCTCACCCACACACTGTAATGCACATTGGAATTAAACAAACATCACCACAGCACATCTTCTGTACTAGACTGGGTTTATTAGTGTACATGCTTGCACATTTGGCCGTGTGGATCAATTAATAGGTGAAGTCACATCGCATTGAGGCACGAATAGTACATGCAAAGACACAGCTTACTTATTAGGATAAATATTATAAACAAATAGATGCATGTGGTAACACAGTGGTAGCATAACAGCAACAGTGCACATGTTAGACAGGAGCAAAAGCAGGCACTGGATGCAGTACAACGTACTGTAATTCTGTAATGCAGTCTCAGGACATAATCCACTGCAGACTCTCTCAACTTGCAATGACAGTAACCGGCTCTTTTGGCACACACACCACTCTGGTGAATCACTGGTTGGATGAGACTGTGACTGTGATAAAACATAATGTCAGCATTCCAGTCTGTTGAATGATAACCCATGGCAGTGAAGCGCGATCTCTACTTAAAATCAACAAGTGCCTCCACTGGAGAAGGCAAAGAGGCAGATAAGGACACAGCATAGTGCAATAGCTTTGACGTGATAGGAACAAATAATGAGGATCCTGGAGCACCTGCTAGTGGTGGAGGGATGTTGATGTCATTGTCCATATGGACAAAGTAATTGACAGTGAAAGGGATAAGAGCAATGCCGATAGAGTTTGGAGATTTGTTGATGAGCCTTAATCAGGCAGCATGCATCGTAACAGTTTGGGAGGTGCCGCCTGTCCATGGCATGAGTGAGGCTAATGCTCCACAACATGGGATTCCATCAGCGATTGAAACATTTGAGATGAGATACTGTCTTTGGCTTCATTAGGTACTGGTGGTAGACCTGGAGTGATTAGAAACTATATTTTCATGATGGTTGACATCTGTCCAAAAGGGTAAACAGGACACTAGGTGATAGGGTGAAATGCTTAATTGGCAAGCATTTGTACTAGACATGGGTAGAGGCACTGACCATGTGTAGTGAAGTCCAAGCAACCCCCGCCAAAAGAAATAACAGTAATTAGTGCAGTAAAAACCAATAAAGAGACGTTGATATGGAGAAGGGAATGGCTAAATTGAAAAAATGACAAAAGGCAATAAGGACCGGGTTGGGGAAAGGGGATACGGACATAAAGAAATGGAGGCTAAGTAATGAGTAAGAATGCATGTAATCAGGCCAACAGGGGACCTGAACCGGTGGACTTGATGGAAGGAGGATGCACAGATCTCATGGCAGTCACAGAAACATGTTACTCAGAGAACAAAGACTGTGAAGGTAACATACCAGGCTATACAACAGCCAGGAGGGACATGCCATGCACAAGAGGGAGAGAAGTGCAGAAGAGGTTGAGGAGTAACTCTATGCGAAAGGGACGGGATAAAGGCAGTTCAACAAAATAGTGAAAATGGATGAGAGTAGGAAGTGTGGGACACCTTACAGAAAATGGAAATCCCACCACAGTCCACAAAGGTTTTGTATACATATCACCTCTCTGAACTGTCAGTTTGACAACGGTGATAGGGAAAATGATGAAATCACTTCTGAAGAAAATAAATGTTGAATACCTATAGGCTAGTGGATCACAGGACGTGATGCTTCATGGATTCACCTGCAGGAGGGTCTTGTCAGATGAAACAAATGGATTTCTTTTACTGGGTGAGTGAAGTAGTAGACAACGGATGTCGTTGACATTGCCTGCCTAGACTTTCGTAAGCCCTTTGACACAGTACCACCAAAAGAGTCATAAACACTTGAGACATCATTGACATGCCATGCTCCCTCTGCAGTACAGCAGCCTGCATGTGGACACCCACTTACGCCTACTTGTTGTCGACATATCTTTTGAGTTGCATCTATGGTATAACTGGCTAAGACTCAAGCTGACAAGACTGAGGTGCAACATGATGGATCAGAGTGGTCGTGGTGTGAGGGGGCTCATTGGGATAACCACTGTCTTGTACTGGGGGAATACCATTTCTCCCTACAGAACAGATAACGAATCTGGGTGTTATACTTGATGATGGCTTGACATTTGAAGTCTCAGGTGGTGTTGGCATAACCTGCTCACATTTTATCTTTCCAGGTACATTTTCAACAGTGGATTCTGAAAATGGACTGGTGTCATGGCACCTGCAGGTATTACGCATGGCAATGAAAGTTTTTGTCAGCCATCAGCCAATTCTATTCATGACTGATATTTTGGGTTCAGCATGTATGTGTCACAGACACAATACATTTAAACATAGCAAAGTAACAGGTGACATCAGATAAGGACACAGTGACCAAAATGGTATACTCATGTACATTAACTTTAATTTGCTTCTGCAGAGCATCCTTAATGACAGGTTCATGTTATTAATGCACCAGCAATGCAAACCTAACGTCAATCAAATGCATGGTTTTCGCCAGTGTCCTCTCCTTCTGTACACTGCCCATACCACCACCTGCAATGGATCACGAATAAGAGGAAACTCGGTTGAGAACATCAAGGGAATTGTGACGGAAAAGCGGATGCTGTTCATCAGTGGGGACCAAATATGCTGTGGGCAGACATGGATATCATGACATCAGCGATGGTCCTGGGCACAGGACCATGGATCTGATTCAATATGACTTTCTGTTAAAACAGGTGGGGGCACCTACTGGGGGGAATCTGTGCAATGGTAAGGCATAAAATGTGAGGGCAGCAAGCAGTGCAGGAGGGCCAGCGGGTGCAAGAGGCGGTAAGGGATAAAAAAGCTGGCTACGAACATGTAAAGCAATCCATGGGGGAAAATTATTTGTCAGCTAGAAGGGTCAAAAGTGCGGCATGGGGAGCAAATGCAATGATGGAGCACTACCTGGCTGCGGCTATCCCGGGGGGGGGTAGGTTTCATACAGATACATAGGGGAAAAGAGGAAGTGGAGAGCACAGATCTCAAGGATTATGATGGTGGAATAATGGGCACAGGAGGCGGCAGAGCAGACAGAGTTACTGATCAAGTACTTTGCCTCACTTTCTAGGGAGGTAGGTGTGGGCTACATTCAACAGGAAAGCAGTGGGAGGGGCAGCTGAGAGGATAGGGCAGAGGGAGATGAGACGATGAAAATAGGCTTGGGTACCAGGTGGGACAGGCACAGAAGAGGATGGAGACTATATTGAGAAAAGGGCTAGGAAGGGTAAAATCTCTATACAGACAGGAAGGGTTCACCAGGATTCGAGCTGCATACCGTGCTGCCTATCCACAAATGGAGGTTATAGGTAGAGATGTGAAATTACATGCCTGTCAGTTTAACATTAGTGGAGGAAAACTAATGGAGAGCTTCTTTGAAAGGAAGCATGGGAGGCAATTGGCTGGACTGGTAAACTTGGATGCTAAACAGTATGGTTTTGTTGAGGGGAGATTGTGCCAGATCAACCGCATAGATGGTTAAGACTGGGTGACAGGGACACTGGACAGAGACAAATGGACATCATAGATATGTATTCTGGTAAGTCTAGTTGAGCCAAGCTTGGTGTGGGGATTCACGAGGGGATGGGAAAGATACATGGGTGTACTGAAGACACGCTTGCCCAGCTTTAGGAAACAGCTAGGAGGAGAAAGTGCATGATAGTGGATGGCTACCGAGCAGATGCCAAAGAGCGTCAGGCCAACTCTGCTGGCTTTTAGTATGTTCAAAGTCACAATACACAGGTCATTGGTGAGACCGTTGTGCATGTTTATTTTACCGGGTGGTGGTGAGCAACTGATGTATAGGCCTGTGCAACTTCAGCAGGCCACCCTTGCAAATTACATCTCCCGTGGTGCTGTGCTCCCATCCACTGCCAGGAGTCAGCACGATCGAGGTGGAATACCCCCCGGAGAGTGGAAGCAGTCTGCGAATGGTCAAGCTTTGTCCATTTTGCCTGACAGACAGCAACCTGGGTCAGTTCACGAACAATGGTCTAAGGCATTACAAGTAGAAAGGCAACCAGTACGCCAAAGTGATGGCTCTGTTCTAATGTGGCCCACACCGTAAACCAGCACCCTACACATCTCTCGTTTACCGGCCACCCCCACCAAGTCTAATGATAACCAGGTGCACTGGGACAATGGTCAGTTATACTATTACCCATCCCACTGGTCTCACCTAAATGGTTTTTCACCACACATCTGACCTTTCATGGCATATATACCCTTTCAATGCTATGCCTGTAGCATGGTTGAAGCCTTACACCGTTATCAGATACATTGCTCGGTATTCTGCTCTCACTATGCACTATTGGACATCACACTGATGTAGAATTAGTATGTGTTCTTTGACTTATGAGCATTTCCGACATTGTGTCAAATGATGTGCCCTTTTCTTCTGTACAATATTTTTTGTATCATAACTATACAGCAGAAAGTGCTGTAACCGTGTATTTTGCATCGTATGAAATCTGCATTAAAATTAATCTTGCTAGACTGTCTGTACCTTGTAATCTCAGGGCTTGGGACAGAAAACTGTTACTAGTGTGACTAGTGCCCCTGATCAGTCATAAATAAATAATAATGACTGACACGATATTGAATGTACTGTAGTACAAAAAAAGGCATTTGACAAGAAGTACTACAACAGCAAGGCACTCAATGTGAGGTACCTTGTAGACCACTGTCTGCTTGCAAGACTCTGAGACAGAGACAAGATGGTACCTAAGTGCATCAAAACCTTTTGACAAGGGACTTACAAAAGAACATTGTTAGCCTGAGACAAGGCATTACACCTTTTGTGTAAACTCAAGAGAGCCTTTCATCCTTGTCTGGCTCTACAACAATGCAGACAAAGCTCTCTGAAGGGGGTAGGACTGCTGCTTGAGATAATGAGCTTAGCTCAAGCTGCTTATGTATATTTATATTGCAACAATGTCTTGTACATTCCAAGGCACAGTCAAAGACAGGATGAAAGCCTTGAAGTGGGCTACACAAAAAGGAGTAGCAGGAAGAGGTGATAACATGTAGAAACAAAAAGACATGGTCTAGGCACACCAAGACCGACATAAATTACAATTACATATTGACTTGCATCAATTGTTTGTCTGCTAAGGTCTGAGAAGAGGCCATTGAGAGATGAAGACAAGTAATCTTATTTACTTGCATAAGTATTGTGAAGGGGAGTAGTCCCAGGGGAGATACCTAAACAAGAGTTGCATTTGATGGAAGGAAGGAAACAGGGTTTGAAAGCAGAAAACATAAAACATGAATTGAAGCAAGGGTATACAAGAGTACGATTGGGCACATGGAATAAATTGGAACAATTATGCAAAAACAAAAGTAGAACGCATCAAGCATTACAACAACCAATAAATGGTATATGATAGTGCGTTCGGATAACAGTTCTAAAATACAACACATCAAATAGAAAAAAGTTATGATCTCAAGTTGTAAGCCATGGGTTGTGAAAGACATGATGCAGCCTTATAGTAGTGGTCTTGGACAAACATGACAAATAAAAAAAATGCTTTCTTCACAAGTTTGTAGAGATGGTGCCATACCCATTGCTGGGTGATACTGTCACAGCAAATAAAAACATGTTCAGAAAGCATGCCACGATTTACTGCATGGATAACTGCATCCAGCTGTGGTAACACTATGTCCATGTATGTCAAGACACTGTGTGCCTTTTTTTAGTTGGCAGTCAAAATTACAGTAGCAACATGTGCAGAGAAAGCACAAGGGGACAAGAGCTTATCTGTTTTGATGCTGCATGCACAATTTAGAGGCAAAAATTAAACCAGAAAATATGACACAAAACATGAAGCCAGAGCATGGAAATGTACAGTATGTGCTATACAATACTCATGTTCAGTTAGCTGTTGGCAACCAGATTACTCACAATGTTGGTAATACAGGCAAGATGCATGTATAGCAGATCTCAATCTCTAGCCAAACAAGCATTTGCGTGGTTACAGCAGTGTGATGTCCAGTGTCTGTGTCACTGTTTTAAAGCAATGGGTCACACACAAACTGCATGCTACATCTGTATCATGAATGTTCACAGTATAAGGTGGTCTATCTACAAACACAAGATTGTTGTACTGCCAAAAACATTGAAACAGCGACGTGACATAGTGTGCCATTCTATGTGTAAATGTTCTCTGGCACTGTGGTAAGATTATATCATGTTCAATTTAGTTTTTGAACAGCGATTGAAGTTATCACTATGTTACAGATGCTGAATCTGTGATCTAGAGAACAGGTAGCCATTGTCAGACATGAAAGCATGACAGTGGGTGATAGTACTGTTGCGTGATCCTCTACTGCCTAAATGAAAGCATTAGGAAATATTTTTATCAATATCCAAAGAAGGTTCCATTGAATTTATTGCCCTGCATCCGCAAAAGCTTTTAAAATGTATAATTACTTATTATTTTGCATAACAATGCCATACAACTTGGGACATAAGACCGCCACAACCTAGACACAAGTGCATACCTGCATTTATATCATGGGTTATGTCACCACTGTTCCACTAGTGCTAACAACATACACCTGTTCATACCCTTATAGATACAGCACCCTGATTAGTGTATAAAGACATGCACAAGCTTACGCACACTAAAACTAGAACCAAAAAAAAAAAACTACACAGGAAGGTGTATGGACAGGTGGTGAGTGATGCAATGCACTGGCTGTGTAGCAACAGTCTTCCTGGAGACAGCGTTGATTTCCTATTTGGTACCCCTCCGTTCTGAGCTACGCAGAGTTTTTGAGTCTCCATGACAACCTGGCAATGATTCCTGTTAACTCTGATCCCACACACATCGAACAATATAGCCACTACCACTACATGAGAGGTTGCTTAGAAATATTATCAGTTGTATCAGCGTGTGCTTGCCGACAGTGCTGGTGGTGGAACAGAGCACAAGACATGCAGTTGTTCCTCTCCACGATTCTTGCTGCATGGTGGAGAAGCATTACTGCTCTATGGAGGGAACAACAGTAGAGACCAATGAAAAATGCTGTGAACCTCCACAATGGCCTCCTCATTGTATGGTGTGGCTCATGTGTCCCAGTCACAGGAGTGGTTATCCTGATGTAACACTACAATGGATGGATGCCCATCCCGAGTGGTGAAGGTACCAAGGGTCAACCAGTCCACCAATTCTGCACTACGGAAAGTGGATGAGATGGGATCGCTACACAGGGATCCTAGGCCATCAGTCGAATGCATCCAGCAATGGAACCACCAGCTTTCCATTTGTAACTACTGGCAAAGTAGGTGATAAGGGGCAGTACCAATATGGCTTCAGTAGTCCATTACAACTCTACTTCCATGGTACAGAGTATACCGTGCCTTGACATAAATAGCCACCACATGCAGCATTCCCCTCCTAGTCCATCGGAACACCTTGTAAACCCGGATTGAAAGATACCAGTCTTGCTATCGGGTGGCCAAGATTGATGAGATGTCGACAATGTCTATCTCTTCCTCTACCATCATTGGCTGGAACTCTGTCACCTTATTTGCTAGCTTTTTGCATTCAGGATGCTACAGTGCTTTGTTACCCAACACTGCATCTACACATCTTCCTCCTTCCACTTGTGTTGGTAACTTCACATCATTCTCCTCCACCCAGTCTGGGGGGAAGAGACCTTCCAGTCTCTGCTGAAACTTGTCACTTTCCTGCTATCCAACTCTGCCAACCCACTACCATATAGATCTATGTCTCTAATGTACTTCTTAACCCTGTCCCAATGCCCTTGTAACCTTGATGCTGAAAGTTCCTGGGGGAAATTTACTGTTTCCCACCCAACCACAGATACCCAGCACTGCTATGAACATCTTCTGTACTTCTTCCATGGTGCTGTGCTCTAGGTGATTTGTTCTGAGTTGCACAGTGACATGAGACTTCCATCCCACCATCATCACTCATTTCTCAATGCACTTCCTTACTCTTTATGCTGTGAAAATGCCATACACACCACTCATGTCATTCTCTACCTGACTCCATAGGTCCCCATGTCACCTCCCAATCATATAATAACCTAATACATGCTGTCACCACCATCCCTTACACTACCCTCATGGTTTCCTCCGACAAACCCCTTTTCATCAGTGTCCTCTCCTTCCATACACTGCCTTTACTACCACCCGCAATGGATGATGAACAAGAGGAAACTCGGTTGGAAACATCAAGGAAATTGTAACCGAAAAGGGGATGCTGTTCGTTTGTCACTGGGGACCAAAATATGCTATGGGCAGACATGGATATCATGACATCAGTGATGGCCCGGGAGCAGAAGATCATGGATGTGATTCAAGATGACTTTCTGTTAAAACCAGTGGGGGAACCTACTGGAGTGGGGGATCTGTGCAATGGTAAGGCATAAAAATGTGAGGAGCAACAAGCCATGCAGGAGGACCAGCGAGGTGCAAGAGGCGGTAAGGGATAAAAAAGCTGGCTACGAACATGTAAAGCAATCCATGGAGGAAAATGATTTGTCAGTTAGAAGGGTCAAAAGTGCGGCATGGGGAGCAAACGCAATGATGGAGCACTAATTGGCTATGGCTATCCCGGGGGCGGGGTAGGTTTCATACAGATGCATAGGGGAAAAGAGGAAGTGGACAGCACAGATCTCAAGGATTATGATGGGGGATTAATAGGCGCAGGAGGCAGCAGAGCAGACAGAGTTACTGAACAAGTACTTTGCCTCACTTTCTAGGGAGGGAGACGTGGGCTACATTCAACAGGAATGCAGCTGGAGGGGCAGCTGAGAGGATAGGGCAGAGGGAGATGAGAGGATGAAAGTAGTCTTGGGTACCAGATGGGACAGGCACAGAAGAGGATGGAGACTACATTGAGGAAAGGGCTAGGGAGGGTAAAATCACAGTGGACAGCGTGAGAGACTCAAAGCTGGTGGGTGGTGTGGGATGACGATGCACCAGGACTGGATGTGCTGCATCCAAGGGTACAGAAGGAACTGGAGGAAACAGTGGCCCCACTAGATGTGCTGGTCAGCACCTCTCACCAGACTGGAAGGGTTCCCAGGATTGGAGTGTAGCTCCCATGCTGCTTATCCACAAATGGAGGTTATAGGTAGGAGATATGAAAAATTCCAGGCCTGTCAGTTTAACATTAGTGGGAGGAAACTAATGGAGAGCTTCATCAAAAGGAAGCATGGGAGGCAATTGGCTGGACTGGTGAACTTGGATGCTAAACAGTATGGTTTTGTTGAGGAGATTGTGCCAGACCAACCACATAGATGGTTAAGACTGGGTGACAGGGACACTGGACAGAGACAAGTGGACATCATAGATATGGATTCTGGTAAGTCTAGTTGAGCAAAGCATGGCATGGGGATTCACGAGGGGATGGGAGAGGTACATGGGTGTACTGAAGACACGCTTGCCCTGCTTTAGGAAACAGCTTGGAGGAGAAAGTGCACGATAGGGGATGGCTACCGAGCAGATGCGAAAGAGCGTCAGGCTTACTCTGCTGGCTTTTAGTATGTTCAAAGTCATAATACACAGGACATTGGTGAGAACGTTGTGCATGTTTATTTTTACCTGGGCGTGGTGAGCAACTGACGTATAGGCCTGCACTGACTTCAACAAGGCTCCTCTTCCTACTTAAATCTCCCGTGGTGCTGTGCTCCAATCTGCTGCCAGGAGTCAGCATGCATCGAGGCAGAATACCCCCCCCAGAGAGTGGAAGCAGTCTGAGAATGGTCAAGTTTTGTCCATCCTATCTAACAGACAGCAACCCGGGTCAGTTCACGAACAATGGTAGACGCCATTACAAGTAAAAACACAACCAGTGTGCCAAAGTGACAGCTCTGTTCTAATGTGGCCAACACCGTAAACCAGTGGCCTACATCTCATTTACCGGCCCCCCCACCGAGTCCTATGATAACCATGTGCACTGGAACAACGGTCAGTTATACTATTACCCATCCCACTGGTCTCACCTAAATGGTTTTCACCACACATCTGACCTTTCGCCCCTATCCACCCTTTCAATGCTGTGCCTGTAGCATGGTTGAAGCCTTACACCAGTATCAGATACATTGCTCGGTATTCTGCTCTCACTATGGACTATTTGGCATCACACTGATGTAGAATTAGTATGTGTTCTTTGACTTACAAGCATTTCTAACATTGTGTCAGGGGAGATACCTAAGCAAGAGTTACATTTGATGGAAGGAAACAGGGTTTGAAAGCAGAAAACATAAAACTTGAATTGAAGCCAGGGTATACAAGAGTACGATTGGGCACATGGAATAAATTGGAACAATTAGGCAAAAAAATATGAAGTAAAATGCATCAAGCATTACAACAACCAAT
Organism: Neoceratodus forsteri; assembly: GCA_016271365.2. Taxonomy (NCBI): domain Eukaryota; kingdom Metazoa; phylum Chordata; order Ceratodontiformes; family Ceratodontidae; genus Neoceratodus; species Neoceratodus forsteri. Next base: position 498,949,570 of record CM057457.1, read on the forward strand.
AAATGATATATGATAGTGGATAACAGTTCTAAAATACAACACACCAAAAAGAAAAAAAGTTATGATCTCAAGTTGTAAGCCATAGGTTGTGAAAGACATGATGCAGCCTTATAGTAGTGGTCTTGGAAAAACATGACAAATAAATAAAAAAATGCTTTCTTTACAAGTTTGTAGAGATGGTGCCATACCCATTGCTGGTCCTACTCACACAAAAGAAAAACATGTTCAAAAGCATGCCACGATTTACTGCATGGACAACTGCATCCAGCTGTGGTAACACTCAGTCCATGTATGTAAAAGACATCATGGGCTGGATATTCAAGCTACGCTATTTTGTGGTGCAAGCCCTTAAGCTGCACAAAATAGTTACGCGAAATAACCGAAGCGATATTCCAAAGGCGTTGCGCTATTGAGCAACTCTTTGAATATCACCCCACAACAGCCACTGTGCATTGCACAGTGGAACTTATTATCCATTTACCCAATTAGCCATTTTTAAAAGGCGACATGCAAATGGGGCCATAATTCATGCAAGGCACAAGGAGGGCCATTTGCAGTTATTCATGGCACTATTTGCATGCCATTAGCATGCAGGTGCGCCGATCACTGCGGACTTGCGCATGGCACCCTGCCAGGTGGCAGCCATCAGGGACCGACACCCCCTGAAGCACGATTGCGGGCAAAATTGTAAAAAGAAAACCACCACCTGACTGGCCCAATCGCGGCCAGCAAAGTGTCAATCCACACCAAGAACATATCCCTAGTGGTCCAGTGGACTGCTAAGCCCGATCACATATCTGGACTGCCTTGTACAGTATGGGCTGCATGCCCATTGGCTCTTGCTCTGCACCAATGGGCATGCAGCCTACAGGGCAGTCAGTCACGGGCGGAGGCAGGCGGTGGGATGCTGCTGGCTGCCGTGGGTGGGGATTCATGGGGTGGGGGTGGGGGACCCTAGATCACCAGGGATATGGTCTTGGGGGTTTAAACATCTTGCAGCCTGCGATCAGGCTTAGAGGTCCAGTGGACCACCAGAGATATGTTCTTGGGGGTTTAAATATTATGCAGCCCACGATCAGGCTTAGCAGTCCACTGGACCACCAGGGGTATGATCTGGGGGACACTTTGGTGCTGCCATCAGGCTGGTGGGGTGGGTTTATTTTCACTTTTGCCCGCGATCGGGCCAGTCGGGGGGGCTGTTTTACACATATGCCCGTGATCGGGCCAGTAGAGGGAGTGGGGGAGATTTGTGACATATGCCCGCGATCGGGGGAAGGGGGTTAATATATGCCCGCGATTGGGCTGCAGGGGAAGCACAGGGAGTAGGTTGAGGGCCACCCACAGGTGGCAGCTTCTGTGTTGCACCCTGCAATGCGGCAGCTCACCTGTGGGTGGCCCTCGACTTGCTGCCTTTTTTGGGGGCTCAAAGTTGTGCAGGCGCAGGTTTGGGGTTGCGCCTGCACAACTCTGCACAGCCCACTGAATATCGGGCTGTGCAGTTTATGCATGGTTTTTTCCCATCTGGTTCAGCATGCATTCATTTGCATTGCGCTGTTGCTCAGCTTGACTTGCGGGGCACAACTGCCTCCTGCTGAATATGGCAGAATGGCGCAATTTTGGACTTGCGCAGGGCACAACAACCCATTTGAATATACGGACCCATGTGCCTTTTTTTGGTTGCCAGTAAAAATAACAATACAAACATGTGCAGAGAAAGCACAAGGGGACAAGAGCTTATCGGTTTCAATGCTGCATGCACAATTTAGAGGCAAAAATTAAACCAGAAAATAAGACACAAAACATGAAGCATGACAATGGAAAAGTACAGTATGCACTAGGCAATACTCACGTTCCGTTAGCTAGAAATAAATGCTACTATTGATTCAAAGGACATTATTGTCTGTTGTACCAGGAAATACATTTTAGACAGAAGGGTGCATGAACCAATAACACTGAGAGAGAAATTATTTTTAAGTCTGGTGACTGAGTGAATTGCATCCACATGTAGGTGGAATCAGTGGGGTTGTGCAGACAAGTGCATGGCTAGATAGTGCAAGGTGAAACAAACTTCTGGGCCGCGTACAAATACGTGGGGAGAATAACACCAACACATATCACTATAAGTGTAGGCTTTTGTTCATGGCAAACAAAAAAAAATGCAAAATTGGGGCATAGAAGGGAAAATAATGAAACACAGGGAGTGTTTCACTATACCCCCCTCCCCCAACACGTAGTGATCTTGGTCTAGGTAAAACAAAAAAATATTATTTTGTTTGGTTTGGTAGCTGGCAAAGGGAAATAATGCTAAACTGGGGCATACAATGGAAATTAATGAATCAAATGTACTGGGGCGCTATACCAGCACCCCAAACTACCAGAAAACAGCACTCTCGTGTTGGCCAACAAAAAATAGTGTTCCGTTTGTTTTGTTCCTGGAAGGAACAAATTTCCCTTATCTGCCCCAGTGCAGCAAACAATGAAAGACATGGACTGGGAAGCTATACTAGCCACCCTCCCACCACCATATAGAAATCTTGGTCTCTAGGTCAACCAAAACAATGGTTCCATTTGGTTTTGTTCATGGCAAATAAAAGAAATGCAAAATTGGAGCAGAGAAGGGAAAACAATGAAAGACATGCACTGGGTTGCTAAGCTCCCACCACCACCCACTACCATATAGTGATCTTGGTCTCGGTCAAACAAACAATAAGTTTTAATTTTTTTTTTCTCCTGGCAAACAAAAAAAATGGGGGCATAGAAGGGAAAACAATGAAATACATAGTTTTGTTGGCTGTACTACCCCCCCCCCAACACCTCCACCACATAGGGATGTTGGTCTAGGTCAACAAAACTATATTTTTTCATTTGGTTTTGTTCTTGGGAAACAAAAAAAAATTAAAATTGGGGATATAAGGAAAACTGTGAAAGACATGCGCTGGGTCACCATAATAGCTGCCCCACACCACATAGAGATCTTGGTGTAGCTCATCAAAACATTATTTTTCCTTTCGTTTTGTTACTGTCAAATGGAAAAATGCTGAACAGAATCAGAGAAGGGAAAACAATGAAAGACATGTACTAGGCGTTATACTAACCCCCACCACCACCACATAGTGATCTTGGTGTAGGTCAACAAAAACCTAATTTTTCGTTTGGTTTTGTTGATGGCAAATGAAACAAATGCTCATTTGTGTAAGATAAGGGAAATAAATGAATGACATGATTTTTGAATGAAAAATTAGTTCTCCGTCTGCGGAAAGCATACAATAACCACAAATGTCCTACAGGTAAAAAACCAAAAAGTAGTGATAATATGTTTACGTTGAGCTTCATCCAATGGAAATTAAAATTGGATAAATTTGACGGGTAAACACCAGAGCCTCATGACTAAATTGGTTGTTTGGCTTCGCGGCTGAGTTAGATGCCCTCTATGGCAGCTAGAATGTAACGCCACATCTGTCAGGGAAGGCTGCAGCAGCGCTGCTACTACTGAGAACCTGCAAAGAACGTGTACAGTTGAGGATATGGCTAAAACTAGTGTATATCCCACTCTCTCACTCACTGTAGGCAGACCATGGAGCGTCGCATAGTAAAACAAGTCCTCCTAACACTAATCATAAGGCACCATATCTGGTTGATTTGAGGAAGATAGCATGGCCTAATGATTGGAGTAGAGTGATTTTTTTTTTTATTTTCATCTTTATCCTCCTCTACCTCTGGTGCCCCCTCCTTCCATCCACTCATGTCCCCCCATACCTACCTTAGGGATCTGCCCCTATAGTGCCCATCCTCCTCTCCTCGCAAAGTGGGGTCTGTCCTGTGGGTGGTCCAGGTGGACTTAGGGCGGCCTTCATCTAGGGCTGCCAGAGGGAATTTTTCTGGTTTTCTCCCCTTAAGTCCCCACTCCCCTAGGATGTCTTCACGCTTGGAACGTACATCCCTAGGTAGTGGCGTCTTACGCACACAAGACCCTCATGCGCCCGTGACCTCCCTCTCCCCGCTCCAACAAGCGAAGCCAGCCCATCCCTTCCCCTTCTGCCAGTGCTTCCACCAGCTATGGAAGGAATGCAGAGCACAATGCGCCTTGGTAACCCACCCTGAGAGAGGAGAGCATCCATTGGGATGCTCGATCCTGCCTCTCCCCACCAACCCCGCCACCAAGTCTGTCCCGAACCCGGTCGCGGCGAGCGTGAGGTGTGGCGTCCAGCACCTCAACCCTCAGCACCACCGGGCCGGCTGGAGTAGAGTGATTTTTAATAACAGAACACCAGTCCCAGCCTCAGCACAGTTAGTGACTCACTCAGGGAACATGAGTGAGTCACTTGATCTCCTAGGTCATCAGTTTTCCCGCATGGAACTGAGCAGAAGCAAGACTTACACCCAAAACTACAGTATGGGTTATAGCACAGCTGTCATACCCCGGGTAAATAATTGTATCAACAAGTCAACCTGAAAGACAGTCAGTTCTGTGGAAGTTTTTTTTTTTATACTGGTTCCTATTCACATCTTTCCCTGCCTTTTAGTAAATGCTAGTCAGTGAAATTGCATGGATCCAGTACTGGACCAGCCAGAACAGCTAATAGTGGAAGGCTGTGGCTCTCCTCTCTGTAGCCAGAGTGATTGCACGCCAGCTCAGCCTTTGTACATGCAGGGTTGCTGCTAGGAAGGAGTAGTGCATATATGAACCAGCTGATGGCCGGGGCTCAATAGGTCATTACAAAGTGACCTGAATCCGTTCCCAAACCTGGGTCACCGGCGTCGCAAGCTGAAATCCAAATGCTGCGCAGACGAGCCGGCATCCACTGTTTGTTAATGCCAAGAAGACTGTGTCCATGACCGTTGACACAATGTAGAGACTCTATAAGACTGCCTCCATGCCCACTTTTCTCAACCTTGATGATAATCTACTTGGCTGGACCAACACCGAAACTTCTCCGGACATATCAATGCCATCCTTAAAAAAGGGTGTCCAAAGCTTGGTGCCCGGTTGAGGAACTATAGTTGCATCCCTCCTCCTATTTATTTAGAAAATTTCCAAAAGTGCAGAAAAGGTCTCTAACTGAAATAAGGACACCAGCAGGAACACAGAACCGCTGATAGATTCTGCGGTTCATCAGGCAATTGAGGTGTTACAGAAATTAAAGTGATGCTATAACACCATGAGCAATGTTACAATTAAAAGGTCCATCATTCTGCCCTGGGCTGGAGCTTACTTCGATGGATGGGGGGCGACTTGGCATGGCAGCTGAAAATGAATTCAGCTTATCTTCACGAGAAAGATGATGCCTCACTGCCCACCAACTTCTGTACACAAATATCAACATGTGATGCAAATGGGGGGAGGTAGTAACAAGAACAAAAAAGGAACTGGACCTAGGGGTGATCATATCAGATGACCTTAAGGTTAGCAAGCAATGTGAGAAGGCAGTAGGGAATGCTGGGGGTATACTGGGATGCATAGGGAGGGGCATCATCAGAAAACAGGAAGTTGTTATCCCTCTGTACAGACAGTTGGAGAGACCACATCTGGAGTACTGCGTCCAGTTCTGGAGACCTTATCTCCGCAAGGACATAGACAGGATAGAGGCAGTCCAGCCAGAGGAGGGCAACTAAAATGGTGCAGGGTCTTCAAGAGAAGCCATATGAGGAGAAACTAAAGGAGCTTAATATGTATACCCTTGAGGAAAGAAGGAAGGGGGACATGATAGAAATTTTGAAGTACCTCAGTGGAATCACAAAGTCCAAGAGGGTAGCATCTGAAAAAGAGACGTGCAAGAACAAGGGGACACAATTTAAAGATGGGGGGCCATTCAGGGGCAATGTGAGGAAGTATTATTTGACAGAGAGGGTAGTGGATGCATGGAACAGCCTTCCTGAGGAGGCTGTGGGGTCTAAAACTGTGGGAGAATTCAAGAATGCATGGGACAGACATAAGGCAATTCTTGTGGGGGGTAGGAATAAAGAGGCTGTTGGTTAACTAGGATCTACGGCCTATCCTGTAGGTAGGGAAATGGACATACTAGATGGCCCAAACGGTCCTTATCTGCAGTCAAAGTCTATGTTTCTATGCTGCTGTAGCCTATCTTCTGTCATGTGAGGCATGCACTCTACCCAGATGCTGCTTGTCCTGTCCCCCGTTCACCACTACCATATGATACACTTTACTGTAGAGTACTCCAGAATTATGACTGACTCCTTTATGGGCTCTCTCCTCTCTATGCCTCTCTCTGTCACTCTCTCTTTCCCTCTATCTACCTCTGTCTCACTCCCTCTCTTTTTCTGCATGCTCTTTTCACTGCCTCGGAAAAGCTCCCTTTCCCCTAGCCCTCAAGCGATTCACTCCTTCTGCCTCCTCCGGTCTGTGTCCTGACTTCTCCCCCTTGCCAACAATGGCTGGTGCATCAGCTTCACTTACTAAACCAACACAGATTGACGGCACAGTGCGAGGTGTGCCATGCAGCACCTCAACCAACAGTGCCACCAGGGCGGTGCAACATAGATATATCGACCACTGTGGATAATTTCCCAGTGCTCATCCCCAGCAGAATTGTGTGTCATAGTACAAACAAATAGGCCATGAAGGAACACAGATATGTCTGACAGCATGACTGCCAATATGATGCCAAAGACACTATGATGTGCTTGATTCATGGTGTTTTGCAGTGTGGTCAAACTACTAGATTTAGCTTGATGACCCAATTGTCTGTGTGATGGTGCTGTACGCAAACACATAAACTGAGGCATGACCAAGGGTAAGCAGGTGAGAATAGCCCCTGATTAAGACTCAGTGGGGGTCATAATGAGTGCAGTCAACTGCCATCAAGGAATGCAGCTATACACAATAGGACTGTTGAACAACCAAATGCCACCCCCACACACACACCCAAAGCAGAAGAAGAGAAAATAAGTATAATTATGTTGTAGCAAGGGATATACCATGGAGGGAAAAAGAAATATCAGTGTTATTTTATTTATTTTTTTAGTTTTGGGTGGACAGTAAAAGCACATGGAGTGGACGCACACCACAAAGTGTGACACAGGGTACATACATAGCACAAGAGGAAAACTGGAATCAGCACACATGGAATTATGACACAAACAAATATAGAAAAATGGATATTCGTGGCAGACAAAGACTACTAGGCCACTCCCATCTGCTGGTAGGCCATATACAGGTAAGCATCTGCTCACCCAAAGTGATCCATATCTCATCATAACTCACGTCAGCCCAGTCGGAGTCCTGGATTAAAGGTATACATCTCTGTTGCAATGAAGTAGCCACTCCGGGTTTCCCCACTCACTGTTTGTCACCTCCAGCTTCACTGAGAGTCCTCTGGTCCAACGGCTTCCTGGTGGCTGTTCTGGTGTCCTGGGCAGTCAAGGAGACACCCAGAGCAGCACTGTCACTGTCTCATTATCCCTGTTACTACTGGCTATCTGTGGGTCACCCTTCCCCTACATTAGCCTGCATGTCTCCTCCACCCTCCCTCTTGCTCAAACCATGTCCATCCCCAGGATCGAACAATATCTCCTTTGTATTGATCCTCCTTGGATCCATTACATCCTGCTGGATCACTGTGAACAATGTCAGTTTGTACACCGAGCAAGACAACACCACCATCCATCTACAGAGCTTTCTCCTCACTGAGCCACCACCATGAGTCTCCTTTCTTTTGCCAGTGATGCTTCTGGGCAACACAGTATCTCCGACTGGAGCACTGCCCCCCCCAGCACCCAGACCATTTCCCCTATGTCTTGACCACCACTTTTCTTGCTTTACTTGGGTCTCCTCCAGATCCCCCCCAGAAAAAAATATTTTCTTTCTTGTTTTGGTGAAATTTCAATGCTCGCAAGAGAAGTTCCCCCATGTTTCCCAGATTGTGTGCCCCAGAACCCTCCTCCGAGGGGGTGTCTCCTTTCCTCCTTGCTGCTGCTCGTTCCTCCAATGGTTCCTACCAGCTGCTTCCTTTCCCTGTCAGTGTGACGAGGGGTGCATAACTGTGTTCCGGCTGGACACCCAGGCTTGTCCGTCACATGTTTGTTGTGGCAACATCTGAATATAGGCACACAATATGCAGTGTCTTCCTTCTTTTTCCTGAACCTACTGTCTTCCACCACTCCTGAGCTGTATTTGCCTCAATGCCTCCTGATCTCCTTGATGTGTCCCTCTGCTGTGTTAATTCACCCTGCCTGGTTGGTACCTGCACAGCTGTAATAGTTCCCTGTCTTAACATCAATGATATGTCATCATCATTTGCATCCTCCCATCCACCGCTCACCTCTTATACTGATGGCTGTAGCGGGTCCACATGACTGGAGAGACTTAGCACACCAACCAATGCTCATCCCCTCCCCATCACCCCTTGAGGCTCCCCCTGGACACCTCTGGTCACTTTTCTAGCCCTCTGGAAATGTCCACCGGCCATAGTTGCTCACCTCCTGTTGGATGACAGTTGTCCGTGTCTCGCACCAACAATTACAACTTGTCCATCATTGCACCTCCCACTGTCTCTCATTGCCCACCACAACGGCCATGGTCACATGCTAAGCCAGTTTACCTCTCCAATGATCTGCAAGAGCTGACTGCATAGTCGACAACTTTCTGACTAACAATCGCCATTTAGTATTATCAACACCCCACAACCAGTGTGGCCTACACTCCATCACAATACGCATGTCCTGTTGGCTGGAGGACACCACAATTGTACTTATCCATAAACATTGGGACATTCCCCCCTGGGCCTGGTGTCCTCCCCCATGGGGTACCACCCCTCACCCTTCTCTCCAAGTTGCCAAACTGTGTTGGTCCAAGATGAAGACTTTCATCCCCATTTCAGTTGTAGTAGATAACACACAGCACTCGTAACCAGTTCATAATCCAGGTAAAGACTTTAGCAACTAAACACTTCTAACAGGTTATCACAGTTTACCACAGCATTTCGCCTGAAGAAACTGCACCAGCCTTTGTTTTGAGCATAGATTGCATCAGTTTTACCTCAATTGTGCTCAGCCTCACCAGTCTGTAGTTCCCGGGATCATCCTGGAGCCCACTGTTGTGGAGAGGTACCGCATGTGGCTACCTCCAGTCTCTGGGCACACATCAAGTATTTAGTGCAGTGTTTAACAGATCAACCAGTGGCCATGCCAGGACCCCTGCCAGCTGCCTAAGCATGCTGGGATGTAACCCCATCTGGCCAAGGTGCCTTGTATACCCACAGGGACTGAAGGCCCCCCAGCAACATTTCCACCATGATGACCCCCATCTGTGGCTCTCTTACACCCACCCACACACACCCTTTCCCTGCAGAAATGACTCAATCACTCTCCCTTGTGAACCATGAAAATAAGTGATCCTTAAGTACTTCAGCCTTCACGGACCCACTCACTGACTGTCCTGATGCTAAGACCTGTGATCCAAACACTGCTCCACACATTTATAAGTAAGAAAGAGGGGTAACGAAATGTTGTACTGTGTTTTGTCCTCTTTGTGACGAGGTACCTTTTGAAACGAGCCGCTGGCTCAAAGGTCGTAAACTGATAAATAAATAAATAAATAAATAAATAAATAAAATGAATAACATACCAGGCAGCTTCTTTAAGCTCCCGAACATTTTTAATGCACGAACCGGGTTATGCAATGCAGCTTCAGTTTTCCAGACAGAACGAGCACAATTGAAGCAGATTCTCCAGTTCTCTACAGGGGGGGAACCTGGTAGGTAGCTGTCATGTATACAGCCTCCTCTGCCAGCACATCATGGAGGATCTTGTCTGGCCCTTATGATGACACTGTAGCATGACTACTTGGCCTTACACAAGTGCTACCCACGCAAAAACTCTACAGCGCAGGAGCCCAGAGCTCCTTCTCTCATCATGGCCACAACGACTCTGCTCCATCAGCCATTAAGCAGGGGGGTCCTCATTTGGGCGAGACCCAGCACTATTGGAGAGGGCTCACACTGCCAGTACCCTACCTCCTTCTATTGGTGCAAAAATTTGCCACCTTCTGGACTTTAGTTTGCAGATCAAGAGCCATACCTCCCATTGGCAGCCAGCTCCAAAAAGAGTCCCAGCCATAATTGAAGCTCAATGCTCCATTTTAAGTGCCCTTGGATCCTCACTGGATGCAATAGACAGTCACGGTCAAAAATGGAGAGGCAAACGCACAAAGTCCCAGCTGCAAGGGAAAACAGGTTAGACAAAATACATTCCATAATACTCAGTCAAAATATAATACTTAAAATACTATCGCTTAACAGGGGAGCACTTTGCCTACTTAGCAATGGCAACAATAGAGCACATACACCGTGCCTCAGGCGGGACTCGAGCAAGAGAACTCACAGTCCCCTCCCTTCTTAGTAAACTGACTGGCTCGGCAAGCTGGCAGCTCTTAAAGAGACCACTAGAGGCATTCTAGTAAATCCCAATTTATAAGGGGGTTACAATTAGGAAAATGAGAATATGCACCAAGCAGCAGCAATAGTTTCATTTGTGAATCTCATTCTCACCATGCTGTCTCAGAGGTGGTAGAACATGTTGAAATGCATTGCCGGTAAGCAAAGGAGATAAGTGATGTGCCACTATTCAATGCATCTTTACATTGCACAGATAGTGGAATTTAGGTAATGTCATTCACAGAAAGGTATTGAAAATCTTCATGTTCCTGTGCCCACCAACAACAAACCAAAAAAATGTATACAGTAATACCAATTCTACACACAATAAATTAACGGTGATCTAGTGCAACCACCCTCACACCACCACACAACACTTACTACAACAAAACCCTGAAGGAGGTGCAGGCAGCATATCATCCTCTCACCACCATGAGCTGAAGACTGACTGTCATGAGTGGAAATGTACAGTCCATTAACCATATAATGAACTTCAACAGTACACATGCACAGGGCAGTCAACAAACAGAGGTGTTGGTGATAGGGGCAATGTGTCAAGGTGATGGCATGTGTTTCGTGGCAAGTGGGGAACATTATGGATGATAGCAGGTGGTTCATTTTGGTAGACCACAGAACATGTGCTTTTTGGGGGTATATATCCACATGAACTGGTGGCCTGGGTGTAGGGAGGGTGATCTCAAAGAAGCACAAGTCTGCATCATAGAAAGGAACATGGATTTATAATAAACATCTGTATCACAAAGATCAGCAAGGAGCAGAACACTATAGTGTGGTTGGAGATGCGGACATTGAGGAGAGTGACTGCATATCAATATTAGTAAGCACTAAATCAGGGTACTGAAATATGGGATTTATTACATCAAGGAAACAATTAAGACTCTGAGGAGGGAGATAGCATAAATGCAAAAAATATTAAGTGCTGCATTAGGGACCATGGCATTGGAGTGCATTACAAAAAGTATAAATGGGCTGTGTTACAAGACAATGTTACAACAAATGTGTGTCTCATCATCAGTGCACTTGTAGACACCTAAAGCTCATGGTATGCTCACTGATACAATGATGACTAATAAATACGATGTGTGAAAAGTGCAGCAGGCTACAGCACAACAGAAATGATTGAGAAATAAAGCTATACATAATTGGTTTTGTTGTGCATTAGATCATTTGTAATTAGCAATTCTCTAGCCATTCTGAGGTCAAATTGCAGGACTTCGGGGGAAGCTTGTAGGCAGGATGACACTAGCTGTCATGCAAAAGGAGAATGGGACAGAAATGGGAAGCAAATATAGAGGGACTGAAGGAGGGAGGAAGAAGTAGCTTGAGTTACTGATACTGTCTGAACACCTCCCCACCTGCTTTAGACATTGTTAGAAGTGCAGGCAGAGCCAAGGGCAGGTTCTTATAAAAAAAAAGGCGGGGTCTCACACAGCAGAGAATAGCAAAGTTATATTTGGATTTCTTACAAAAGTACAAGGGAGAAAAACAAACAAATAGGTGTGTCTTGATGGATGAAATATGGAGCACCACAGAGCCTAAATTCAGAATGGTGAGTGAGATTACAGATTCTTGGAAAAATCTGACAGTGCAGCTTTAAGGCTGACAGTGTGCCTTTAAAGGTTCAGCACTCCTTCCTCTTGCTCCCATGCTGCTGCACACTATGAATATTAATGAGTTATTTAGAATGCTGTTATGGCACACATTACAGAGGGAGACAGGAAGTGCACTTTAACCTCTGAAAGCTACTAGGGACAGGAACACAGAGCCCAGTGGACAGGGAGCTATAGCGGGACCTGTTTTTAAATATCCTTTTAATCCTAAACTCTGAAGAGCAGCAGCTGCTTGTGTTTCTGAACAGTGCAGTTTGTGGGGTTGGAGACTGAAACAGAGGATCGTGAAGCTGGAGGTAAGGAATGCCGAACACACAGGGAGCTGCAGGGGGAACTGGTTTTCTGTGGATAGATATCCTTTGTTCTTCTAGTCCCAAACTCTGAAGAGCAGCAGCTGCTTGTGTTTCTGAACAGTGCAGTCTGTGGGGTTGGAGACTGAAACAGAGGATCATGAAGCTGGAGGTAAGAAACACTGAACTGCTGTGTAAACCAACCTCAGGGAAACGTAAACAAGACTGAAACGGGAGTCAGTTTGAAACGCCACTGTATGGTGAATCTCATATAGGGATCTGCATGTTATATTTAAATACTTGCTGTGCCTTTAAATGCATGCTTTAGCTGTTTGGAAGACCAAACTAGATATTCCACTTGTCTACTGTTGTCAAGAGAAGAAATGAGGTTGTATCAGAAAGTCAGGGGAAGGCAATATACTGTGGAGACAGTGACAGTCAGAGAATAAAGTCTGGCTGTGTTCATGTTACCATGGAGGACTGAGTTTTATTATCAGCATTCAGGAGGGAATCTTTATAATCAAATGTATTTATAAATGTATACAGAAAATCAATTGTAAGAACGTTTCACGCATAAAACTAAAAAATGAAACACTGACAGATTTATTTCTTTTTAAATGTGTAGGACTAGAGCTGCGATTCTTTTTAATGCATGTACCACATGTGTACATAAAGCATTTACTGTAGTACAAATATATAAATAAACATAATTACATGATAAATAATACATTAGGCTGTTGGGTTAGTCAATGAATACTTGTTAAAACTGTTACATTTCATGATAATTACATGAGTGTAACCCCCCCCCCCCAATTGCAAGAAGCTGGGGACTTACTGATAGACTTGGCTGATCCAGACTGTCCTTACAAGCGATACAAAGCCAATTTGCATGCCGCTGGTTTAGGCCCTTAAAGGACATCTAAACAAGGTGCGTCTGCGGGTCTGTCGTTTTACCAGTCCTCCCATACAAATGTAGCCTATGGACAGATGACGTACGTTTTTACCTTAGCTTTTTGGCTTGCCCTGTTAATGCCCTTTTGCAATGCCCATGCTCACTTTTAGTCCATCCTCACAGCCCCACTGTAACCCCCCACAGGTGGGACTTACCTGAAACACCTCAGGCGCCCTCTGCCTGCCCGCCTCCCTGTGTGTGCTGCTCGTCCCTCCCACTAGTTCCACTAGTCCAGGGTCCCGCTTCTTCCTCTTTGCTCCTACCAGCCCCTGTGAGCTCAAGCCCTGTGTAGGGGATCAGAGGAGCATATAGAAGTAAGCTTCCCGACATGCAGTTTTGTAAATGCCACATGCTACAGTGTACAGTCATTGAGCTGGATGCCTGCTCAAATATGCAAAAAGGCTGTGACCAGCTCGAATGTCTTTTAAGTACTACAGCATTCAAAAGTTAAAGCCACTGTGGCAGCTCTGCAGACTGGTCCTTTCCATGTGCCTGGACACCAGGGAGGCAGTATAGCACAGTGGTTTAAGGCTCTGAGTTGCAAACCTGGGGACCTGTGTTTGAATCTCAAAGCCCCCACTTGCATATTCTGTGACCCTGAACAAGTCACTTAACTTCCTTGTGCTCCCAGGTCGCACCTGTAAACAAGCTTTCAGCTTAGTGTGTCTCTCCTAGTAAAACAAATAAAGTAAAAAATACTCGGGGGTCCAGAAACCTGCAGGAGGGGGTAGGTAAACTATGGCTAAACTTTTTTAGAAAATAAATGGGTGCCTGCCCCTTTAAAGCAGTTGAGCCTGCTGTACGAATGAATAACCCTGCCTACCATCTAGGGCAATATATTTTGGCAGCAGCAACAGGCAGGGGAAGACAATTTCATGCCCCACTCTGCCACTGGATGATGGGGCAGAGGGGCAACTAACAGACTGTAATTAAAACTATTTTGTTGGGATGGAAAAGGAACTTAAAATTGGGACAATGAACACACTATTTTGAATGCAGCCATCTATGTTGCCTCTGACCCCCAAGCCAGCCCATCGGTATTCAAGGAGCCTAAGGACCTGCAGCTGTGGTTCCTGAGAAGGGAGTAAGGGCATTGTTTTGGCACCCAAACTGCCAGTCAATCAAACCTCAGAGGGACTGAATATGTATTACTTTTATGAACTGACTGCTGCAGTAACCAATCAGATGATGGCATTTCCCCCTGAAACCCCATGGGCAGTTACAGCTCGGGGCAGTTGGTGGAGGCTCTCCAAGTGTAGAGGGGAGCCATGTGGGAGAGAGAAAGGCAATTCGTAAGTCAGACTACGGCTTCCACTGCAAAAGGTAGTGAGACCTGTGGAAGCCTGTCTTCATCTGAAGAGCCGGAGTGTAGCCCTCAGCCTGCAAAGAGGTCTGGAGTGTGTCTGCCAGAGAATGAAATAGTGCCCTGTGACATGCCACCGTGTGTGAAAAGCCTGTTGAGTCCCTGTTGCCTTTGAAAGTCAAAAAGCCACAAAAGCCTGGGAGCTGGGCTACCACAACAGAAGTTTTATTATTTCTATTTATTTTAGTCTTTGGTAACTGGGTAAGGCACAAGTGCCTGTTTTCAGGGGCAACCTGGGAGCACTGGGCAGTAAAGTGATTTGCTCAGAGTCACGCAGGATGCAAGTGGAGGTTGTGAGAATCAAACTCTGGTTTGGTCTGTGGATGTACCAAACTTGTTCACACCTCGCTCCTCTAACCTCGAGGCTATACTGCCAGCTGGAAGTTGCTTGCTCTTCAACCAGATTCACCTGTGCCAGTGCTTGTGACCACATCCAGGGAAGGCAGAGACTGTATCCTGTTCAGTGCATCAAAGCCAGGTAAGGGCCAGCTAGCCCTTATTAAATGAGGTGAATTGAGGAACAGGGAGCCACAGGCACTGTATGCACCTGTGTACTAGGGGTACTGCTGACACATTTGGGGCAGTTGAACCGTGGGATCACTGCTCGATCTGGGGTGATTGGGGACTGGGAAGCCACCGCACAGAGCTCCTATATCCTGGGTGGCGACAAACCGCCATGATAGAGCAGTGTCAGCCAGAACAGCTGCATTTACAGAGGGTTGAGACAGAACATGACAGGCTGCAAGACCCCGTCACAGCCAAGACAGCTGTGCCTACTTGTACAGCTTGGGGACCCCAGCAAAACAAACTGCAACTGCACTCACTTTCACACCCTCTGAACTGACCAACAGAACCGTGAGTAAAACAGGGCCTGCCCTGACTTGGGGAGTTAGAGTAAAGTTTTATGCATAAGTTACAGTTTTGTTTAAAGTGCACCAATGCCAGACAACCCACTGCAGTGTTCAAACCTGCACCATTCTGAACTGTTCTGAACCTGGGTACACAGATAGACTGTAACGGGCCCTGGTACCAGTGGGGAGGTGGGCTAATTGGAATGTGCTGTTGCTGTTAGGGGTGGATACTATTAATGTTCTATTTCTGATTTCAGAAAAATGTCTACCAAATTTGCCAACTGCCATTTATTTCTGCACTTCCCGTTCCGCTTTCCACGTTATTACATTTTTCATTGTTATTGGTTAAAACTGGCTGTGAGCATATTATTAGCCATAGTCAATGACTGTATGAGTAGTAAAATAGTTTTAGTTAGTAATCCTGTGTGGAGTGATTGGAAGGGGAGGTGGGTAGGTACTGCATCCCGGGGGATTGTACCCCTCAGATATGTCCACCACTGTACCTACTCTGTGTTCAGGCACCACACTATTACTTATTTCAGTTTTGGAAAGAACCCCCAGTTATGATCAGAACAGAGCCCAGAGCTGGCTCCAAGGTGCAGAGCCAATGGGTTTGCTCTGCATGCTGGTGACCCGGTTCACACCCCTAGCCCGAATACCAGGAGCAGAGACCGGCATGGAGAGGTTTCACAAGTGTCAGTTTGATGCTTCTGTCCTGGGGGTGTGGTTTCTGTGGGTGGCTGGTGGACAAGCTTGAGAGAGTGTAGCCCACATGCCTCCTGCACGTCCCCACCTCAGGATGTTGTCTTTATGGCTACAAAAAGGGGCAGGATGAGAAAAGGGGAAAACAGCTCCCTGCCAACCGGATGATGAGCGCCTGACCTACAAGAACAAAAAAGCCCTGGACTAGCCTAGACTGATCCTGCAGCAGCTTACCAGGATATGGAGTTCATCTGACAGCACCCCATAGAGGAAAGGGATCCTCCCAACACAGGGATAGGTCGAGTAACCCAAGATAAGGCTGCAAGACAGGGTAAGGAGAGTGGTGGTGGTGTGGAGCTGAGGTGGAGGTGTAGAGGGGGTTTGAAGCTCCGAAGGAGTGGCCAACAGGGATGCCTTGATGAAGTGGATAAACAGATAATGCAAAAAAAAAAAAAGAACAGAGCTCCTCAACCTGTATTGTGGTCATGAGGCAGGGTAGTAGCCCTCTGGTACATGGTGTCCTGGTTACACCATTGCCAAACGTCTCACAATATTCCATCCCTCAAGGCTTGCCTCCTGTGGTGAGGGGTAGTGGAGCTTCCAGACTCCCACCAGAACTCAGGATCCAGCTCAGAGGAGGTCCATGTCCCTGGTGCAGGGCCTGTAGGAGGCTGGGTCATCATCGTATCTATCTTTTATTTGTATACTGGCTGGGTGTGAGCAAAAATTCCATTTTCACAAATGTCCAGTGTAAGAGATATTAAGAAGATATCACAGTAGAAAACAGAGTCTAACTGAAACAAGATCTATACAGGAGAAACTATCCAAACAAGTGGTTTAGATATATACGTTAGTGACAAAGACTAACAGTTGTGTAACAGTTACAGCAACTTCCATAAACTAAGAAACAGGAGGCAATCGATTACAGTAAAGTAAAAAGAGAGAAACACATTGAGTGGCCCGAACCTTTACATATGAAACATATGGGGAGCAGGAAAGACAACTGAAGGGGTATAGAGGGGTCAGTAACCTAAGTGCTAGAGATGGGGAAAGTGCAAGTCTTTTATGGTTGTTTGTGATCGGATCCATGACTGTAATGTGAAGAAACCTAGGCTAGGAGTGGTGGCTACCGGCTGGGGTGATGAGCTCCCAACTTCCACTACAGTTCGGGATACAGTTGGAGGAGGTCCATGTCACTGGTGTGAGGCTGGTCACATCATTCTGCTACTGGCTGAGATAGTGGAGCTCCCTAACCCCACCACAACTCTGGATCCAACTCGAGGAGGTCCATGTCACTGGTGTGAGGCCTGTGGGAGGCTGGGTCACATCATTCTGCTACTGGCTGAGATAGTGGAGCTCCCCAACTCCCACCACAACTCTGGATCCAGCTCGGAGGAGGTCCATGTCCCTGATATGGGGCCTGTGTGGGGCTGGGTCACATCATCCTGCTACTGGCTGGGGTAGGGGAGCTCCCCAACTCCCACCACAACTCTGGATCCAGCGTGGTGGAGGTCCATGTCACTAGTGCAGGGCCTGTGGGATGCTGGGCCTACATCTTGCTACTGGCTGGGATTTTCACTTGACTTCATTCCTTTCTCTTGGGGTACAGAGGTGTGTAGCCTGGCAGTAGCCAGAGTCTCCCTCCCAAGCTGCTCCTGATTCGCTGCCAGCTGTGGTCATGCAGAGGTGGTAGTATACCAGCCAAGGCAGCTGCCCTGTGAGCATCTTGTGATGTGTGATCCTACTTTCCTTGGCCATTTCCTGCGCTACAGAGGCATGTTCTGTAACCTCTGTGTCACTGGCGTGTGTACGGCAAAACCTCAAGGTGGCAGTATACCAGTGGAGGTAGCTGCCCTTAGAGCACCCTCTGTGATGTGTGAACCTCCTCCACATGCCTGTCTCTGCCTACTAAGGCATGTTCACTATCTCAGAACACTGGCAGTGTGTGCAGTAACACCTAGAGGTGGTAGTATACCAGCAGATGTAGCTGCCCTGAGAGCATCCTCTCGTGTGTGATCCTCCTCCTCCTCCCTGTGCCTGTCCTTGCCAACCAAGGCATGTTCCTATCCTGGGACACTGGCAATGTGCAGTAACGCCCAGAGGTGGTAGTATACCAGCGGAGGTAGCTGCCCTGAGAGCATCCTCTGTGGTGTGTGATCTTCCTCTCCAAGCCAGTCTCTGCCTACTAAGGTGAATTCCCTATCCTGGGACACTGGTATTGTCCATGATAGCACTCCCACTGCACTGACAGGCTGGCGTATTACCCTAGATTTAATGTTTAATGCTGTATGTTGCGAGTGGTAGCGCCCCACTGCACTGACAGGCTGGCATGTTTACCCTGATGTTTAATGTCTAACGCTGTGTGTTGTGAGCGTAGTGCTCCCACTGCACCCACAGGCTGCTCATGTTTGCCCTGGTGTTTAATGCGCTCCATTGCGCAGTCACAGCGGCAGCGCCCGCTGCACCCACAGGCTGGCATGTTTGCCCTGGTAGCACGCGCTTCACCGCGTGTCGCGAGCAACAGCGCCCCAACGCTCCACAGGCCGGGCATGTTTGCCCTGGTGTTTAATGCGCAGCACTGCGTGTTGCGAACGGCAGTGCTCCCGCTGCACCCACAGGCCGGTATATCTGCCTTGGTGTTGAATGCACAACACCGTGCTTCGTGAGTGGCATGCTTCCATTGCACCCACAGGCCAGCATATCTACCCTGGTGTTCAGTCTTTAACACCGCGCGTCGCGAGTGGCAACATTTCTGCTGCACCCACAGGCCGGCATATCTACCCTAGGGTTCAATCTTTAACACCGTGCGTCGTGAGCGGCAGCGCTTCTGCTGCACCGACTGGCCGGCATATCTACCCTAGAGTTCAATCTTTAACACCGTGCGTCGTGAGCGGCAGCGCTCCCGCTGCACCGACTGGATGGCATATCTACCCTAGGATTTAATGGTTAACACCGCGCATCGCTAGCGGCAGCGCTCCCGCTGCATCAACAGGATGGAATAACTACCCTAGGATTTAATGTTGCACTGACAGGCTGGCATATTTACCTTAGGTATGATGTTTAATATCATTCTGTCTTGTTTTAAAATGTTGTGAAGAATGTAAATGTACCCCCCCTTCAGGGAGCATCATGACCACCCTGCATCACTGCCCTGGATGAAGGTGAGCATGACCCAGGAAATTCTGAGTCTGTAGTTATGTGGTGGAACTGCTTGCTGGAAGCCTCTTGCACTCAGTAGTCTGGGTTGCTTGACTGTCTGCTGGAGTTGATGGATGGGACACCTTAGACAGTGGCAACCTATTGATATGGACCAGGATGTCCAGGGCAGCTTAGCCTAAAAGGACAATGGTAGGATCGGAGGAACTCCTTCAAGCAATTATTATTCCCTAAAATACACAAAGAAGGTTCAACTCCTGGGTAATTGCAAAAGTTATTTTTATTTTATCCTGCACCGGAAATACCAGTGTTTCATGGCTATGTCCTTTCCTCAGGATTGGTGATCTCTTTGCTTTTACTAAGTACAAGCCTCCTGGAAAATCTTTCCAAATTATAACTTATAAGGTTAGTCGTCTTTCCTGAAGGAGCTAGGGAAACTAAAGGTGAATAAGGCAATGTGGCCAGATGGGGTACACCCCAGAATACTAAGGAAAATTACGAAATAGCTCACTGCACGTCTTACAGCCCTGTTCAGCCTGTCACTGGTTACGGGGGTGGTACTGAGTGACTAGAGGAGGGGAGATGTGGTCATGCCTTACAGAAGGAAAGTGGGAATAGGGAGGAGGCAGGGAACTATAGACCTGTAAGCCTGACGTCATTGGTGGGCAAACATATAGAAACATTACTAAAAGAAAGGATTGTGGAATACCTTTCTACCAATGGTTTGCAGGATCTGAGGCAGCGCTGGTTCACAGGAGGGAGATCTTGCCAGACAGACCTGAATGATTTCTTCAACTGGGTGAACAGGAAAGAAGATCAGGAAGGGGGATGGTGGATCTGGCCTACCTAGATTTCAGTCAGACCTTTGACACAGTTCCACGTAGAAGACTGGTAAGTTGCAAGCTGGGCAGCCTCGGGGTGAGGCCCAAGGTAATAAAATGGGTACAAAATTGGCTGAGCAACAGAAGACTGAGGGTGGTGGTAAACTGGGTACTCTCAGAGGAAGGAAAGATAACCAGCGGGATGCCACAGGGGTCAGTTCTGGGATCAGTCCTCTTCAATGTCTTCATCAGTGATAATGCAGAGGCTGGAAGGGAAGGTAACCAGCAGGATGCCACAGGAGTCGGTTCTGGGATCGGTGCTCTTCAGTGTCTTCATCAGTGATAATGCAGAGGGGCTGGAAGGGAAGGTAACCAGCAGGATGCCACAGGAGTCGGTTCTGGGATCGGTGCTCTTCAGTGTCTTCATCAGTGATAATGCAGAGGGGCTGGAAGGGAAGGTAACCAGCAGGATGCCACAGGAGTCGGTTCTGGGATCGGTGCTCTTCAGTGTCTTCATCAGTGATAATGCAGAGGGGCTGCAGGGTTTTATTTAACTCTAGAAATTGATTAGTGTTTTGCTCATGAAAGTGCTAAATCTTTGTGAAAATGCATAGCTCTTTCCTCACTGTGTTTAACAAGCACAGCACTTCTAGAAAATATATATAAATACTTTCTGTACAGTTAGTATCATCCCAAGAAAAAAACTGCTAGTCAATTATTTAAAACCCTGGGCTGGAAGGGAAGGTATCATTTATGCAGCTAATCGGCTTTCTTGACCTCCCAGGCATCTGCTTCAGTTTATTTATTGCCATCATGTTTCTTTATAATGAAAAGTATTCTACTTTCCTGGGACCAACTGATTCCCCACTGTCAGAAGCCAGCCATGAAACTTTGATACTTATGGTGAAGTATACAGTAAGTTTTAGAATTACCCAGAGTTGAACAACAACTGAATCTTCATCTTGTAATTCTTACACCTTAGATAGGGGCAAAGTAGTCTGGACCCTCAGATTTCAAGAATTTTGCTGGAAGGCTTCAGGCTAAACTTAATTTGCACAGTAAGTAGTTATGGGTCAGTAGACCCCAGTTCCTCAGTTCCTACACAATGCATTATGGTAATTGTTTTCTTAAGTAGCCATTTCACACAGGGTCTGACTATATTGATGTCAGTGGTTCAGCAGGTAGCACACGCGCCTGTGAAGCCGGGAGATCAGAAGGTGTGGGTTCTGTCCCCACACCAGGCACTTGGGTTAAATCCCAGTACTGACACTGTGGTGCAGCGTGAGAGGAGTGCTGCACTCCTGAGGTGCCATCTTTCAGATGAGACATTAAACCAAAGTTCCATCTGCATGTTCTGGTGGTAGTTCAGGTGGATGTTAACGATCCCATGGCACCTCTTGAAAAGAGTAGGGGAAATGTTTATTAAAGAACAAAAACAATCCTAACACAGCACAGCCTGGACGATAGACAGCATGGATTCATCCCGGGGAAATCGTGTCAGACAAACCTGGTGGAGTTCTATGACTGGGTGACAAGTGCCTTGACCTGGGTAGACCAGTGGATGTCCTCTTTCTAGACTTCAGCAAGGCATTTGACGCTGTTCCTCACGTGGGCCTGTTGGATAAGCTGGGAGAAATGGGTGGGGAACCAGATGATCAGATGGATGGCAATTGGCTCCAGGACCGGACCCAGAGGGTCGTAGTTGAGGGATAGTCTCATCCCAAGGAGGGTCATTAGTGGGGTCCCACAGGGATCAGTCCTTGGGCCCCTTCTGTTCAACGCCACGATCGGACATAAGGACAGGAATCAGGAGTGAGATGAGTCTCTTTGCAGATGACTCGAGAAACTGGGAGGTGGTGTAGGAGGAGGGGAGGTGGCCCTACAGGGATCTGGAGGCTCTGGAAAGATGGTCTAGAAAGTGGAAGCTGAGGTTCAATGCAGGGAAATGCAAGGTACTCCACCTGGGGGCCAGAAACCCAGGTCAAGTGTACACCCTGGGGGAGGGAATGCTACAAGTCTCGATGGCTGAGAGGGACCTGGGGGTGGTGGTGGATGTCAAGATGAACAACTCTGAGACTTGTAGGAGGGCAGCAGCCAAGGCCAACAGGATGCTGGGATGCATAGCTAGGGGGATCACCTCCAGAAGGAGGGAAGTGATACTCCCTCTGTATAACTGCTTGGTGAGGCCACACCTTGAGTACTGCGTGCAGTTTTGGAGGCCACTTAAAGCGGACATTAACCTCCTGGAGAGGGTCCAGTGAGAGCAACCAAAATGATTTGGGGCTTGGGGACAGGACCTATGAGGAGAGGCTCAAGAGCTAAATATGTACACATTGGAAGAGAGAAGGGACCATGGGGACATGATAGAGGTCTTTAGGGTACATGAAGAGGGTAAATAGGGAGGAACAGTGGGGTGCTTAAGGAAGGAGGAAGGGCCACTAGAGGCATGGGTGGAAGCTGGAGGGGAAGATTCAGGGGAGAAAGGGAGGAGGTGCTACTTCACTGAGAGGGTGGTGGAGCCATGGAATGCCCTGCTTAGGGGCTGGTGGAGGCAGAGACAGTGGAGGGGTTCAAGAGGGGTGGGACAGGTACAGGGAAGGGTTCTGGAAGCAAAATCCAATGCAGCAAGAATATCCGAACTGGGAAGGAGAAGCCAGAGAAGGCGAGGGGACAGCAAGGTCAGCACCCAGGTTGGGGACTGACCAAATGAGCAGACACGAAGACCGTTAGGCCTATTCTGCTGGCATTTTAGTATGTTAGATATCAATTACATCATAATCTCTACAGAGATGTACATTATTCACCTTACAAATACAATGTGATTTAAATTACACAGCATAAAATCAGTTAACTCCTCCCAAACCTTTGACAATACACCTTCCCCACCACCAAACATGTCTTTTGTGCCTTACTGCCCTCAACTAATCACTCCTTCAGGCCCCTGTAAGCTCCCTCATCCCTGGATCCTCCCCTCCTTCACTGCCCCATACTGTAGCCTACCCAGGTATTCCCAATGTATCCCTGTGTCAGGTGGGTCCCTTACCTTCGCGACGGAATAGCCTTTACAGCAGTGAGGCATGACCCTGGGTGCTGTTGAGGTGGTGGATGCAGGTTGAGGTGTCCAGGAGGTGAGAAGTCTGAGGGGCTGTCACCCGATCGGCCAAGGCGCTGTTTCCTTCTGTTGTCTCCTGGAGGAGTGGCATGCCCAGACGTCATGGTGTACGCCAATACCTTCCACGCCCCTAAGTAAGTAAGTAAGTAAAGCTTTATTTATAAAAAGCACCTTTCTCAAAATCTGGGCACTTGTACAATACAAACATAATTAAAATCGATATAAACAGATCCAACAATTTAAAATTCGGTAAATAAAACAGTGGTCTAAAAATCAGAATACGCTAAGCTGAATAAATAGGTTTTAAGTGCAGTTTTTAAACTTTGGACAGTCAAGCAATCTTGCACTCAATGAGGTAGAGAATTCCACTAGGTTGGAGCCATAAAACTGTATGCCTGAGGCCCAGATGTCTTCAAACAAACCCTGGGAATCTCTAGCAATCCCTCGTCTGTGGATCGAAGGGAGCAGGTGGGGCAGTAGGGCCAAAAAAGATCTTGCAGGTAACTATGTCCTTGATCATGAAGGGCCTTATAAGTCAACAAACCGACTGTGAAGGTGATCTGCCACTGTATTGGCAGCCAATGCTGTCAGCGGAGCAGAGTGTTATAAGGACTGGTCCTAAAGTACTAGTCAACAGCCTCGCTGCCACATTCTGCACTAGTTGCAAGTGGTGGATATCAACCTCTGTAGCCCTAGGTAAAGGGGTGTTGCAGTAGTCAAGGCAGGAGGTAAGGAAAGCGTTGACCAATATTGGAAGATCATTGGGAGGAACCAGATGTTTTACCCAGGCAATATTCCTTGGATAGTAAGGGTCAGATGGTCATCCAAAACAACGCCCAGTTTCCACACCCAGTCTGAGGTAGTTAGCTGAACACTCCCAAGCCATAGGCCAAAGGGTGTTCTTGCCAATAAACCCGCCTCCTGACAACCTGAGTCCACCACCAACACCTCAGTTTTTACTGGGTTTAATCGTAACCAACTCACACTCATTCGGTCCTGGATCTCGGCAAGACAGTTGTTAAAAACCGAGACAGCATCACCCTGATTGGGCACAAAGGACATGCACAGCTGAGTATCATCTGCATAGCATTGAAAACTCAAGCTGTACTGCCTAATAATCAATCCCAACAGTAGCACGTACACTACGAACAACATGGGTGACAGAATGGAGGCCTGCGGCACCCCCACAGGATTGGGGGAGTGGTGCAGAGGAAGAGATCCCAGACACCACTCTCTTGAGTCCTACCCTCAAGGAACGATCGAAACAATCCAAGGACTGTACCAGACAGTCCACAGATAAACTGCAGGTGCTCCAACAGCACACCATGGTTTGCAGTTTCAAATGCCACAGAGATATCTAAAAGGACCAAGATAGAATGGATCTTTTGATCTCTCACCATTAGGAGGTCATTTACTACCCAAACAAGGGCTGTCTCAGTACTATGTCTTCCTAAATCCGGACTGGAGAGAATTATAGATATTGTAGCTGGTCAAATGGTCATCCAGCTGTGACACGACCACCTTCTCAATAACCTTACCCACAAAGGGCAGGTTTGAGACCGGTCTGTAGTTTGCCAGAGAGTCTGGGTCCAAGGAGGGCTTTTTAAGAAGGGGCCGGACATGTCTAATATCTAAACTAAGATAACAATCCAAATCCCGTCTAACTAAATATAAAAACATACCGAAGCCCAATACATTAGTATGGCAGGGTGCCAGCCTTTCAGCCCACCCACCCAATGTTCTGCCATAATGTAGTACACATTTCTTGCCCTAGAGTGCGCTGTTCATAGCCATAAATGTTATCCAGTTCATCCTGTGTTTTAAACGTACTCTCATGTAACTATATGTCTGTATTCTGCAGGAATCTAAAATATCTGACCCGCCATAAAGACCATTTTATGCAGGTTAGAATTATATAAACTGTACTCTTGTGCCATTTCTGCTATTCAAATGTCATGTGTCCTAATATCAACAGATCATATGTCATATTCTGAAACAGAGCTTCACCCCACAGTGCTGCTAGTGCCTGCCAAAAACCCTGTACATGCACACAGTCAAATTGTAAGTGCTGTATCGTTTCTTGTTGTCCCTGACATCTCTGTTCTCCACAGCCTCTTTCTCCTAACAGTTTGCGTTTTTGGTTACCTCTAACATTTAATTTTTGGTGTCCGCATAACCAGTTAACATCTTGCATCTTCAGTGGGATCCCGGGCTGTGTTATACTAGCCAACATTTGTTCTATATTGATATTTGAAGCCACATTAAACAAAGGTTCTTCAAAGAAACATCTCTCCACAATGGTTTTATAAAAGTTTTTTTTTTCCGATTTAAAAACCAGCTGAGCTCAAATTTCCATATCCTCATGCAGTATATTTCAAAGTAGTTTGTAAGTAGGTTGGAGACTTCTGTCAGAAACATGCCATTTCCCTACCCAGGCTTGTGAAAAAAGGGCTCCCCACAATGTCACACAAAAGAACTCCTACATTTGTTTTCTGCACTAAAAAGGTCTTATGGAGCTATAAAAAAATTACCAAAGAGATACACTAAAGGTTGTATTATATTCAACCCACTGTTCTTCCAGGCCCTATACGTATGTGCTCTCTTTACCAGATTCAGTCTGTTTCCTAGGGCAGAAGAGGAAAATGGCTAATAACTTTAGCATGCATACTGTAAGGCAAAGGAAAAATACATGAAACATACAGAAAAACTGGGGCTACATATGCCTGGAGTAAAACACCCTTTTTCTTTATTGTCATCTTCCAAGCTTGCCGAAATCACTTTCTGAAAGGCCACATCATATATATTATCCCAAGTGAGGCAGTCCACCCATGTTACCAGACTAGATCCTAATATTTTAACATTCCTTTTGTCATAGGAATGGGAAAAGTATCAACCCCTGAGCCGCACCTAAAACCAATGTATTACTTTTCCCCATATTAATCTGTATTCCAGTCACCTCCATTAACTGTCATATCACCTGAAGAACTCTGTTCCCAGATTCGAATCTGCCACTGAGAAAATGCAATCATCAGTATAAGCCGTGACTTTACTAAAGACGACCCCTGCCTGACCCCAGATAGGTCCGATAGCCCCATCTATCATCCTGAAGAGTGGATCCCAGCCAAACGCATACAATATCGGACTCATGGGATAGCAGTGTCAGTGGCTCAGTAGGTAGCACACTCACCTCTGAGGCCGGGAGATCAGAGGGTTGTGGGTTCAGTTCCCACACCTGGCACTTGGGTTAATGTCCCAGTACTGACACTGTAGTGCAGCATGAGAGGGGTGCTGCACTTCTGAGGTGCCGTCTTTCGGATGAGACATTAAACCGAGGTCCCATCTGCCTGGATTGCTGGTAGTTCAGGTGGAGTTAAAGATCCCATGGCACTTATCGAAAAGAGTAGGGGAATTTCCTTGGTGTCCTGGCCAAATTTCCCTCATTCACTAAAAATATCACCAACAGCTTCATCTGGTTCAAGGTCAGTTGGCATTCATCTGTATCCCCCTCACCCGGGTCGTGCCTGAAAATAGGCAGGATTTGTCTAGTGCACTTACCCAGTCAACAAAAACTAAATAAATAAAAATAAATAGCCCTGTCAAACCCCATTCCTGACAAAAATAGGGATACCAAAATGTTCATTTATCAAAGGAGCAGCCTGTACATCTGCATATAAGGTTTTTAATAAATGTATCAATAATTCATGCATTCCATAATACTGCAGTACAGCCCAAACAAACTCTTGCCTGATAGCATCAGATGCAGTCTCTTGATCAGTGGACAGCATATACCCGTCTAAACTCAAATGTAACCCCTGATCCACAGTCTCCCTTGTATTGATTACGTTTTGGGTCATGTTTCTGTTCAGGATCGCATAGGTTTGAACTGGGAGAATCAATGTTTGTGCAAGTCTAGTCAATCTGACTGCTAATATCTTTGTTAAGATCTTATAATCGGAAGTAAGCAGACTGAAAGATCTCCAATTTTTATGTCATGGGGTCCTCTTTTTATACAAAAAGGTCATAACCCTCCTTCATACTGGGTACTAACCTGTTCTCCTGCCAAATGGTTTCATATACCATTTGTAGCTGAGGTGCCAGTATATCTATTAAAACGTTATAAAAATCATTCAGAATTCCAACCTTACCAGGCATAGTTCGACCAGATAATTTACCCATTGCTGTCCTAATTTCGCTTCCATAATAGGAGCTACCACTGCTACTTTTTCCTCTGGTAACAGAAGCGGTATCTCCAGATGTTGAAGAAAGGAGTTATGATGTTCCGATCCTAGTGCCTGTAATTTAGCTTGTACATGTGCCTGGACCACCTGCTGTATTCCCCCATCATCCTGTACTAAAACCCCTTTATCATTTTTCGTGCAGTAAAAATATTTTCAGTGTGCTCTGTAATCCCAAATCATATGGATTAACTTGGTCTTTAGTTCCTCTAGTCTGGAATTTACTAACATACTAACATACTAAATGCCAGCAGAATAGTCCTAACGGTCTTTCTGTTCAGCTCTGCTTGGTCAGCCCCCACCCTGGGTGCTGACCTTGCTGTCCCCCTCGCCTTCTCTGGCTTCTCCTTCCCAGTTTCAGATATTCTTGCTGCATTGGATTTTGCTTCAGAACCCTTCCCTGTACCTGTCCCACCCGTCTTGAACCCCTCACTGTCTCTGCCTCCACCCAGCCCCTAGGCAGTGCATTCCATGGCTCCACCACCTCTCAGTGAAGTAGCACCTCCTCTTTCTCCCCTGAATCTTCCCCTCCAGCTTCCACCCATGCCTCTAGTGACCCCTTCCTCCTTCCTTCAAGCACCCTGACTGTTCCTCCCCTATTTACCCTCTTCATGTACCTGAAGACTCTATCATGTCCCCCGTCCCTCTCTCTCCAATGTGTACATATTTAGCTCTTCGAGCCTCTCCTCATAGGTCCTGTCCCCCAAGCCCCAAATCATTTTGGTTGCCCTCCTCTGGACCCTCTCCAGGAGGTTAATGTCCCTCTTTAAGTGTGGCCTCCAAAACTGCATGCAGTACTCAAGGTGCGGCCTCATCAAGCAGTTATACAGAGGGAGTATCACTTCCCTCCTTCTGGAGGTGATCCCCCTAGCGATGCATCCCAGCATCCTGTTGGCCTTGGCTGCTGCCCTCCTACAAGTCTCAGAGTTGTTCATCTTGACATCCATCACTACCCCAGGTCCCTCTCAGCCATCGAGACTTGTGCATCCCCCAGGGTGTACACTTGGCCTGGTTTCTTGCCCCAGGTGAGTACCTTGCATTTCCCTGCATTGAACCTCAGCTTCCACTTTCTAGACCATCTTTCCAGAGCCTCCAGGTCCCCCTGTGCCCACCCTCCCTCCCTCCCCATCCACCACCGCCCCAGCTTCGAGTCATCTGCAAAGAGACTCATCTCACTCCTGATTCCTGTCCTTATGTCAGATACATAGGCGTTGAACAGAAGGGCCAAGACTGTAGTCCTGTGGGACCCCCTATGACCTCCTTGGGGATGAGACTATCCCACCAACTCAGACCCTCTGGGTCCGGTCCTGAGCCAATTGCCTATCCATCTGATCATCTGTTCCCCACCCCATTTCTCCCAGCTTATTCAACAGGCCCATGTGAGGAACAGAGTCAAATGCCTTGCTGAAGTCTAGAAAGAGGACATCCACTGGTCTACCCAGGTCCAAGGCACTTGTCACCCAGTCATAGAACTCCACCAGGTTTGTCTGACACGATTTCCGGCTGAATCCATGCTGTCTATCGTCCAGGCACCCTGACTTATCCAGGTCCCCCTAGCCTCTCCTTGACAATGCCTCCATCACCTTGCCCACCACCGATGTCAGGCTGACAGGCCTGTAGTTCCCTGCCACCTCCCTTGATCCCCTTGTGGATAGGCACTATATGCGCCCACCTTCCAGTCTTGGGGCACCCACCCTGTCCTCAGAGAGATGGTGAAAAGCTCTGCCAGGGGTTTCGCCAGGACATCTGCAAGTTCCTTCAGCACTCTGGGATGTAATTTATCTGGCCCTGGTGCTTTCTCCGTCTTAAGGGAGATGAGGGCTTCCCTCACTCTCTCTGCTGTGATTTCCACTTCCAGTACCTCTTCTCCCTGCTTAGCCCTCCCCCCACCTGCCAGTGATGCCTCCCCCTCTCCCCAGACCTGCCAATCGGTAAGGGTCCCCTCCTCAGTATCTCTGTCTCCTCCCATGTATGATGCAGCACCCCATTTTCCCTGGAAAACTGAGGTGAAGTACTCATTTAGTACCTCAGCCTGCTCCCCGGTCTTGTGCCCATTCTCCCTGATTTAATCCTTCTAATCTGCCCCTTCACCCTTCGCCTTTCCCCAATGTATCTAAAGAACCCTTGTTCCCTCTCCTAATTTCCCTGGCTAGGTTCTGCTCCTTTCTTGCCTTAGCCGCCTCACCACTCTAGTGGCCCTTCTAGCCATCAGCTCTGCATCTCCCTCGATCCCTTTCACTCCTTGAGTACTTGAATTGCTTATAGGCTGCTTTTCCCCACACCACCTCCTGGACCTCCCTGGTCCACCAACAGGGTTTTTGGGCCCTACGATTTTCGTCTTACTCTTGCACAGGTGCTGGTAGCATCCTGCACCCCTCTCCTGATGATTTCCCACCTATTATCAGCGCCCATGTCTGACCCAATCCCATCCAAATGCTCCTTAAGGATCCTTCCCATTTCTAAAATCCGCCCCTGAGTTGGTTACTTCCTGCCTGTGCAGCCTTCACCCCTCCCAGGTCCAGGCAGAACCAGACCGTGGCATGGTCACTCCCCGCCAATGGGTCCCTTACCTCCAGGCTCCCAATCTGGTCACTGTCTGCCAGGACCACATCCAGTACCCGTCCTCCCTGGTCGGTTCCCTCACCTGCTGAGTTAGGAACGCGCCTTGAAAGACATCCAACAACCCTGTTCCCTGGTCACAGAGGATGTCATAGTCTCCCAGTCTGTTCCTGGCATGTTTAAGTCCCCAACACCACCACCGCTCCTCTGCCCAATCTGCAGTGTCTCCTAACATCTGCCACCAGACTGTCCTCCAGCTCCTCCGCCAGGCAGGGGGTCTATACACCACTCCTATTTTTACTCTCTTGCCCCCTTGTTATCAAGGTACCCAAATCGCCTCCCACGGTTCCCCGCCTCCTCTACTCCCCTATGCCAATACAGTTTTTGACTATCATTGCTACCCTCCTCCCCTTCCTTCCCCTGTCCTTCCTGAACATAGTGTAACCCTCCAGGTTCAGGTCCCAGTCATGTCTTGTAGTGGCCCAAGTCTCAGTGACCGCTGCCACATCCACTGCTCCCTCAGTTAGCATCGCCTGGAGCTCAGGCATTTTATTGCCCAAGCTCCTGGCATTTAGCAGTACTACCTTCTGCTGTTTGTCTATCTTATATTCTTTTTCTTTATGATAAGGATACATTTTTTCCTTAACCATTTGGAGTTGCTCGGGATACCACTCCCTATCTCATAAGTCTGTGAAAGAAGCCGTGAATTTTTTTCCCTCCATCCCAAATATTCTATATATTGGGATTTGGCCCTGGCCTCTTGACATATGAATAAACTGATTTTTCACATTTCTCTTAGTATCCTCCCTCCATTCAATGGGACTATCCTACAAGAAATTAATGTCATCTCTCACCTTCAAAAAGTCGCCAGTGGTATTCTGCAGGTCTGCCTCCTGTAAGATTTCCACATTCAATTTCCAGTACCCTCTCCCCATAGGAATTCTCTGCTGTTGCCCAATTATAACCTGTACAGCCACATGGTCAGATGTCTCCAAGGGGAACACAGAAACTCCTACACTAGTCATCCTATCTGGCAGAAACCAAAAGTCAGTCCTGGACTGGAGGATAAACGGCCTTTATAAAAAGTATGGTAAGGTACTTCCTGTAATAAATCATAAACATTGCACAACTTATTGTGCTCTCAAATATGTTTTAAGGAGTTGGTGTCACTAAAGATTTTTTTGTCTTTCTTTCCCAATCTCTACTTGCAAGCCCACAGTTAAAATCACCCCCCCCCCACAACACCAACTTCAAGGTGTGCAGATACCGCTCAATCTCTGTAAAAAGAGCTGAACATTCTGCTTTTGTGTGAGGACCATAGATGTTAATCAAATTATACCCAGTGCCATATAGGACCACATCTAATATGAAGGCCCTACCTGGATGAACATTAAGAACCTGTAAGATGTTTATTTCCATCCCCTTAAACAGGCATCCTAATCCAGAACACTGTCCTTCCCCTAATGACCAAGGCCACTGGAAAACTGCGGAAAATTTTACCCAAAAATGCGGGGATTTTCTTGCAAAAATTTCGGGGGTTCACTATACATCCCAAATGCCCCCTAATAAATATTTTATTGTTTGCTGCAGCATGTATTGATCACATAAATTGTAAGATAAATGTATTGCCACTTGTAAATGCTTTTAATATGAAGAAAGATGTGTATTTTTGAAATGCACTGTAAACTAATCATTATGTAACATATCTTCTAAAAATCACGACATCTAAGTCATGCAGTGCTAACTAGATTTTATTGAGTAATTTACAGTTAATCTGTACTGAATACATCCTGAAACAACTTATTTTGACAGTTTCTATATGTTAAATAATGAAGCCTGTTTAAACTACTTGCTTTGGTGCAAGAACAAAATAAACAGATAGCAGGGTGCCTAATAAAGGGTTAGTAAGAAAAATATTTATTTTGTTAAAATAATTACTGTTCTTAATCAACACTGTAAGTACATTTTAAAATCACATGATAAAAGTATCAAATCATACCAATAGCTTTTCATTACATCATACAATAGTTTTTAATACATTGTACTTTTGTTCTACTTGGTTTGCAGTGATTTTACTTGGGTTGCAAGTACTTTGTGTATCTGAAGGTAACTGTTTAACTATACTTAACCTGTTCAGCATGTTTTCAGAAATGTTTCCTTTTGTAGGTTTTGTATGTGAGTATGCAGTTGCGGCAGACTGACATGTAAAGAATCACTGTTACCAACCCCCTCAGAAGCATATTCAAGTTTATAATTTGTAAGGCCATCCAAACTCTTGACACATTTGAATCAAAATCCTTTCAGATTGAAAGTATTTATACAAGGAAAATCTACCCTACCATTCAAAAACAAGCATTGTGGTCAAGGCTTCATTTAGGTGAATGGGGCACTTTGCACCTCTTCTCACACCTAGTGTTTCAGTCTCTGTGTCAGCAAAACATTCTCTGATAGTCTGCTTTAACACAGATTTTAAGTGTTCAAGTCTGCATATGCATGACCAGAGGATTCTGAAACCAAAGCTGGGAAGTGAATCACATGAAAACAGAGTCACATTTGACCCCTTCTCAACTCGCACTGTACTGGTTTGGTCAAATCCAAGTCTGTGTACTGAATTGTTAGTATATCTGAGTAGATTTCCTTAAGAATTTAAATATTTTTATACAATTTCAGTCAAAAATTCCATAAATGTAAGAAATTGCAAGAAATTATGGATTTGTGTGGAGAAGGGTGAAAATTGCGGAAATTGCGGAAAATTATGCCTGCAATTTTCCAGTGGCCCTGCGCATGACCACAAAGGAACCCCACCCCAGTCCCTCTGTGCTGCCTTGATGTTTGCCAATGTATGCAGCCTGGTGTCCTGCATAAAAACATGTCCTGTACTCACAGCTAAGCTTGCAAAGGTTAACTTTCTTTTCTCTCGAGACTTTATGCTGTTGACATGAATAGCAATAAAAGAAATGCCCCCTTCCATACAATAAAAAAGATAATCGACTCTTACATTAAAATATCATGCATGGCTGGCCCGATGTCGCTGAGGGTTGAGGCGCTGGTCGCCACACCTCGTGCCACGCCGGCGACCCATGTTCGGGAATGGGCATGGGTTGCCATGGGTTGGTGGGGAGGAGATGGATTGAGCATCCAAGGGACTGCTCTCCTTCTCCGGGAAGGGGGGATTTGGGCAGCCAGGGCCTGCCTGACCTAGCGGAGGCTGGGGGTCGACAGCACATAGCCGCAAGCTGTGGGGGCGGACGGGCAGACGCTGATTGGTGCACGCGACGGGAGCGGCTGGCACCCAGTTGCTGGCGGCGACCCGCCAGAGGAAAACAGCAAAAGTGAGCCCGCAGCATGAAGTTGTCCTCGCCGTGCCATTCCTGGAAGGGCACCTTGGCATGGATCCGCTGGGTGGGTTGAGTCACTCCCACCACCCTGCTGCCAAGGGTAAGTCACGGGTGCACAAGGGAGGGGTCTGATGTCCGGGGTGGCGCTTGGGGAACAACGGAGGTCGACTGAGCTCTGGGGAGAGAAAATAATATTTCAAAAAAAATATCATGCAACAAATCATTTCTTTTTTCTCTTCTTGGTTTAGGCTTGTTGCCAACACCCATTTCCTGTGCCACTTCTGGTTGCGAAGAGGTAACTGACGAAATATCTGAATCCATACCCTCATCTTCAACCTCCTGTTCTAGTAGGAGAGCTACGGAATTTACCAAGGGGACTGGGTCAGATTCTGATTGGTCTTGTTGGGCTTCTACTAATGGCATCCCTGACCTAGATCGAGTAATGCGTTGGAAGGGTGGATCTTGTGTCATCTCTGGAGGTGGCATAATACTGCTAGTTTTCTCAGACCCCTCAGGACTCTGCTGTGTCACCTTTGGAGGACTTTCCTGTATTAGTGCCACCTTTTGGGGGAGGAAGAGGGGGATGGCCTGTCCACATCCTCAATTAGTGATGTCTCCATGTCCACTCTGTTCTGTGACATCCGATTCGTGTACCTCAGGTAGTACTGCAGGGACAGACTGACACCTAACCATGTCATCTGTCACAGGGGTATCTTTCTTGGCTCTAACTACTGTTTGAGGTTTGGGATTTACTGAGGTCAAATTCGGCATTAGCTCTTGCATTCGCATCCATTCTTTTTGGGCAGTAGCTTCATAAACATCCTGTTCTACCCTTATGGCTTGATCAAGACTGTTTTGTGAAGCCCAGGAACATGTATGAAAAGTCTGCCTGTACTCCTCATATAAATTACATCTTGTGGCCTGGTGACACTGTGCGCCTATGTGGCTCACTTCCCACATAAACCACATTTTGCTTCTCACATGCACTACTCAAATGACCCTTATTGCCACACTTAAAACATGCTATTGGTTGTCCTGGTAAAAAATCATCCCTCTGTCCCTCCCCAGAAAAAAAACAGTCAAATGTTTCGTTAAACCTTGTTCCATTTTTAGCATAACTTGATACCTCCATCTTCCTGTTCAGAAGGCCTCATCATCAAGGATGGGCTCCAGATACCCTTTGATCCCAAAATACTGTTGCAACCAGTAGGCGATGTCTGCAACATTGACCCCCTCATTGCAAAATAAAACCGTTATTTTCTTTGTCAAAGGCTTAGTTATGGAATTGCCAAGAAAGGCTTCCATAATTGAGTGCGTTTCAGCATTTGATATTGTTTTGAAAACCTGTCAAGCTCTGCTGGATGTTTAAAACTAATGTCAAACAGGGAATCCTCGGCACATGTATTAATGCGTACACCTCATAGGCATAGTATTTCATGCTGCCTTAAAGCAGCTCTCTGCCCACAAAAGGCCTATCCAGAACATCAGATAAGTTCCCGTGAAATTTCAACCGGACAGCATTCCACCTAGCTGCCAGCTCTGATGCACGACATATGACTTCTGGAAAAAGCTGTTCGCTAACATTACCATGCCAGACATTTCAAGCCTTTGTTTTACCTGTACCAGTCTCTCCTTTGCCAGAGGGACTTCTGATTCCACTGGATCCATCAACAGCACTTGTTTCTCTATCTTGGGAGGAGGGTGGGCACGTCGTTTGTCAGGGGTAAATCACCTTCCAAGCCCCTGATCACATTCAATACTGTATTCTGGCCTGAGTTTACAACTATTTGCATCTCAGGTGCTGGGGATTTTTGCCCTGGTGTTAAGAAACACAGAGGACTGTGCAGGCACTGAAGGCCTATTAGAATTATAAGTAATTCAATCTGATAATAACACACCTTCCATCAGATCAGGGAGATTTGCATCCCACCCAGCACCTGCCAATTTTGTTACTCAGCCAGCAGCTTCTAAAGCTGAAGTTACCCAGCTTGCTGGGGTTGAAGAAGGGCCAGCAGCAAAATCTGAGGTGCCACTAGTCTCCAAGGAGGGAGACTTGCATCCAGAGTCAATAATCATTGATTGCCCTTTTTTTAGTTTCCCACTCTCATCCTTCCCACTCCTCATTCGTCCCTTCCATCAGACAAGACACCTGTATTAAAGTGAATTTGTTGTGCTGATGACACCTCTGTTTCATTACTAATGTTATCAGCTATAGTGATGCAGCCCTTTTCTGATAACACTTTCCCATGATGTGTCTCAACTACAGGTTGTTCCTCAACCTGCATAGTCTCCTCGCTCCCATCCGAGACTGCCACCGTAGCTAAATTTACCTGCAAGCTCACAGAGCATAGCACATCCTTCCGCATTGTAGCATTTGTATTCTTTCCACCCCTTGGGTTTAAGTGTTGTACTCTTGATCCATCACGTGGCCATAATTCTTCCGTTGGTGCCACAAGCCCTGTTTTCTTTTGCTGCTGCTTCATTTCCTGTGCAAGATGTTCCTGCAATGAACAGAGCTTGCATTCTTTTTCCTCGATCATCCGACAGATCTCTTCTTTTACCAATGATTGATTTATAATACTAGGCCTGGCTGGCAACTCCTCCTCCATTATTTCGATGGGTCAGAAGTCGTTTCCAACTGTATCGTCTAAATGTTCCATAGTCAATACATAGGCCTCTTCCATTACTGGATCCATATCCATGTTGGTCTCTAGCAAAGGGAGGGTCAAGAAGGAGACCAATTCCTCAGCCACCCAGACATTCTGCTCTTTCACTGACTCACACACTATGGCCATCAAAACCTCCGTCACAGTGCCCTCTAGCAACAGAGTACAGGAATTTCTCCGGTGCCCTGGCAAAATTTTCCCCCATTCACTAAAAATACCACCAACAGCTTAATCTAGTTCAGTCAGTTGGCATTCATCTGTATCCCTCCCCCCGTGTCAATCCTGAAAATAGGCAGAATTTGTCTAGTGCACTTACCCAGTCAAAAAAAAAAATATATGACATGCCAGCTACCTAGCTGCTGCCTGCTGTGGCGAATTCTAATCATTTTTTCACCCCAGCAGTTCTCCCCTCAGGGCAGGGTCTCTATTATTTTTGGTTCGATATGCAAGGTGCATTTATGCAGCCTCTCTGTACTTCTTGAGTAACAGGGTGCCTGGGGGTTCCCCATGCCCACTCAGTGCTAATACGTGACTTCCCTGCTCTTTCTTCTACTTATGCTGCCTGCACACATAGGCCATTACATGTTGCAGAATGTGGCAGTCTGGCAAGGCACCCAGTAATATCAGGATAAATTCTCAGCCTAAGGAATTTTATTGGCACTCCTCTCACCAGATCTCTAGATCTTCTGGGCACCAACCACATCCCTCTTATGTTGCATACAAAGGTAACACTGTGACCCACTCTATGAGAATGGCATTCTGGTGACATGGGTCTTAGGATCCCCTACCTTTGTTTGGGGTGTTTGCCCTCGGCACATAAGTTATGGAGAGGAGTCTTTTACCTGGCTTTTGCTTTCTCTATGAACTACCTACATCACCTGTTTTTCTAGGGTTCTCGATTGTATCAAGGCACAGGTCTTGGTGCTCCCCCGTCCATTACAATGGCCATAATGAACTTCAGGGGAACCAGTCTCAAGCCTGAAACCCCTTGGAAGATGTGCCTTGAGGAGACAACCCTTAGGATTCCTGCACCCTCTCAGTGGTATCCCTAAACTGCCAAACTGTAGCAAACTCCAGATCCTCACCCACCAGTTTCAGTGATATGGGGCACATCCTGGGTACCTTGGGTCCCTCGCTGTTAGCCTCTAGGGTCCCGCATAATGTTAAATCAGTGCCATTACCATGGTGACATGTCCAGGGCTTTCTTCCACTCTCAGGATCAGACTTCCAGATAAGGGTATACATTGAGGGCCTCCTGTACCCCATGCCTGAGTACTTCAGCCTGTCTGTTGATGGGCGTGGTGTGTGCCTACCTCAGCCTGGCATGCAGGAGTATCCCTGACTCCCCAGCAACTTGATGGCAGTGCCTGGTTAACCCTTTCAGCTGGCACCCATATCTTGAATGTCCCAGCTGATCCCTCACCTGCACCTCGGGACAGATACTCACAGAGAACACTTGGAGTGTCCGCCCTTTACCAGCACTGTGGCACCTCACAGCTTCTTCACCCCCCCCACAAGAGGAACAACTGCTAGCCCTAAGAACACAGAACCTCAAGAATGCTGGCACCTTGAGGGCACCCTATCCATATACTCCTTTCAGCTCCTCTCACATCAGCTTCACCCACAGAGGATGATGTCAGAGTAACATTCCCCTTCTGTTCACATATGGTAACAGCCTCCCCTACTATTAGGAGGGGTGTGTTGCATAAATATGATAGATGTCATGTATAAGCACTTTGCCAGGCTTGTCCTCAGTGTCTGATGACATACTCACCACTGCTTCTAATACAGAAATTTGAACTGACTGTATTTAGACTTGAGAAGACAACTTCATATTATTGGACTGGTGTTCAAATGCCTCAAAAATAAGTCTTTGATTATATTTCTGATAGTGTTTCCATAAATATTTCGAGGCCTGAGCTGAGATTAACAGACTGTACTGATTTTGAAGTGTCCCAAAGAAAATCTAATATGGGATGATTATCCTTTTTATTACGAAGGTCTCCAAAATTCAATTCACTTTATTTACCAGGTAGGATAACTGGGCCAGAGCCCTTTTACAGTATCTACCTGGTGCATCAAATAAAAAAGCAAATTAAATACAATAATATAAGCCTACATTCTATACAAATAAGTACTTGGACAGTGAATACAGTGAGACAGTTACATACCTAACTTGGAATGTGAGTCCTAAAAATCTGAGGCTATATAATATCAAGTTACCTTAGAAAAATTAAAAAACTGGTTTGTACAACAAGTCACATTACCACAAGATTGCTGTCTGATCACTGGAACTGGTTAACCTTATATGCTACCCAACATACTGCATTTCTGCAGCCCCTTTATAGAAAATGCGGACGTACCGCATAACCATACATCCTGTTATGTACATATTTCATATAGTGTTGAATTTAAATGTTTTAGAAGCATCTCTGTGTTATGTTTTTAGTTTCATAGCTATGAATTGCACACTGTTTTTCCTTTCTCTGTAACCAGCGATAAGCCAAATGGGTATCCCCTGTAAATGAACAGTTCTTTAATGGGAATTGCCTCATTCATGTTGCTAAATACAATTTATTGCTACTAGCAGTACTCCATAAACAAATAAAAACTAAAAGGTCCTGTAGTACCAAACCACTGTTCCTTTTATATTGGTACTACTACATAACTAAAATGTATTACTACTAGTAACACTCCATTAACAAATCAAATGTATTATTACTAGTAGTACTACAATAAATAAAATATATTAGTACTAGTAGCACTCCATCAATAAATAAAATGTATTACTACTAGTAGTACTCCATAAATAAATAAAATGCTTTACTACTAGTAGCACTCCATCAATAAGTACAGTGAAGTACGACCACTAGTACTCCATCAATAAATAAAATGGGTTAATACCAGTAGTACTCCATCAATAAATAAATTGCTTTACTACTAGTAGTACTCCATCAATAAATAAAAGCTAAAAAGTCCTGTAGTACCAAGCCACTGTTCCTTTTATATTGGTGCAAAAAATAAAGAGCTTTCATCTTGCCTGCTAGCTCACCCCTGAGATTATTGAACTGCCATCAATGCATCACACCCTATGGTGAAGTGAAGAATAGATTCATCCTTGGTGAATGGGTGACTGATTCATCCTTATGTTTAAGGCTGCAAATTTTAACATTGCCTTTTCCCTTCTTGTTGTAAAGTTGCAGATTCCTCTCAATGTGTACAGTGAAATCAAAATCAGTTAACTATGTCTCATGTCCCTTCAGGTACCAGAAACCTTTGAAGATGTTGCTGTTGCTTTTTCTGAAGAGGAGTGGAAGATGTTAAGTGAACAGGAGAAGGAGCTTCACAGGGAAGTGATGTTACAGAATTATGAAACAATGGTTTCAGTAGGTAAGAACAGAGACAATTTCTGAGTTGGGATCTGGTCTGACTTCAGGTCTTACAGAATGCTGACAGTAGGGAGATGGGATGAATATACTGGCTTAGGGGTTCTGCTATAACATTCTCGTAATTTTTCAACAACTGCAGCAGTATGTAAAGTTTGTTCAACTTACCCTCCACCTCCATATTGTGATGCACTAAATTGTTAGAGAAGCAAAGGACATCACAGAAAATAGGAACAGCAAAACTGACAGCAGAAGGTCGATTGATCTATCCAGCCTGCCCATTTCAGTGCATAACTCATTTGCTCCCGGTGGCAAT
The DNA here is from genome assembly GCA_016271365.2 of Neoceratodus forsteri. Classification (NCBI taxonomy): domain Eukaryota; kingdom Metazoa; phylum Chordata; order Ceratodontiformes; family Ceratodontidae; genus Neoceratodus; species Neoceratodus forsteri. The sequence continues at coordinate 498,989,339 of CM057457.1, forward strand.
TTTGGGTCAGATTCAGCAATGGATGGTTCCAATGCCATGTGGCATCTATGGGAACAAATGCAATAGTGAGGATCACTTTTCCTCTCCCTCTTCTTTTATCACTAACCCCTGTCCCTTCCAACTAAACCCTTGTATATCCCAGCTATCCTTGAACCCTACCACTGAGATTGCACAGACCACCTCATTGGGCAATCTATTCTACTTGTCCTCCACCCTCTCCATAAAAAAGTGTCTCATAATGTCCTTCTTATTTGTACTCCGTACTGACTTTTTTGCGTTACCTCCAGTGGCAGTGTTTATACTGAAAGTGAGAAATACACTGTTGTTCACTCCAGTGTCTGTGTTTACACTGAAGGTGAGCAATGCACTGCTATCCACTTTGGTTATGTAACCCGGGCACCATGTACCAGCTTCTTCACATTACCTCCAGTGTCTGTGTTTACACTGAAGGTGAGCAATGCACTGCTATCCACTTTGGTTATGTAACCCGGGCGCCATGTACCAGCTTCTTCACATTACCTCCAGTATCTGTGTTTACACTCAAGGTGAGCAATGCACTGCTATCCACTTTGGTTATGTAACCCAGGCGCCATGTACCAGCTTCTTCACATTACCTCCAGTGTTTGTGTTTATACTGAAGGTGAGCAGTGCACTGCTGTCCACTTTGGTTATGTAACCCGGGCACCATGTACCAGCTTCTTCACATTACCTGCAGTATTTGTGTTTACATTGAAGGTGAGCCATGCACTGCTGTCCACTTTGGTTATGTAACCCGGGCACCATGTACCAGCTTCTTCACATTACCTCCAGTGTTAGTGTTTACACTGAAAGTGAGCAATGCTTTGCTATCCATGTTGGTTATGTAACTTATGCACCATGTACCAGCTTCTTCACATTACATCCAGTGTTTGTGTTTACATACGAACATATGGAATTTGCCAGCAGATAAAGGCCTAGAGGTCTATCAAGTCTGCTATAGTGTGTAGCTAGCACCCATTATCCTGCAGCTGCCCCTCCCTCCTACCCTTCCCCTCCATTGAACCTCCCCCTTGCCTTGTCCCAGCCCCTTTTGAAGCAGTCCACTGTTCTACTGAATACCACTTCTGCCAGTAACACATTCCACCCAGGTACCACCCCCTCTGTAAAAAGGTGTCTCCTCATCTCCCTCCTGAACCTTCTTCCCTCCAGTCTCATATAATGGCCCCTAGTGTCCCTTCCCTCCCTCCCTTACTTTGAACAGACCCTCTGTACCTGTCTTGTTTATTCCTTTCATGTACATAAAGGTTTCAATCCTGCCCCCATCCCTCCTCTACTCCAGCGAGTACATGTTCAGCTCCCTCTGCCTCCTCTCCTATGGCAAGTCCCCCAGCCCCTTGATCATCTTTGTCACCCTGCGCTGCACCCCCTTCAGTAACTTAATGTCCCTCTTCAGATACGGGCACCAGTACTGCATGCAGTACTCCAGATGAGGTCTAACTAATGACCTATACAGTGGCAGAATCCCTTCCCCTCCTCGAGGAGGTACCTCTTGCAGTGCAACACAGCATTTTGTTGGCCTTTGCAGCTGCCTTCTTACATTGTGCTAAGTTGTTCATTGACCCTGTAATGAGCACCCCCTCGATCCTTCTCCTCCTCCTCTGTCTTGGCTAGTTGCACTTCCCCCAGCTGGTAACTCTTCCATGGGTTCTTACCCCAAAATGCAGAACCTTGCACTTTTTGGCATTAAATCTCAGTTGTCAGGTGTCTGACTAGGTTTCCAGCAGCTTTTCCAGATCATCCTGCAACCCTTGCCATTCCCCTAGGTTGTCCACCACCGTTCTCATCTTGGTGTCGTCAGCAAATAGACTGATCTTGCTGTTGATGTCCAATGATATGTCTGCAATGAATATCCTAAACAACACTGGCCCCAACACTGAGCCCTGTGGAACACCGCTCATCACTGCCCTTGGGTGTGAGAGCTCCCCACCCACCACCACCCTCTGTTGCCTTCTCTGAAGCCAGTTCCCTACTCATTTCACCAGCTTTGCACCTGCCCCTGTGCCTTCTAACTTACTTCCCAGCCTCCCATGTGGCACTGAGTCGAATGCCTTACTGAAGTCCAGATACAGGGCACCCACTGCACAGCCCCAGTCCAGTTGCCTAGTTACCTAGTTATAGAACTCCACCAGGTTGGTTTGGCAGGATCTGTCACGTATGAAGCCATGCTGTCTGCTGTCCTGCAGTCCTTTGGCCTCCAGGAGAGCCACTATCCTCTTCTTCAGGATAGTCTCCATCAGCATACCCATGATGGATGTGAGACTCACCAGTCTGTAGTTACCTGGTTCATCCTTGGGGCCACTGTTGTGGAGGGGCACCGCATGAGCCATCCTCCAATCCTGAGGTACACACCCTGAGTGTAGTGAGGCATTAAATAGGTCTGCCAAAGGTCCCAAAAGACCTCTGCCAGCTCCTGCAGTACCCTGGGGTGGATGCCATCTGGGCCTGGCACCTTGTCCACCCTCAGTGCCCTCAAACCCTCCAGAACTCTGCCCACCATGATTTCCCCCTCTGTCACCCCCTCCTCCTGTTTCTGCCATTCCTCCCCCCTTTGGTATCACCCCCTCTTCTTCTTAGTAAATACTGAGCAGAAGTGATTATTTAACGCTTCTGCCTTATTGCCCCCTTTCTCCACCCAACCCCTTCCTTCCTAATCCTACTATGTGGTCCTTACAGTTCCTTTTCTCCCTGATGTACCTAAAGAAGTCCTTCTCATGCTTCTTAATGCCTTTTGCAAGCCTGAGCTCTGTAGACACCTTGGCTCCCTTTACTGCATGTGTCACCTCCTTCAATTCCTTCAGGTACTCCTCCCTGTCCTTCCTCCCATTTTCTTGTACTTCCTAAAGGCATATTTTTTCTTCCTTACCTTTTCCATGATCTCCTTGCTCACCCAGATCGGTTTCTAAGTCCTAGCCTTCTTGCTCTGGGACTTGCTGCAGGTTCTGGTTGCCTCCATGATCCCCAGCTTTATGAGCTCCCACCTCTGGTTAGTGCCCATACTAGGTTGAAATCTGGCCAGGTACCCTTATACCACAACCCTCATCCTCCCAAGGATGGCCCTTCTGAAGTCCAGCACCATTGTGCCAGATTCCACTTCTTCCTTGTCCCATAGCCAGTGTGAGCCACACTGAGTAGTGGTCACTCCCCGACAGCGGTTCTTCCACCCTATGTTTCCTCACAAACTACCCATTTGCCAGCACAAGGTCAAGGATATTCCCTAACCTGGTTGGTTTACTGACCATTTGCATCAGGAAGCTGTCCTGGAAGGCATCCAGCAGTACCTGCTTCCTTCTAGTGCTGGTTCTTGGGAGTACTCCAGTCCACTCCAGGCATATTGAAGTCCCCCACAATCACCACACTACCCCTCTCACAGGGGTACACTGAAGGTGAGCAATGAACTGCTATCCACTTCAGTTATATACCCCAAGTGCCATGTACCGGCATCCTCGTGTTTACACCGAAACTGAGCAATACATTGCTATCCACGTCCACTTTGGTTATGTAACCTGGGTACCATGTAATTCTTTGTGTTACTTCCAGTGTTTGTATTTACAGTGAAGGTGAGCAATGCACTGCTAGTCACTTTGGTTATGCGACCCAGGCACCATGTGCCAGCTTCTTCACATTACATCCAGTGTTTGTGTTTACATTGAAGGTGAGCAATGCACTGCTATCCACTTTGGTTATGTTACCCGTGCGCCATGTACCAGCTTCTTCGTGTTATCTTCAATGGTTGTGTTTACACTGAAGGTGAGCAATGCTCTTCTATCTACTTTGGTTATGTAACCCGGGTACCATGTAACAGCTTCTTCACATTACATCCAGTGTTTGTGTTTACACTGAAGGCGAGCAATGCACTGCCATCCACTTTGGTTATGTAACCCAGGTGCCATGTACCAGCTTCTTCACATTACCTCCAGTGTTTGTGTTTACACTGAAGGTGAGCAATGCACTGCTGTCCACTTTGGTTATGTAACCCTGGCACCATGTGCCAGCTTCTTCACATTACCTCCAGTGTTTGTGTTTACACTGAAGGTGAGCAGTGCACTGCTTTCCACTTTGGTTATGTAACCCAGGCACCATGTACCAGCTTCTTCACATTACCTCCAGTGTTTGTGTTTACACTGAAGGTGAACAATGCACCACTATCCAATTTATTCATGCCTTGTATTTCATTTATTGAAATGTTTCCCCAGGAAAGGCACATTGAACAACAAGTTGCTCATCTCTTGGTGCATCCTGGGACAAAGGGAATCAGGAGAACATACATACAGCCACACACTAATGTGAGTTATACGTTGTACCATGACAGGGTAAACAAAAGTGGGAGCAAGGTAGAAGCAGGAAAATACATACCTGTTAGTCTGACCTCAGTGGTTGGGGAAAATGATGGAATCACTTCTGAAATTGTTGAGTACCTAGAGGCCAGCTGGATGCAGGACCCAAGACTGCATAGATTCACAGCAGGGAAGGTCACATCAGGTGAATCTAATAGATTTCTTTGACTGGGTGACCAAAGTAGTAGACCAGGGAGGGGCTGTAGATATAGCCTACTTAGACTTTAGCAAGACATTTGACACAGTCCCACACAAAAGGTTAAGGAACAAGTTAGCCAGCCTGGGAGTGGGTCCCAGGGTAGTAGCCTTGGTAACAAATTGACTGGACAACAGAACACGGGGGTAATAGTAAACGGAGCTCACACTGGAGAAAGGGGAATTACTAGTGGGGTACCGCAGAGTTCAGTACTGGGACCAATACTCTTTAATGTCTTTATAGGTGGCATTGCAGTGGGGCTGGAAGGAAAATTATGCCTCTTTGCAGATGACACAAAGATCTGCAACAGGGTTGATACACAAGGAAGGGTGGAAAGGATAACTAGGGACTTGACAAGGTTGGAGCAATGGTCAAGAGTATGGCAGCTTAGTTTCAATGAAAAGAATTGCAAAGTAATGTGCCTGGGAAATAAAAACCACGAGGAAGAGTACACAATGGAGGGGAGGTACTAACAACAACAAAAATGGAAAGTGACCTGGGGGTACTCATATCAGATGATCTTAAGGTAGGCAAGCAATGTGAGAAGGCAGTAAGGAGGGCTGGGGGATTCTGGAATGCATCGGGAGAGGCAGTAGAAAGCAGGAAGTTATTATCCGTCTGTACAAACAGTTGGTAAGACCCCATCTGGAGTACTGTGTGCAGTTCTGGAAACCCCATCTCTGCAAGGACATAGACAGGATGGAGGCAGTCCAGAGTAGGGCAACTAAAATGGTGCAGGGTTTGCACTAGAAGCCATATATAAAGAGACTAAAAGAACTTAATATGTATACCCTTGAGGAAAGGCGGGGGTGGAATGATGGAAACTTTCACGTACCGCAAGGAAATCAACAAAATCAAAGAGGGTAGCATCTTTCAGAAAAAGAGATGTGCAAGAACAAGAGAGCATAATTTGACAGAGGGAGGATGGCTCCGGGGCAACATGAGGAACTATTATTTCACAGAGAGGGTAGTGGATACATGGAACAGCCTTCCTGAGGAGGTTGTGGGGTCAAAAACAGTGGGTAAATTCAAGAATGTATGGGACTGACATAAGGCAGTTATAGTGTGGGTAGGAGCAAGGAGGCTGCTGGTTAACTAGGATCTGTAGCTTATCCATTAGGTAGGGAAATGGGCAGACTAGTTGGGCCAAGTGGTCCTTATCTGCTGTCAAGGTCTGTGTTTCTATATTACTATGTTGGTGTAGAGAATGCAAAGTAATAACTGAAATAAGTGCTCTTATGAACAATATATACAATAAAGATTTAAGGGACCAGACCAAGTGTAACCTCTAGAGACTATGTTTACCTAGTTGATATCAATAACAGAGAAACAACTAAAAGGGTAAACGGGGAAAGAGATAACCAAGGTAGTGGTGGGGAAGGGGATAAAGTAAGGATGTGGATAGAGAAGGATTGGGTAGGATCAGTTATAAGTATTATAATGGTTAAAAGAGTAAGAGGAGATGAGGGAGAGATGGGGGGATTAGGCACAGGTAAAGTTTACTGAGAGGAAGTTATGTAGCGTAGAAAAGATGGAGTAGGGGAGGAAGAGTGGTAAATCTGATGAGTGAGCACATTTCAGAGTTTAGGGAAACAATGCAAGATCATCTGACCTACAGTGGTTGGTCGATGGGGGACTACCATTAAGTAGGAGTCATTTGATCAAAGGGAATGGGAAGGAGGAAGTAGGATGGATAGTGAGGATGTAAGATGGGGGAGCATAGCAGACCTAAATTTAGACACAAATTTGGCGCAGTGGAGGTGGGGTCAGTTTTCTAGAGAGGAAAAAACAGTGAGTGGTAGAGATTGTAGTAATGGGTCAGAGAGGGGGGGATCCAGAATGAAGCGTCAGAAGGAGTTAAAAAGGGTGTCCAATCAGGTTAAGGAAGACTTGGGAGCAGCACTGTAGACTACATCACAATAGTCAAAAACAGTATCTTCTGGAAAAGTTCACACCTAGTCCTTGGCAGGAGGCAGCTATGGTTCTTGTAGAGTGTGCTGAGCTTGGGACGCGGCTTTTTCAGGATGGCGTCCATTTGACCAGAGAAGTTGAAGTGTTGGTCAAGCCAAACCCCCAGGTACCTGAAGGATGCAGTGTCCTCAAGGACTGTCCCATCAAGTGTATAGAAAGAAGGGAGGGAGGGAAGGGAGCCTCTGCTTAGTGCCAAAGGTCATTGAGATGGTACTCTTGGCATTAAGGGAGAGCTGATGAGAGTGAAACCAGTGCTGGACTTTATTGAAGTCATGCTGAAGTCTGGTTGCTACATCATCAGGGGACTGGCCTGAGGTGAAGAGGACCATGTCATCAGCGTACATGTGGATTGAGGCGGATGAGCAGACTGATGGCAGGTCATTTAGAAATACAGAGAATAATATAGGGTCCAACATGGATCTTTGAGGGACGTCTGCGTTAATAGGGAGAGGAGGGAAAGTGGAGTCAGTTATTGTGACTGAGTGTGGCCTGCCTACCAGGTAGGCTCTGAACCAGTTGGGGGCAGAGTCTGTTTAAACCTGCCAAGGAGAGAGTGTTTAGTGGAGGGGGTCTGGGAGACAATGACGAAGGCCTTTGCTAGGTCGACAAAAACAGCGGAGGTGATTTGACCACTGCCCATCCCTGAGAGGATGAAATCAGTGAGCCTAATCATGGATGTGGTAGAGGAGTGATTCTTCCAGAACCCAGATTAAAATGGAGTGAACAAGTTCATGTCCGAGAGATAAGAAGAGAGTTGTGATAGAACCAAGTGTTCTTGAAGCTTAGCAAGAGTAGTTAGGAGTGAAATGGGATGATAATTTGCAGGAGTGGTAGATTCGCTGCCCTTGGGCAGGGGTAGAACAATGGCATGCTTCCAGACAGATAGGATAGTAGCTGTAGCAAAACAAAAGGTTGAGAAGGTCAGACAGGGGAGCAGAGATAGCAGGAGCTGATAGGTAAAGCAGTTTAGGCTCCAAACCATTAGGCAAATTGCCTTTGGAGGGGTTAAGAGCATACAATGCATCCAGGATGTTGAAGGGACAAATTTTTGTGAAGGAGAAGGAGTTAGCCAGACAGGGTACCATAGGAAAGGAGAGGGAGACAGCAGGCATGGGAGGGTGTGAGGAGGATAGGGGAGCAAAGTCGCATGAGGTGAAGTAGGAACTGAATTCTCTAGCAACACTAAGGCGGTCAGTAATATGAGTATTGTTTATATTAAGAAGAGGGGTGGGTGAAGAGGAAGGGGGAGAAAAGGGAGTGTATAACTTTCCAGAATTTAGAGGGTTTGTTTATGTTAGACTGAAAGGTCGAGCAGAAGTACTCGGCCTTCGCTAAGCGAGTAGCTTTTGCTAGAGAGCGATATGTTTCATAACCTTTAAAGAGCTCCTGATACCATTGGTACATCTTTAGAAAAAAATTAAGATTTAGACATAGTTATGCTTATATATCATGTTTCTCCCTGTAGTTCTCAACCTTATGTCTTTATTACTAAGGACATTTGCATGATAACAGGATTTCTGCCCTATCTGCTGTGGTTGCTTGCCTACACCTGGCATCACAGTTCTGTTTATGACATCACAGTCAGTTGCTGTAGAGATAATTTTGATGTCATCAACTGGTGATTATGATGTCCGGTGTAGACAAGCTGCTAGAGTAGATGAAGTCTGGGGGACAGTGATCATGTTTTCATGAAACCGTCCTCAGTAATATTGAAAAAGGAAGACATAATTGCAGGAGATAAAAGAAATATAAACTGAGTTGTGTCTAAAGCTTACATTTTGCAAAGTTATCCCAGTGATGTCATGGGCTCTTTAAGGAGTTTAGAGGCTTTATAAGCTTTCCAAGGCTGATCCCAGGCTCTTATTTAGGCTAAGAGTTCAGGAGTGATCCATTGGAGATGATTACCCTGACTCTGGTGCACCGCAGTGGGGCATGTTTGTTCCAAATCTCCAGAAATTTATCATTAGTCAGAAGCAGCATCTATTGAGTCAGACGAGGCTATAGGTTCCTGATTTGTATGAGCCAGGTCTTGAAGGAGGGGATCAAGGTTCTGAGATTAATACGGTAGGAACAAATTTGTAGGGTTTCATGGGGGGCCTTAATCCTGTGAATTTTGTGTGCCATGAAGGTCATATGGTGTTCACGCAGGGCATTGGGTAGTATTCCAAATTGGATCACCCTGTGGGGATGGGAAGTGAGGGTCTAGTCAAGCAGGAATGGTTACCAGTTTTTTTGTTCATATGGTTGTCTCCAGAATAAGTTGCGATACATTATGGGCATTGATTTCATTGCATTCTTAAATGGAGGGGGATAACCAGTTTAAATTGAAATCACCCATTATATAAACTTCGCCTGAAGGGGTATGGGAAGCTATGATACTTCGCCAGCTCTATGTTCCCACTCGAACAAGTTTACACATACAAATACCTTGGGATAACCTTTGACCCTGCCCTCACGTTCCATTCCCATATCTCTGCCTTAGCCTCCACCACCAATATTAGGTTGGGAATCCTTTTCCACCACAAACACTGTCTCCCCCCCCGATGCCCTCTGACCCACAGTTATGTCCTCCATTCTGTCACTTGTTGACTATGGCTTACCAGTCTACGGGGCTGCTGACCAGACCTCGCTAAACAAAATCTGCCTCACCTTAAATAAGGCCTGTCGACTAATCTTAGGTACTCCCAGACTTACACATACCTGCCATCTTTATTCCCAGGCAAATCTGCTCAATCTTGACGAACGTCTTAGGTATCAAACCTGCATCCTTACAAAAAAAATCTCCTTGGGCTCTTTCCTCCTGGTTTGACTGCCGTTATCCACCAAGTAAACTCACTAGCTTCAACACGGTCCTTCTGTAAAACCAAGTTGAAGGTACCTAGGCAAGGACCTCTCATAGACAACAGGCTTTCTCTCCCGTGTCTTCATGGTGCAGTTCCCTCCCCTGCCAGTATCTCAGACACCCCACAATCTCTTGCTTTAAACTACCCTCCGGAACCACCTTTTCACTACTCGCAGCTGTTGCTGTTTCTAAGCTATCTTGCTCACTCTCTGACAAAGCCCCTGTTGGCTGCTCAAATCCTCTACCTTCTCTACCCTTGGTTCCTGTTTCCTCCCTATTGACTCCGCTAAAACACACTGTATTGATATCCTGTGTTTTTTTTTGTGTGTGTGTTTTTTCTGATGTTCTAGTTATTTCCTCGAACAATGTTAACTTCACCAATCCTGTATGTGGTAAATTGTTGATCTCATTTGTCCTCCTGTATCCTCAAAAAAACTGTACACCGTTTCTCTGTACCAAGTTGTTATCACTGTATTGTCCTCTCTGTGACGAGGTACCTTTGTAAACGAGCCTCTGGCTCAAAGGTTGTAAACTGATGCTTAATAAATAAAATAAAATAAATAAATACTGATGAGGTCAGGGGTAACTAGAGGAAGAGGAGGAGAGACCCGGATGACAATAGGCATCAGCAACATAAATAGGTACAGAAAATGGAAGGGGTAGTTTTAAGATAAGTAACTCATAGGCTTTAGGGACCAATATGGAACAGATGGTGGTAAATTGTATGGCAGATGATACATATATAGCCACTCCGCCTCTCCTACTGGTACGGTCTTGTCTGGGTATAATGTATCCAGGGATGCAGAGCGAGGGGTCACCTATTTTATTATTAAGCCATATTTCAGAAAGAATGATAATGTCTGGGTCAAGTGAGAGCTCTAGAGGCTGAAGATGGTCTGTTTTGGGGAGGGGGAGACTCCTTATATTTAGATTAAACACTTTTAAGCCACGGGGAAGGGTAAAGGGGTTAACTAGGGAAGTGCTGGCAGAAATGGATTCGGATGCTGGGGTGTCCCGCGGGCATGGCCCAGAATTAGACCTAATGTCACCAGAAGATAACAGCAGGAGTGTGATGATAAAGAAGTGGATTCTCACACTCTTATACCAGCGCAGTGATCTAGTTTTACTTGTAACAGGGATGGAGGGAGGAGATTGACATTTTAATAAATGTATTAGGGTGAAGTAGGATGGCATAGGTAACAGTGAAGCACCAGAACAAAGGGGGTTGTGCTTCCAATTAATGAGGGAGGGAGAGTGGGTCATAGGGGAGTTGAACTCGGATGTTAGGGCAGCTGTGAGCTGGCAGATTAATTGCGGGAACCAGAGTATTGGTGAAGGGTGGGGGACCGAGAGCAAGGAGGATGGGAAAGAATAGTCTGAGTGGGGTTACAGACGCATCAAGAGGTGTACGCAGCAGGGGAGGTGAAGCTTTAATAAAGGGTGAAAATAGTGATGCTAGAGCAAGGGAATGGATTTAACATCTAGCAGATACCAAATTACAGCTAAAACTTCTTAGTAAGCAGTCTCAGGAGGATGTGTTAGGGAGATAAGTTTGACAACCAATAGAGGTAACCTGTTATGTTACAACTGCACTGCTGGGCAGAGTCCAAAAGCGCAGCAAGTGGATTTAAAGAGTGACAAGGGTGGGAGAAAATGACAGTTTAGGAAAAGCAGCCTGGCAGAAGGAAAATGGGCTAGAAAATTGTAGTCTAGACACAGTCTAAGCTGAGTAGAAGAGCCAATCATAGGGCGGATTGCCCAAAAGCAGCCAATCCAGGAGCAATAGAGTGGAAGTGCCAAAAATGGAATCGCTGGCACTCATAGGAGGGACCATACCTACTTAGATGGGAAGCTGAGATAGGTGAAGGGTGATGCAGGTGGCGGCAAGCTGGAGATGCTGTACCATTGAAGGGCGAGCGCCCAGTCAGGAGGGGGCTCTGAATGTATGAAGAGAAGAGCAGAAGATTAGCTTTAAAAGGCCTAAATTTGTCGGGGGTAGACATTGTCTGCAGACAGCAAAGCAGCAGGGTGCCAGAGGTGGCAAGAGTAAAAAAATGCTTAATTGGGGCAGGGAACTCATTAGAAGGAACTGAGAAGGAAGCAGGGGCAGGGTGAGTCAGTGCCAGTCTGGGGGGTTAAAGGTAGCATGAGAACAGAGAGGAGGAGAACTTATTTACTAAAATTACCTAAGCACAAGAAAAATTTGAACACGTTTGCTTTTCAAAACCCAAACACTGTTGCTTTTTAGATACAAACAGCATCAGAGTAAAACAAGCATTTGTCAATGCCGAATGTTTGCTTGCTGGCATTGGCATTGGTAGTATAGAAGTTACAGAGCTGCATAATAGGAATGGCAGCAAAGTATTGAACTGAAGCCAACCCCACCACCACCCTGCAGAGAGTGATGGGCATTGTGGTGTGCCTTTGGGTCATCAGGCATAACGACCACACCATTTTACCACACCCTACCCTGCAGACACTGACAAGTGTCACGGTGTGCCTTGGGGTCTTTGGCCCTTGTGCGCACCCCATTCCATCAGGAAATACAGTGAGATGGGTGCAGTACAGGAGAATGGGGTGAAGTTTGGGCCTGAAGAGTCCGAGGCACACCTTGATGCCTCTTACTGGCTGCAGGGCGTGGGTGTGGGTGGGGGTGGAATGGTATGAGCATGACAGGCAAGAATCCTAAGTCACACCCCTGATGCCTGTCATTCTCTACAGGGTGGGGCGTTATTGTTGGAAACCCTAACGCCTCAGGCATTTCACTCCAAATTTTCAACATGTTTTTTTTTTGTGATCCCCACCTCATGAACAGTGGCAATATCAGTTTGTTAGCTGAAAACTGCTTTTGCACAGCGACTATGGCATTTGGCACCACAGGTGCAAAAACACATTCCGAACAGGATGTGAAAAATGACAGCGGTACTGTTCGTGGAGGTGTAAAAAATGGCAATGTTGAAAATCTGCTGTGAAAATCTTAAAAACTGGGAAGTCACGAAGCATAGAGAAACTGTGCAACGCACACCCGTAATGTAACTAGTTTGGGGATTTTTTTTACAGCAGATTGTTAACACAGGCATTTTGGGACCTCCAATCATGAACAGTGTCAGTGTGATTTTCTTTATCTGTCCTGAACAATGATTTCCCACAGCGACCACGCATTTCTGTGCTGAAAGTGTGAAAACACATTTCGGCCATGTTGTGGAAAATGACAGCTGTACTGTTCATGAGGAGGTGTGGAAAAATGCCACTGGTGAAAATCTGGACTGAAAATATTACAAATTCATGAACTTACAAGGGTGCGTGGAAACTGCACAATACTCACTCATAACACAGTCATTTTATGGAGTTTTGTCACCAAATTTTCAACATAGCCATTTTAAGATCTCTGCTCATGACCAGTGTCACTGTGATTTTCTTAATCTGTCCCAAACATTGTTTCGCACACTGACTGTACCATTGTGCGCTACATGTGCGGAAACACATTTTGGGGAAGATGTGAAAAATGGTAGCTGTACTGCTCATAGGAAGCAAGGGAAATGGCACTGTTGAAAATCTGGTGCAATATTACAAATTCGCAAACTTGCCAGCGTCGCGTGGAACTGTGCAACGTGCACTCTAAACAGTCATTTTTGGAATTTTTTCACAATTTTCAACATAGCCATTTAACACCTCTGCTCATGACCAGTATCACTGTGATTTTCTTTAACGTGTCCCACATACATTGATTTCGCACTAATCGACTGCTACATTGTGTGCTACATGGGCAGAAACACGCTGTGGGCTAGATGTAAAATGACAACTGTACTGCTCATAAGGAGGTGTGGTAAATGGCAATGTTGAAAATCTGGAGTGAAAATATTGAAATTTCCACGAACTTACTAGCATGTGTAGGAACTGTGCAACGACGTCAGAAACAGTCATTTTTAGAGTTTTTCACCAAATTTTCAAAATAGGCTTTTGAGAGCCCACCTTATGAACACTGGCAGTGTCATTTCGTTAATTGTTTCGAAAGGTGATTTCGCACAATGGCAGCGTAAATCACCTTGGGCACGAGTAACGCCTACGACAAAGACAGCATTCATGAGAAGGGGTCCCAAAACCCATGTTGAAAATTTGGTGCAACAATTCCAAAAATGTCTGAGATATGCAATAAAGTTGAAAACCCTATCTATCCCATTATACAGCTTACGGCATTTCCTCAGTTCACGGTCGCCTTTGAAGAGTGCAGACGTATTCTCGGTCCGCTGAAGATCGCCGCGCCGACCCAGAGGTAAGTGTGGGGAGCCAAGGTGCTAGAGTGGGTGAGCGAGACAGCGAGGGACCGCTTTTGATTTTCAGTTTTTTTTTTTTTTTTTTTTTTTTAATGACGACGCAGGACGCTTGCCATGCTGGGGTGGGCTCCAGCATGGCAGAAGGATGGCTGGGCGGGTAGCCAGGGGATTGGGCACCCCATCGGCCATGGCATCTGTTGCCACACTGGGGTGGCTCCCAGCATGGGGATGGGGCACTCCCATCGGCTATACGACGTGTAGCCACGCTGGGGTGGGCACCCAGCATGGCATATGAAACTGTGTTTTGGGGGTGCAGCACAGCCGGTTGGGATTGGGCTCCCCGTGCGACTGTGCAGTAATTGCGCTTGGGGGCAGCACGAGCGTGTGTGTGTGTAGGGAGCTTATTGGCGAGCAGGTGATATCTGATCACTGCTCACTGGAAGCGTAGCTCCTCCTTTCAACTGTACACCACTGCATTTTGAGCTGTCATAGACCGCCCAGCAGGCATTGAGAACTGCGGCTGCACCTGCAAACACACTGACTGAATTGGAGGAGGGCTGACACACCTCCAAAAACTCCGATGATGGCACTATGTTTCTTGCACATGCGTGCAAGCAAACATAAAGTACAGTGGTAACAAATTGCTAGAGATTTACATCAGCAGTTATATCAGCACATACATTAGCCTGGTTTCTACTTTTAAAAATTGCAGTTTAGGAAAAGAAGCCTGGCAAAAGAGAAAATGGGCTAGAAAAAATGCGGTTTAGCTGTAGAGTCTAGGTTGAGTAGAGGAGCCAGTCATAGGGCAGATTGCTGAAAAGCAGCCAATCTAGGAGCAATAGAGTGAAGATGCCAAAACTCGAATCGCCGATACTTCTAGGAGGGACCATACCTACTTAGATGGGGAAATAGAGATAGCACCGCTGAAGGGAGAGTGCCTGGTCTGGAGGCTCTGAATTTGTAGTGATGTGAATATTTCTGTCATACCCCCCCTCGCTTCTGGTTGCTACATTTCCTGCTATTTCAGCAAACCCATATCAATCAAAAAATCAATCAAAATTTTTATTTGACCAGGTGGACACCGTTGAGCAAGGCTCATTTTCAAGGTGGACCTGGGACATACAAATAGGTGGATGCAGTTTTGGAAGAGAGTAACAATACAAGTACAGGTTTCGTATACCAGCAATTGGACATAGGCAATACAAATGCAATTAAAAAGTGCAGATTAATATACAACATTATTTTACAAACAAGCAGTGCATACAGCACAGACAGAATTGTAGATGCATACAGGCAGACAGTAGTTACAGAGTAGGCTCAAGTGAGAATGATCGGTTTGGCTCATCCTGAAGAACATAGTAATGAGAAGTTCAAAGCAGGGGAAGAAGGAGGGAGGACAGAAAAAAAGACAAAAAAAAAAAGGTTGAGAAGCCACAGATAAGAGGATATGAGATATAAACTATTAAGGGGAGCGATACGGTGAGGACAGAGAAGCAGCGATGGTAGGCATGGGGTTGGCAGTAAATGGAGACTAAGACCAGAGAGTGACCTAAGATCATGAGGAGACAGAGACAGAGATCTATGCAGGGAACTCTGTAAGGGATAGGTGTCCCTAGAGTCAGGGGGAGTAAACACAAGATTCTTCAATATGGAGTGAATATAAAGATTTGAAAGCTGCTAGACTAATGGGGTGGTTAATTTGTAGGTTTTTTTGTATCTTGTTCCACAAAAGGGGCATTACATGACTAATAGAAGCCCCACCAAAGCGAGATTTAGCCTTGGAAACCTTCAAATGTAAGCAGCACTTCTCAAGGCATACTTACTTATTGGGCAGAATGGTAAACAGTCCAAGATATAGTCGGGCAGTTTGTTTAAGATAATTTTGCAGGTCCAGATAGCAGTGTTTTTCTCTGGAGTCTAAATCTACGGGATGACCAACCTACCACCGTGTACAAGGAGCAATAATGGGTAGAATAGGGAAGGCCCATTATAAACCTTAGAGCTCTATGGTAGAGTGTGTCAAGTTTGGAGAGGGCACCTGCAGGATCCTGGCTGTGGAGAAAGTCAGCAGAGTCCAATAAGGAAAGAAAGGTAGTTTGGACTAGGTTCAATTTTGCATCCCTAGGGAGGATATTTTTTTTATCCTGAAGAAGAGTCCAAGTCTCATTCCAAGTTTCTTTATGAGCTCTCCTATATGACCAAGGAAGGAGAGTCTAATATCCAACCAAACCCCCAAAATATTTACATTTTGATACATACTCCAGCTGTTCACCCAGAATAGAATAGAATAGAATAATCTCATTCATATGTTTTAGATAAGTACATGATGGCCATCTAAGTAAGTAATTAATTAAATCCACATCAAAAAACATAGGTTGTCATATGGTGAGACTCAATACCTTTTATAGAAAAATCCATATGATGTCAGATTATTTTATATTGTTATAACATCATTTTATGACTGTCAACGCGAGTGTGAAAGAAAAAGGGATACAAGGTGAGACGCCAATGCAGCCTTATCCTTTTTTTTTTTTTAATATTTCTCTGTAAAGTAAGTTGGCAGGTTAGGGAGAATTGAAAATTGCATTCTCCTATTGCCATCCCAGGCCTGAGGGCATTCAGCTAGAGGGCTTTTGTTTGAGAATTTCTGTATTCTCACAGAGGGGAAGCAGGCTTGATGTGGACAGCTGAGTTCTTATGATCTAAAATACTGTGTTTTGGAGATTAACAAAAGATCGAAAGGGGCTATTTCTGTAACGCTCTGCATTGCCAATGAGTATTCATCCCAAAGGGTATTGTGCACCCCTACTAGGGAAAATGGCACAGTTCAAAGTCTTAGAATACTGAGCACATGAGTATTCCAGACAGCAGCAACTCTCCAGGGTAACCTGTGCCATCAAAGGGGAAACATCTTTCAAGCATCTATGAAGAAACTTTCAACTTCTGCACCTTGTGGCTGTAATTTTGCATAGCAGGTTGGGGCTACCTGGTAACTGGGAGCACCCCTAAATTAAAATTGTCTGTTAAGCTGCAGCTTTCAGATTGGTTAACCTGCTCTCCCAATTTCCACTGTCTGTGCTTAAATTGGGGGCCGTGGTCTGCCATTTAAGTTCAAGATGCTCTTCTTTAGTGGGTCTCTGATTTCTGTTACACAAAAAAAGAGGGTCTCACAGGTATGTACCTGTCTTTTATTCTGGGGGCTTTTAGTTTAGGGAGTACTTGGGGGGTATCCCCCATCTTTAGCATCTGCCCCACCCTCCTTCCACACTTTGTAGGTCCTTTTTGTCTTTTTATAATTTTTCTTAGCAGGTATTGCATGCCTTTTGGGGTGAGAGTTCACCTTACACAGCACTTTGTGTGCACAAGAGCATTTTCCTTTTAATTCTTTTAGCTGTTTTAAACAAAGTAGTTGCTGGAGAGAAAGCTCCTATTTTTGGGGAGCAGAGAGTCGTTTTGGCTGATTCTTCAGTATTTATCTCTGCCTTCCATCATTTTAGCAGTGTATTTTGGCTCCATTGAACTCTGCTATCCCACTATTTTCCTCATGGTTGTTACAGCTGGGGGTGAGCCCTTGTGACTGTTGGAGGCTCTTTTGCCTCAGTCTGCCATTCATATGTCTCTAGTGTACGTGTCTTCCCCCGAACATATAGACATCACGCACGGTGCTGCCATGCACATGTGAGATCATGCACACGCATCTGCACTTTTCCGTGTCAAACATGGCGGCTCTCTGTTTCATAGCTCTTATTGCCTTTCTACCATTTCATTCCTGGCAGCCAGCTGACTGGAAAGGCTCGCTTTTTCTTTTTGTATTTTTTCTTCCCCACAACTGGAGGGGGGGATCTCCTTCCATTTGACATTAACAATTCGATTTAAACAAGAAGGAAAGAAAGCAGGGACACACTGTCTCCTTGTACCCCAGGCATCTGCTGGCTATTTACCTGACACCATGGGTCCAATTTCCAAATAGGGATGCAGGGCTCATGACCAGTCACTGCATGTCCGCAAAGTTTGCCACGCCTACATCTAGTGGTTTGCCACAAGTTGCATCAGATTTTATAACCGTGGATGCTAGTTGTGTTAGTGCGCTCATTTTATGGCAATTTGCACCAGAGCTGTGATGCAAGCCCTGTAAACCGACTCCCCCACTGGTGCAAAGTTACACCGGGGGGGAGCTAGTGTAACTTCGCTACAGTACATCACCACAAGGAACTTGCAGTAGAGGCTTGCAGCAAGCTTCTTTTTAAAATTGCCCTTGCAGTCAGTTTGACACAAGTCGCCACGTGCATCAAACTCTCTGCTGCAAGTCCCTTGCGTGAATGCAGCTCATTTGAAAACCAGGCCCCATGTCTTATTGGAGACTCCTAACACTTGAAAAATGCAAGTCCTGCAAGAGGGTAAAGCGACTCTCCCCAATGGGTTTCTATTGGCCGCTTTGTGTTTCTCAAACTAATATGTCTGTTTAGATCACCCCCGCCCCGTTACACCTCTGAACTGGAGAGGAACCTTGTGTACTAATTGGCAGCAGCAAAGCAGAACAGCCTAAATCTTTATTGTTGCTCTTGGGAGAGCTTTTGAGCCCTGATGTTCTGCAGGATATCTCAGCAGACATATCCAACCCCCAAACTGGGCCCCTCAGGTCAGGGAGGGCCCACACAAGTATGTCCAGGTGTGTTGCAGCATGACAAAGCTGCAGTTTTTGATATGTAGGCAGACCCTGACCCTGACCACATAGAGGGTCAAAATTAGGATATTGAGGATCTTGGGGAAATTCCTGACCAAAAGAAGCTACTGGATGAGAAGGAGGATGACTGACTCCTCTGAGGAGCAGGAGGAAAGGAGTGGACGGACCTAACAAGGAGGATTCTTATCCGTCCCCTGTTTGATACCAAGCCTTTGACCTACCTGATAACTGAGACTTGTAGGTCACTACAGTTCAAGGAGTTGCAATCTATGGAGGCAGCGGTTGTCAGTCTTATCCTGTCCATGTCCTCTGCTCCAAACTGTTTCTCTGAGTTGTATTTATTGTGGCCAAATTACTGAACAGGAATGGCCAAGTGAAGGCCCAAGTAAATATCTGCCAAACCTAAGGCACAGTATTTCCCTTTTATGGAAGCAAATACTTGCAAGTGCCCCCCCTACCGCGAGCAGATAATAGGTTCATAATTTCATCAGGCACTCCTCTGCTACTATTGAAGGGGACTCAGACTTTAACAGATTCACACGACAAGTGAGTACATGTTATGTGCAGAAGAGCCTTGACTTTCAACAGTGAAAATCTGCACACTTCCTATGCCGCCTTTACTGCTGCCAGAGCCTTAAACCTGAGATCCTTTTCTCATCTGTGCATCAGACTGCTTTGGGGACATGAAAACTGCATGTCCTTCCCTCTCTCATGCTTCAGGCAGAATAAAAAACCCAGGCTGCTTGCAACTAATTTTAAAGGCTGTTTGCAACTGGCTTCAGGCAGTCTACAGAACTAAGGTTGTTTACAACTGGGTCTAGGCTGTCTGCAAAACCAGGGCTGTTTTATATCCGATACCATTATGAATTTAAAATATAACACATACATTCTTCAGCCTTTTCCTTATTGACAGAAAATTTTAATTTATACTAAATCTGGCTTTCTCAGACTCCAAACCACTACGCAGTGTATAAAAGTTTTCAATATGCTTCAGGCAGTCCTATGTAATTTATACTGTATGTGCTGCATAACAGTGCAGCAAAAAATGGCTCATATTTTAAATGTGCAAATATTTAACAACGGGTATCCATTTTAGATAAGCAAATGAAACTGCTAGCTAGCTGTTACATTGTTGGTCACCTTGAACCATGTAGGGTGCATTTTAGAGGGACTTGAAAAAGAAACGGTGCATAAAGAAGAAAAAAGGGAGGGAGGTCTGCAGATGACCATGCTTACATAACTGGGAGAGGACAGTACACAACAGAATAGTTAGAACATTGTTGCAACAGGCCTTAGAAAAAGTAATAAGAATAGAATCCCTTTAATATTTAGGTAGGACAATCAGCCTACCACGCAGGGCTCTGTCCTGGGACCTGTCCTATTTGGTATTATCATCAGGGATATAGGGGAAGGTATCTGGGTAAGTTGTCTCTCTCTGATGATGACACTAAGCTATTCAGCAGGGTAGGTCACAAGGAAGGGATGCAGGAGCTCCAGATGACCTAGAGAAGTAGGAGAGATGGTCTAGGATCTGACAATTGCGATTCATTGTCAAGAAGTACAAGATAATGCACCTAGGGAGCTGGAACCCACACACTGAATACTGTATGAGAGGAGTTTGGCTGGACCATTCAACAGAGGAGAGGGATCTGAGGGTTATCAGTTATTCCCCCAAGCAAGCTGGTCACTGTAACAATGCATGCAGCTAGGTGTCAAGGATGCTGGGGTGTATAGGGAGGGGTTCTGATAATGGAACAGGAGGGGTTCCAATAATGGAAGTAATGAGGCGATACTGACCCAACACAGATCCTTGGTGAGGCCGCGTGTGGAATACTGTGCTCAGTACCAAAGTCTTCACCTGGAGGAAGGATGTAAACAGTCTGAATTTGGTGCCTAGGAGAGTCACTTAGATGATCCAGGGTCAGCAAGGCAGATCCAGCACTGGACTCATGAAAAAATGGTGTCCAAATATTGTGAAATGGACCCATTTTCCAGTCATTAAGGCTGCATTATGTTCTGTCCCTGTTTTAAGAAACCCAGACTTTGAGAAACAGTTTCTGATATAGACTGATCCATCAGAGGTGGCCTAGGTGTGGTCTCGAGTTCAAATATAGATAGAATGGAACACCTAAATAGGCACTCACTGGAGGCCAGGCACAAGAGGGTGACATGTAAGTTTCTGAGGGGGGTTATACAGGGGGAATAGCAAGGACCTGTTTGTGAAGAATAGAAAACCAGCCACTAGGGGACATGGCTGGAGGATATGGGGGACAAGTTCAAGAGAGAGAGAGAGATGAGGATGTTTCACTTCATGAATGGGGTGATTAAACCATGGTTGAAGTAGCGGGGCAGCTACCCTAAATATGTTTAAACATACTGTAGCTGGAACAAGGCATGGGGATTCATCATCCCTACGGGGGCAACACTGTATTGACGGTTGGGGAGCTGGGGAAGAGAGAGACAACCCACTAGTGTAGTAGGCTGATAGGGTGAGGTAGTATAGTATGGGCAGACTAAATGGCCCCTCAGTCTCCTGCCATCAGATTATATGCTTCTATGTTCTTGGCCATCATCCATAAATGTACAATTACTTGCAATAACAGGTACAATGTACTTTTTCTTGGAAGGGTATTTTGTATCATTTCTCTTGCTGTGATTACAAATAACACTCGTATTGTCTTCTGTTGTTGACGTGCAGGTTACAACATCCCACTGGAGCAATTATTATTGCTGTTTCCAAGGGACAAGGAACTCCCATTTGGTGATGTGAAGGGGGAAGAGACTGCAGTGCAAAAGGATAGTTTTGAAGTCACTCCCACCAGTAAGTGTTTGTTTGTTTATTTATTTATTTATTTATTTATTGAAATGTATCACCAGGAAGGCACACTGAACGACAAGTTGCTAGTCTCCCAGTGCACCCTTGGGGGTACTATTGGATGAAGAATTAGACATACAGTTTAACATTTAAAATATACACAAAATTAAATATTCAATTACATTTGTAATAAGACAGTTAAAAAAAATAATAATTCAGTCACATTTGTAACATAACATGCAATTTAAATATCATACCTGTGAAATGTGCATTTAATGAGAAGTAGCATGTCTGAGGAACATGGTACATAGTGGTGAAGGGGAACGGAGAGCGTGCTGAGACTCAGGCTGGGGGTGTGGAAGGTTTAATCGGTGAAGTGAGTCATGGAGAGGAGCAGAGGCATAGGAGGACAGTTAAGGAGGGTTAAAGCGGGAGCAGTCAGAAGAGTGAAAGTTATGTAAGGCAGAGGCAAGGGAATCTTGAGGAGGAGTGCTGTATTTTTGGGGGCCAGATTTAAGGGAAGCTTGATGGGTAAAGCCTGACTGACCCATGAGAGTGGCAATGGTGGGGACCAACAAAGTGTACATGACAGAGGATCTGAGGGAATGGGAGGGGGGAGGCGGGGGAGAGAGCAAACATGAGAGGTAAGAGGGAAGTTCTCCTAGCCAAAATTTAGAAGCGAGTTTGGCACAAGAGTGAGGTGCCTCTTGGCAAGCAGGGGAAGGGAAGTGGTGTGGTAGAGGTCACAATGATGAGTACATGATGGAGTATCAAGGGCAAATCAACAGGAGTTAGAGTGTCCAATTTGGTTAGGGATGATTTAGGAACGGCACCATAGACTACATTACAGTAGTTACAAATTTAATTGTAGTAGATGACTAGATAATTTGCTTAAATAGAAACACAGAAACATAGAATTTGTTGACAGAAGAAGACTCCTTGGCCACCCAGTCTGCCCAGGTATATGCAGTTTTAGAATTTTTCCAACCATGGTTAAGAGGGAGTTATGAAGAAAATAAAATAGTCTAACGTTGGAAGAGCATAAAAAATTGGTATTACTACTAGGCAGTGATGGTGTTAGAAAACCTGGAAGAAGAAGAAGAAAAAGATAGGAGAATTTTATAAATAAACTTTTCAGTGTTGTAGTGCATATGAGAGTGGATTGAGAACTGATGGACATGAGAGGAATGAAGCCAATTGGTTTTAATTCCAGCGATGGGTAAGCAGGCAAATATCTGCGTTTATATGCATTTTGTAATTCTGATAGCAGGGACCTAGGAAGTGCACAGAGGAGGAAATCACTGTAGTCAAGAAGGGGGGGGTATGATAGCAGGGACTTAGGAAGTGCACAGGAAGAAATTACTGTTGTCAAGAAGGGGGGTATGAAAAAGAGTTTCAGCATAAGAGAGGTCTAGCAAGAGACAATACAGGCAGTTTTGCAAAAATGATAGTACCCAGAGTAGGGTCTGTGGTGGAACTGTAGGTAGGAAAAATAGGGCAGATTATGTGGGCCAAGAGGTCCTTATCTGCTGATAAAATTTATGCTTCTGTCAGACTCATCTGACAAGACCTTCCCCTGGTGAATCCATGCTGCCTTTCGTCCTGGAATACATATGCCTCCAGAAACTCCACTGAGTTTTCTTTCATAATGGCCTGCAGCATCTTGCAAACAATAGATGTCATGCTTACCAGCCTATAGTTCTCTGCCTTATCCGTTTTCCCACTCCCACACAGGGACACCATATTTGTTGATCTCTAATCCTGTTGCACCACCCCCTAATTCCAGTGAGCTGTTGTTAGACTATTCAAGGGTGCTGCCAGCTCTGGCCCCACTTCTTTTTAGCACTGTAGGGTGCTGCCCATCTGCACCCATTTATTTATCCATGCTTAGAGCTTGGAGACCCTGTAGCACCCCTTCCTCAGTTATTGGTTCTAAGTTGATCTCTCCTCACCTCACCCAACTGCCTTGAAGTCAACATTCTGGTAGAAGACCCTTCTGCCATAAACACAGAGCAAACTTACTGTGGCTGCAATTGCCCTGTCCCCCCTTCAGTCCAACTATCTCCACCTCAGTTCCAAAATGTAGAAAGTGTTTCTGGTTGTACTCAAGTAATCAAATGGTGATTCATGAGGTAATCTGGTGCACCAGTGGCAGGGAAAACATGAACAGTAGAGCTACACACACTAGTGAGCCAGTCTATCAAGCAGCAACCAGATTCAGTGGACGAAAGACCATTCTTCTGAGGTAACACTTTTTAATAAAGTGCTTCAAGTCTTATCAGTGCAAATACAAAGAGTGAAAAAAACATGGCTTAGAACTTCATCAATAAATTATTTCACAAAAATGTCAGTATAGGTAAAAAAAAGTCCCCTTTTGGATTTTTATCACTTCACTGGTCTTCATGGCTCAGTTGCATTAATCCGTGCAGAAAGCCAAGACATCAGTAGCTGTTCCTCAGGCATCTTGTAACTGGTTGTGTCGTGTCCCAAGAGACAACGGTAATAAACAAATGCCAGCCAGGACACTGGTGCTGCTTCAGACATTAAAGTTTACTTTGGGCTTCTTTGAGTTTTTTACTTTTTCCCAGCTCCGGGGTAGCTTAAACCTGTTCCAGACATTACTTGGCCATCTCTATAAGTCTCCTTGGATTTACATTTTTCCCTTATGTAGTGCAATGGCACCTTGTCCCCATATTTCTTTTGATGAACCCCATAGCAAGGTGTACCCAGGCTGTACACGTGGTGCTGCCATCACCTTTGGTAAATCGATATGGTCTGGTAAATTGCGGTTCAGGGGTGAGTGCTGGAGACACTCCAGTTGATCAAACCACAAGGGTTTCAGCTATTGGTGGGCTTGATAAGGAAGCCACTAATTTCTCTATCAAATGGGGAGTCAGTATAACCAGCCCAAGTTTAATGGAATACCATAGTTTTATTAACAACTGACCACCTGCAAGGTGGAGAGTTAGTGCAAATATCGACTTTAAATGTGGCCCTCGTAGGTACTCTGCTAGGTAGACCAATCAATGTTTCCTACCTGGTACAAAGTGTTAAGCAGATTCAGATGAGAACTCCCTTAACTAATCCCTGGGTACCACAGCTGTAGAAACATAGAAACATAGAATTTGATGGCAGATAAGGACCGCTTGGCCCACCCAGTCTGCCCATTTCCCTACCTGATGGATAAGCTGCAGATCCTAGTTAACCAGCAGCCTACTCTTCCTACCCCACCCCTAGAATTGCCTTATGACTGTCCCATGCATGCTTGAATTCCACCACTCTTTTGACTCCACAACCTCCTCTGGAAGGCTGTTCCATGCATCCACAACCCTCTCGGTGAAAAATACTTCCTTAAATTACCTCTGAGCACTTCCTTCTATCTTCAAATTGTGCCCCTTGTTCTTGCACATCTTTTTTTGAAAAGATGCTACCCTCTTGGACTTTGTTGATTCCCTTGAGGTACTTAGAAGTTTCTATCATGTCCCCCTCTCTCCTTTCCTCGAGGCTATACATATTAAGCTCCTTAAGTCTCACTTCATATGTCTTCGGTGCAGACCCTGCACCATTTTAGTTGCCCTCCTCTGGACAGCTTCCATCCTGTCTATGTCTTTATGGAGATTGGGTCTCCAGAACTGCATGCAGTACTCAGATGTGGTCTCACCAGCTGTCTGTACAGAGGGATAATAACTTCTTGTTTCTGCTGGTGATGCCTCTCCTATGCATCCCAGTATCCCCAGCCCTCCTTGCTGCCCTCTCACATTGCTTGCCCACCTTTAGGTCATCTGATATGACTACCCCAGGTCCCTTTCCATTTTGTTGTTGTTAGTATCTCACCCCCATTGTGTACTCTTCCCTGGGTTTTGTTTCCAGGTGCATTCATGCACTTCTTAGCATTGAATCTAAGCTGCCATACATTTGACCATTCCTCTAACCTTGCCAAGTCCCTCTCATCCTTTCCACCCCACCTTGTGCATCAACTCTGTTGCAGATCTTTGTGTCATCTGCAAAGAGACATACTTTTCCTTCCAGTCCCTCTGCAATGTCGCTTAAAGACATTGAAGAGGACCGGTCCTAATACTGAACCCTGTGGTACCCCACTGCTAACCCCCTTTTTCAGAGTGGACTCCATTTACTATTACTCTCTGTGTCCTATTCTCCAGCCAATTCTTTACCCAGGCTGTCATCTTGGGACCCACTCCCAGGCTGGCTAACTTGTATATTAATCTTTTGTGTGGGACTGTGTCAAATGCCTTGCTAAAGTCTAGGTAGGCCATGTCCACAGCCCCTCCCTGATCTACTACTTTGGTCACCCAGTCAAAGAAATCTATCAGATTTGTCTGGCATGACCTTCCGCTGTGAATCCATGCTGCCTTGGGTCCTGTGCCCTCTGGCCTCTAGATACGCAGCAATTCTTTCCTTCAGAAGTGATTCCATCATTTTCCCTACCACTGAGGTTAAACTAACAGGTCTGTAGTTTCCTGCTTCTGCCTTGCTCCCACTTTTGTGAAGGGGAATCGCATCTGCCCTCCTCCAGTCCTCGGGTACCACCCCATCCTCCCATGATTTGTTAAAGAGGGTAGTCAGTGGTGTCACTAGAATCACTGCAGACATATATATTTTGCTGCAGGTTGAATACATGACCCTCGTAGGTACTCTGCTAGGTAGACCAGATCAGTCCTTCCTACCTGGTACCAAGTGTTAAGCAGATTCATATGGGAACTCCCTTAACTTAGTCCCTGGGTACTGCAGCTGTAGAATCAGTGCAGACCTGTAGATTTTGCTGCAGGTTGAAAACATGACCCTCTTATGTGCCCTCCTAAGCAGGCCACATCTGCTCCTTATCACCTGGTTCCAGGTTTCAGGCCATGCAATTGCTTAAATAGCAGAAAACTCCTAAATATGGGGTAATTGGAATCAAGTGGTTCCTGGACCAGGATGGCTCCTCTTAATATGGGTTTGGGCAGGACAGTAGTGTGGTGGGTAGGTAACTGGCTGGGTGGCAGGACACAGAGGGTGGTGGTAAATGGCTGTCACTCCACAGAGGGAAGAGTGACTAGTGGGTACCAGAGGGATCAGTGCTGGGACCGGTCCTATTCAACATCTTCATCAGTGATATTGCGCAGGACCTAGAAGGCAGAATTTCACTGTTCGCTGATGACACAAAGCTCTGTAACAGAGTAGACACACCAGAGGGTAGACAGAATGAGAAGCGACCTGCAGAAACTTGAAGAATGGTTAGGGGTTTGGCAGTTGAAATTCAATGCAAAGAAGTGCAAGATAATGCATATGGGGCACAAAACCCTGGCACAATATATCATTTGGGGGGTGAGGATAAAGCATGCACCAAGCAGGAAAGGGATCTTGGGGTTATCATCTCTGATGACCTCAAGGTAGGGAAACAGTGTGACAAGGCAGCAGGTAAAGCAAATAGGATGCTGGGATGTATAGGCAGGGGCATCACCAGCAGGAAAAGGGAGGTCATAATTCCACTATACAAGACACTAGTGAGGCCTCACCTGGAGTACAGTGTACAGTTCTGGAGACCATACCTACGTAAGGACATAGACAGGGTAGAGAAGGTTCATGGGAGGGCAACAAAGATGGTATGGATTGCATCACAAGTCCTATGAAGACAGGTTGAAGGAACTGAACATGTACTCCCTGGAGGAGAGGAGGAAGAGAGGGGATATGATAGAGACATACAAGTATCTTACAGTGAGGAACAAGGTGCAGGAAAACACTATTTTTATGCGAAAAAGATGTTCCAGGGCTAGAGGGCATGGGATGAAGTTGGAGGGAGGACGATTCAGAGGAAACATGAGAAAGAATTTCTTCACAGAACGGGTGGTGGACAAGTGGAACACCCTTCCAGAGGAAGTGGTGGGGGCTGAAACAATCATGGGATTTAAGAATGCATGGGATAGACATAAAGGAATTCTGGAGGTCAGGGGTAAGGGGCAACAGACTTTTAGGAAAACAAACTGAACTTACAAGCTCAAATGGGCAGACTGGGTGGGCCATAGGCCCTTATCTGCTGACACTGTCTATGTATCTATATATATGTAATACAGCAGGTCACTGGATCTCTGCACTCACAAGGTATCCATAATGCAAGTAGGCTTTCTATTGGTTCTCTGTGCTTAACCAGCTACCTTGTGCACTTGCTTCAGGCTCTTCCTACTTCCTTCCAATTGATCTGGACTGCTGAGGTACTGAACTGACCCTCACACATCCTGGCTTCCAAATTACTAGGTCAAAGACAGTCCAGTACCATAGAAACAAAATTTGGCAGCAGATAAGGACCACTTGGCCCACTCAGTATGCCCATTTTCCCTACCTATTGTAATACCATAGGCCCTACTTGATCGCAAGCTTAGCCCTCCCTTCCCTAATGATTAATGTTCCCTTATGCCTATCCTATGTGTTCCTAAATCCCACCACAGCTTTCACCCCCACTGTCTCTGCTGGAAGACTATTACAGGCATGCATTACTCTCTCTATGAAGTATTTCCTTACGTTTCCCCTGAGTCAACTTCCCCCTCCAGCATCATAGCATGTCCCCTTGTTCTTGAGCATTTTCTTCTAAAGAATGCTTCCCTCTTGTACCTTATTTTTACATGTGAGGTATTTGACAGTCCATCATATCCCCCTTTCCCTTCTTTCCTCCAGGGTGTACATATTGAGGTCTTTTAATCTATCCTCATATGGTCTCTGGTACAGACCCTGCACCATTTTTGTTGCCATCCTCTGGACTGCTTCTACTCTGTATCCTTTTGGAGATGTGGTTTGCAGAACTGAGCACAGTACTCCAGGTGAGGGCTCACCAATGTTTTATACAGTGGTATTGCAACCTCCCTCTTTCCCACTGGTAATACCCCTCTTTATGCACCCTAGCATCCCACTGGCTGTCCCCACAGCCTTTTCACACTGTTTGGCCACCTTTAGGTCATCAGATATGATCACTCCAAGTCTCTTTCCAGTTTGGTGGTCATCAGTACCATTCCCCCCTCATCTTGTACTCTGTCCCTGGATTTCTGTGCCCTAAGTAACATAGAAACATAGACTTTGACAGCAGATAAGGACTGCTTGGCCCACCTAGTCTGCCCATTTTCCTACCTACAGGATAAGCAGCAGAGCCTAGTTAACCAACAGCCTATTTCTTCCTACCCCCCACAAGAATTGCCTTATGTCATGTCCCAAGTACATGATTTTGCACTTCTTCACATTGAAACATAGTTGCCACTTTCTTGAACACTTCTCAGGCTTTCCTAGATCCCTATTCACCCACCTCACTGTGGAGTATCTACCCTGATTTTAATGTCCTCTGCAAAAAGGCACACCTTCCCTTCTAGTCCCACTGCAGTTTCACTAATAAGTACATTAAAGAGGACCAGTCTTAGTACTGAACCTTGTGGCACCCTGCTGGCCACCCTCCTCTCCTCAGAACAGAAATATAGAAACACAGATGTTGATGGCAGATAAAGGACCGCAAGCCCCATCCAGTCTGCCCATTTTATTCTACTATATGAATGTGCCATATGCCTTTACTCTGTCAATGACCTACATTATCTATTCAGACTCATCTGTATTGAGAGGGCAGTCCCTAACTTGACTTGCTGTGATCTTCCGGACAGATAGTTGGCAAACCAGTTCATGGTGTCTAGTGAGAGACCTGTGCGGGTGAGAGTAGAAAGGAGGAGGGTATGGTTAATGGTGTTGAATGTTTTTGACAGGTCCACAAATGCAGCCCCAGCTAGGCAGCCTTTGTTAAGGGCAGAGTGTAAGGTGGATGAGAATTCCAACAATGCCAATGTGGTGCTGTGGCTCTGATGGAAGCCATGTTGCTCCTGACATAGGAGGTTGTACTCAGAAAGATGGTCAGTGAGTGGGTCCAATACGATTCTTTCCAGGGCCTTGGGGGAGGGGAATAGAAATGGGACATTAGTTGCCAGCAGAGGCATGACCATCACCTTTGTGGATGTGGGTGATGTCAGCATTTCTATTTGGAGGGGAATTTATCAAGACAAAGGGAGCAGTTGATGATACAGGTGAGGGGGGAGAGGACTTCATCGAGGGTCAGGCACAGACATTTGAGGTCCATTGTGTCCCCACTGAACCACAGATGCTCTAAGGCCTTTAGAAAGTAGGTCTTGGCTGCCGTAGAGTGACTGTCCTGAAATGGAAAGGGGGTGAGGAGAAAGGGGTTTGGGGTTCCATTAAGGTAAGGGGATTGAAGAAGTGGAGGGAATATACTGCTGAGGTCTGAAAAGAATGTGTTTAGGATATTGGCTGTGAGCTTGGGGTCAGAGGTAGCGGTACCATTATTGATGATGGGGGGGTGGAGATGAGGATTTCCCGTTTTGCTCTTTAAGGTTGTCCCAGAATTTTCTGCCCGAACCCCAGGTGGATGTGAGGGAGGCCTTGTAGTGCTCAGCCTTGGCTCTGTGCATTTCTCAAGTGGATTTATTTCTCAGGGCATGGTATTGTTACCTGTTGGTTGGTTTGCCTGAGTCAAGGACAGTTTGCCAGAGGGAGTTCTGGAGGCGCATCAGGTCTAGAAGAGATTAAGAAATCCAGGGGGTGGAGGGTCCCTTGACAGTGCACTTCATGTAAGGGGCCTATATGTCACATGTGGAATTGAAAGTGGTAACGAGGTAGTCAAGTGCCACATTGATGTCAGTGGCCTTGAAAATGGGCAACCAGTCACAGGTGCTGAGGTGGTGTTTTAGAAGCTGAAGCTTCCCAGGCTTCAGGCGGCACTGAAAGAGGATTTTGGGAGGTGGCTTCAACTTCTTACAATACCAGGTGCAGGTCATGGGGTGTAGTCACTCAAGGCATTGGGAAGCACTGAGACATTTGTGATTCTGGAGGGGCAGTTGGTTAATATGAGGTCAAGCAGGGTGGCAGTACCAGATTAAGGGTTATGCCTGGTGGGTGAGTGGACAATTTACGAAAAGTCAAAACTGGTGATAGCATCTTTGTGGGAGTTGGCAGTGGGGGAATGTCAGTTGACATTGAAATCCCCAAGAGCTAGGCATTCAGACTTTGGAGGCAGACGGGAAGGTGGTTTAGTACAGAGAGGAAGGCAGGCATTTGATTCCACGGTGGGATGTAGACAGAGGTGATGGAGAGGGGCAGTGACTTTTCTGATGATAATTTTCAGAGAAAGAGCTTGGGTACTGTGGTCCATTGGGCGGGGAGGAGAGCTTGGCCTTGCAGAGTATCACAAAGGTAGATGGCACTGCCCCCATCATGTTTGTCATTTCTGTCAGTGCGATGACTGACTACCCAGAGATGGAGATCACCATATTAGGGGTATTTGGGAGAGCCAGGTTTCAACCAGGGGGAGTAAGTTGGGTTGATGTTGGGCAATCCAACCCTGGAGGGAATCAAATTGTTTCTGCAAGCTGCAGATGTTGATGGAGGCTAAGCGCAGGCCTTCAGTTGTGGGATGACTGGGGTTGGAAGGGAAGATAGTCTGGGTTGGGGTGTACATTGCCAGACATTAGCATAAAAAGTAGAAGCATGTTCCTGAGTTGTAAAAGCTGGAATTGCTTTGGAGAGTTGCAACCTATAGGGGGTAGGTGGGTGAGCTTAGAGCCAATAACTGGTATGGGGAGGGAGTGAATGTGTGTAGTGGCTAAGAGGGACAGGCAGGGACAGAAGAAGGGGTGGAGAAGGGGAAGCGGTGTTGCGGGTAGACTTTGAGGAGGCACTGAAGTGCATAGTGTAGGTGATGGGTGGAAAGCCAGAATGGGGAGGTGGGGATATGAGAGAGGTATTGGGTGTCAGGTTAGGGGCCAGGACTAGAGTGGGGAGAAGGAAGAAGCATATGACAGAGGAGTGGGGGGTGAATATAGCCATGGGGAGTGGAGAGGTGGGGAGGAAAAAAGGCAGCAGTGGTAGGGGAAAGTTGGGAATGGTCTAGAGGCCATAAGGGCTGTTCACTTGCAGAAGTGCTGTCATAGTGCAGTGGTAGTGACACCGCCTATGGAGAAGAAGGTTCAAGACTGGGTGAGGAAGACTAGCAAGAAGTAGCAGAGGGATGGTGAGAGTGACAAGAGATATGGTGGAGCAGGAGAGAATGGGAGATAAGCTAGAGCAGAGAGCTAGGGAATGAAGAACAGCCTTAGGTTGCAACAGTGACAACTTGTAGATGGACAATATAAGGAACTAATGAGGAAATAGACAGAAAAAGGAACAGCTGAACACGTGACCAAGATCACGTGACCTGGGAGGGTATATAAATTAGAGGATGCCCTTGAGTGGGAGGGTGGCTGGGGTGGATAGGGCAGTAGACAGGCTGATACCCCTGTGTGAGATCTGCATGGGAGATTACCTTAGGAGATCCTGGGGTCCCATGAGGAAAGTGTTGCTGGCAGGTGGCTTCGTGTGAGCAGAGAGGGTTTCAGGGCTGCCTATGGATGCACCCACAGAGGAGACTAAGGAGGCTGAGGACAGCTGTCACAAGGGAGACCCACAGGAAGGAGGCGGAGGACACCACAAGGAAAGGAAGCAGCTCCTGGTGGGGGACTCAATTATTAGGGGGATAGAACTGGGAGGAGCTGGGAAAACTGAAGTAAGGTGCCTGCCTGGTGCCATGGCTTGGAGGGACAGGAAGCACATCCTCAGGATCACGACAACAGCTGCAAGGGATTCTGAGCTGGACGTAATTGTCCACCTAGGGACAAATGACTTGGCTCATCATGAGGTTAGAGCAGTGCAGGAGGACATTGCAGAGTTGGAGAGGGGTCCAAGACAAGTAGCACACAGTATCCTTCTCAGAGGTGCTGCCTGTCAAAGGCATGGGGGAGGCGAGGGTAATTGGCACCATGCAGTTTAATGAATGGTTGAAAAAATGGTGCGGAGCACAGGGGTTTGGCTTCATTGGAGACCGAGGTTCAACCTGAAGGGACACCAGCCTATACTGGCAGGATGGTCTGCATCTGTCCAGGAAGGGAACAAGTCTTTTGAGCAATCGGTTTAAATGCTTCATTGGCAAGCTTTTAAACTAGTCAAAGGGGGAGGCACTGACAAGCAGCAGAAAAATCCCAGCCTCTCCCTACAAAACAGGGTACTAAATGAGAAAAAGACCAAGGTAGAATGGTCAGTGGGGGATGCTGCAACAGAAGGTAAAGCCATCAAAAAATGGAGAGCAATGAGTACCAATGCCTGTAGTCTAGGTAACAAGCTTCCTGAATTAGTGGCCTTGATGGAGGAGGAACATCTGGATATCGTGGCAGTCACAGAAACATGGTACACACAAAACCATGACTGGGACGTAAACATACCAGGATACACTATCTACAGGAGGGACAGGGAGGGTAAAAGAGGAGGAGGAGTAGTTCTTTACATAGGGAAGGAATCAAAGCAACAGAACAAAAGGGTAAACAGGGAGGAGAAGAAGCACTGTGGGTAAATTTGGAGATGGACAATGGCACCACAATCTGCACAGGGGTTGTATACAGACCCCCTTCTCAGGGGGAAGAAATGGACAAGGAAATGATAGAAAGTATACTTAGAATGGCAGAAAAAGGGGAGATATTGCTGATGGGTGATCTGAATATGCCAGATGTTAACTGGAGTGCAGTTGCAGCTGCCACTCCGAAGAGTGCAGTTATTCTAGATGCCCTACAGGGGGCATGCCTTAGACAACTAGTACTGGAGCCCACTCGAGAGGGAGCAATATTAGACTTGATACTCTCAAATGGAGATGGAGAGAGGATCACAGATGTAGAAGTGGGTAGCCATCGAACAGTATGGTTCACACTAAACAGATGTTCCACCAATCTCTCCTTCAGTAGTGCTTCCATGATCTTCCCCACTACTGAAGTGAGGCTGACTGGTCTGTAGTTCCCTGCTTCCTCTTTGTTCCTGCTTTTGTATAAGGGGACTACATCTGCTGTCCTCCAGTCTTTGAGTACCTCCCCTGTTTCCAGTGATCAGCTAAACAGGATAGCCAGATGTTTAGCCACCACCTCTCTTAGTTCTTTAAGGACCCTGGGGTGCACCCCATCTGGCCCCATTGCTTTATCAACTCTTATTACTTCCAGTTCCTTCAGGACCCTTTCTCATGTAAAGGGACTTGTGTCCATTTCTGCACCATTCTTACCCCTTGTACTCCCTTCAGACCCATTACCCTCCTCTTCCTCAGTAAAGACTGAGCAGAAATACCTGTTCAGTATGTCAACTTTACTGTTGTCATCCTCCACGCAGCCCCCATCCTCCCCCTTCAGTCTCACTATCCTTCCCTTTGTCTTTCTTTTTTCACTTATGCACCTGTAAAAGGTTTTGTCCCCTCTACCCACTGATTTTGCAATGTGTTCTTCTGTCTGAGCTTTGACTTCCCTTACTGACCTCCCTGCCTCCCTTTGCTTCTCCTGGTACTTCTCCATATACCCTTCTGCCTGTGTCATTTTGTATTGCCTGAATGCAATCTTTTTGGCTTTCACTTTCTTTGCTACCTCTTTAGAAAACCATAATGGTCTCCTCTTCCTTTTCCTCTTGCTAACCTGCTTAATGCATAATTCTGTTGTTCTTGTAATCCCAATTTTAAATACTGCCCAGTGTTCCTAAACCCCTGATTCCTGTCCTATTCCCCTTAATGTCTCTTTCAAGTATCTCCCCATTTTCCCAAAGTCTGCCCCCCTAAAATCCAGGATATGTGTTTTTGTGTGGTTTGGTTCTGCTCTTTCTGTGATTTCAAACCACAATGACTGGTGGTCACTGTTCCCCAGGTGCTCCCCACTGTTACCCATCACACTGTCCCTGTTTGTGAGCACAAGGTCCAGTATTGCCTTCTGCCAAGTTGGTTCCATGACCAGTTGCTTGAGGAAGGCATTGTATTGTGACTGGCTCTGGTAACCATCTGTATTACAAAAATTTGATTCTTGCTTTTTACATGGAGGTGGGGGTAGTTTCAGTTGCATTGTATTCTTACTGACTCTGGTGACTGTCTGCATTACAGAAATGTGATTTGTTTTTGCTTGGGAAGGGGCAGCTGCAGCTGTATTGTATTCTATCTGACTTTGGTGACTCTGTATTTTAAAAATGTGAGTTTTACTTTTTTTTACTTGA
Organism: Neoceratodus forsteri; assembly: GCA_016271365.2. Taxonomy (NCBI): domain Eukaryota; kingdom Metazoa; phylum Chordata; order Ceratodontiformes; family Ceratodontidae; genus Neoceratodus; species Neoceratodus forsteri. The sequence continues at coordinate 499,023,571 of CM057457.1, forward strand.
GGCAGCAGCAGTTGTTTTGTTTTCTAACTCACTCTGATGAGTACCTGTATTAAAATTTGATTTTTGCTTTTTCATCAGTAGAGAGGGTAGCTACAGTTGTATTGTGCTTTGTCTGACTTTAGTGACTATCTGCATTTAAAACATGTGATTGTTTTTTGTTACTTAAAGAGTGAATAGCTGCAGACCGATATTTTACATGGCCCTACTCTGACTATAGTTACTATCAGCATTTTGAAAATATAATTTAATTTTTGTGTGCACTGGAAATGTTCCATGTGGTTCTGTATGAGTTGCTTAATAGTCTTTTGTCCTATATCAGTACTTATTTGATTAGCATTCCCCCTCCCGCCATGATTTATTGCCTGTCCTTGTGACCAACTGTCAACCAATGAGAAGTCAGAATTGGACAGACCCATTCTATGAACATTATCAATACAAACAATACATTGAAATGTTATATTTCATAATATAATAAATAATACTTTAAGGCCGAGTACAGTATTTAAAAATGGGAATGTCTTAAAAACACATTTCTGAGGTTAGATCTCAGGAAAGTTAATGGGGCTTTTAACAAGATTGAGATAAAAACAACTGACACTGTTTTATTCTTATTGGAAGACAATACTAATAAATATATATTTTCAGTTAGCAGGAAATTTGAAAGTAATGAGAGTTGGAGCGATCATAAATCACCTGAGAATTGCCAGCTAAGTCACACAACAGACACATCCCACCAGTATCCTCGGTGCAGGAAGAGTTTCCATGACTTACATCTCATCACTGCACAGCAACAGATTCATGAAGGAGAGGGGCAATTGAAATGTACCAAATATCAGAGGAGTGTAAGCAACCTAAATGCTGTTAAATGTACTGACAAGAGTTATGCTGTGCTGCATAAAACTATAACACACCAAATTCACAAGATACCATATAAATTTACTCAATATGACAGGGGTTTTGTCCAGGACAGTGTCCTGACAAAACATAAGCAAACTCACTCTGGAGAGAAACCATATAAATGTTCTGCATGTGACAAGAGTTTTGGCCAGAAGAGTGACCTTAAAATACATCAGCGGATTCACTCTGGAGAGAGACCTTATAAATGTACAGAATGCAGCAAGAGTTTTCAGTACAAGAGTAACCTGATAACTCATCAGCGAATTCACTCTGGAGAGACACCTTATAAATGTGCAGAATGTGGCAAGAGTTTTTGCAAGAATAATGGCCTGAAAATACATCAGCGAATTCATTCTGGAGAAAGACCATATAAATGTGAAGCATGCACCAAGAGTTTTCGCTGGAATAGTGGCCTAAGAAAACATCAGAGAATTCACTCTGGAGAGAGGCCATATAAATGTATTGAATGTGACAAGAGTTTTTTCAGTAACAGTGAACTGATATCACATCGGCGAATTCACTCTGGAGAGAGACCATATAAATGTACAGAATGCACCAAGAGTTTTCAGCAGAAGAGTATCCTGATAACTCATCAGCGAATTCACTCTGCAGAGAGACCTTATAAATGTACAGAATGCAGCAAGAGCTTTTGCCAGAATAATGACCTGAAAATACATCAGCGAACTCACTCTGGAGAGAGACCGTATAAATGTGAAGAATGCACGAAGAGTTTTCGCTGGAATGGTGGCCTGAAAAAACATCAGAGAATTCACTCTGGAGAGAGGCCATATAAATGTGTTGAATGCGACAAGAGTTTTTCCAGTAAGAGTGCACTGATGTCACATCAGCGAATTCACTCTGGAGAGAGACCTTATAAATGTATAGAATGCACCAAGAGTTTTCGCCGGAGTAGTGAACTGATAAAACATCAGAGAATTCACTCTGGAGAGAGGCCATATAAATGTGATGAATGCAACAAGAGTTTTGGGCAGAAGAGTAACCTGAAAATTCATCAGAAAATTCATTCTGGAGAGAGACTGTATAAATGTACAGAATGCACCAAGAGTTTTCACTGCAGTAGTAACCTGACAAATCATCAGAGAATTCACTCTGGAGAGAGGCCTTTTAAATGTGATAAATGCGACAAGAGTTTTAGCCAGAAGTCTCACCTGAAAATACATAAGCGAATTCACTCTGGAGAGAGACCGTATAAATGTACAGAATGCAGCAAGAGTTTTCATCACAAGAGCAACTTGATATCTCATCAGCGAATTCACACTGCAGAGAAACCTTATAAATGTACAGATTGCAGCAAGAGTTTCTGCCAGAATAATGACCTGATTATACATCAGCAAATTCACTCTGGAGAGAGACCCTTATAAATGTACAGAATGTAACAAGAGTTTTTACCAGAAGAGTGACCTGAAAATACATCAGCGAATTCACTCTGGAGAGAGACCGTATAAATGTGATGAATGCAATAAGAGTTTTGGCCGGGAAGAGCAGTCTGAAAATACATCTGCAAATTCACTCTAGAACATCAAAGATGAATACAGTACTACTTTCTTGAGTTTTGAATATGCCCAGCTAAAGAATAGGGTCCATTCTTGCCACTAGAAATTATGTATTATTATTATGTGATGCACCCTGAATTTCCAGTAAGAGGATATACCATCAGACTTTGGAGCAAACTGCAGCAGAGAGAAATAGTTGCCACAGACGAAATGAACAGTGTGACAGATGCAAACTTTAGATCCCTAATAGGACAAATAAAAACAAAAAAGTACATAGATGAGATTAACTTGGGCAGACTACAGAAGGAAGCAGGTGAATAGGTAGCAAAAGAGAAGGAAGAGGTACCAGAGGCTTTCATAGTAGGAAAAGCAGATACATGCGACACAGCAAAGAAAAGGGATCTGATATGGTGTAGCATTTATGCCAAAAAGAAAGCAGCTCTTACCAGCACAGCAACAAAAACTGCAGATATATTCAAACAGACATATAGACAGAGACACCCAGATATGGCAAACATCACAAAGAAAAGAATAACCACACAAAAGTGGAATGTAATGAAAAGTGCACAGTTTAGTAATCTAGAAAGTCAACATATCGAAAAAGAAGTAATTGAACAGTTAAAGAAAGAAGGATTTGAGGTAGAGACTCAGCCTTCACCAATATCATCTGGTAAGCCGTTACAGCAGACAACTGCTCAGCCAATATTGGTACATGAAACAAAACATGACACACCTCCTAAAGACACTCAGCAAAGTGCACGTCAAGCACCATATCCAAACAAAACAGCTGAAGTTCCAGTTCAATCCACACAGAGAGCGGAAGAACAGGAAATGCCAATTACAGGAACAACCCTTAACCAACAGGAAGAAAACATGAGAGAAGACTTGCTCGACCTAATTGACATGGATAAATATATTAAAATACATCAAAGGGAAAGACTGCAGAAATTATGCCTGAACAGGGAACTTATAAAGCAGATAAACAAAGTTATTGGAACCATCCAGAGGGATCCATATGATGTCACTGAAATAAACAGAATACATTATTGTGCAGCGAGACTAATAACAAATAGAGCAGTGCCAAAAAAACAAGGAATGAAGAACAAAAAGAGAGGGAAATTCAGCATACCACCATGGAAAAAATGGATAGAAGGGACAATTATGGAGCTAAGATCAGAAGTATCACTTCTGGAGGAGTTTAGAAAGGGTAATAGATCAATGAAAATCATCAGGAAAGTGGATGAAATCAAAGAAAAATGCTGTACTATAACAGATCAGAACCTAAATTTTACCATCTCAAATAACAAGCTTAAGATCTCTGCTCAAGCTGAAAAGCTCAGGAGATACGTAGAAAGGAACAATGAAAAAATGCAAAATAGATGGTTTAGAGAAGACCCAAAAGAAATTCTGCAGGGAGCTGGGAAAGAAAACAACCAACATAAAAACACCACCAGTAAAGAAAGAAATTGAGGAATTCTGGAGAAGTATTTATGAAGACCCAGTTGAACATAATAGGGATGCAAAGTGGATACAGGAAATAAAAGACAGCATTAAAACTGGTACTACTAGAGATATGGAGTGGCCTGTTGTAACAGCCAAGGAGATAGACGTGAAGATAAGGAAGGTCTCCAACTGGAAAACCCCAGGTCCAGATGCAGTACCCAACTTCTGGCTAAAAGTACTAACATCTTTGCACCAAGATTTAGCTACCTCAAAAACTATTTATAAGCACATCCTGATTTGACACCCATCTGGTTAACGACAGAGAATACCACACTTCTTATTAAATCTGAACCTGCCAGTCCCCCCAAGAACTATCGCCCAATAACCTGTTTGCCAACAACATATAAACTATATACTGGAATCGATGCAGATAGTCTATAATCATTTAGACTGCAATAAACTCATGGCAATAGAACAAAAAGGTAATAAAAGAAAATCATATGGCACAAAGGACCATCTCCTGTTGAACAAAGCCATTATGGAGAGCTGCAAAAAATGCCGAAATCTTAGTGTAGCATGGATCGACTACAAAAAAGTATTTAACAGTATCCCACACTCCTGGATCACTGAGTGTTTACGGATCTACAGGATACATCCCACACTGATAAACTTCATCGCAACAACAATGACAAAGTGGCAAACCACCCTGCAATTAAATCATGAGAAAGGTCAAATCATCATCCCAAATATAAGTATTCAACGAGGGATATTTCAAGGTGACTCCTTGTCACCACTTCTGTTTTGCCTTGCCCTCAATCCCTTGAGTAGCCTAATCAACAGCCTAGGCTATGGATACAGCTTGAACCCCAGAAACAAAAACAGTCAACAGCTAACATCTCACCTTCTATTTGTAGATGACCTAAAACTTTATAGTTCATCTGACAAACATTTGAAAGAACAACTACAAATTGTTAAGACCTTTTCTGATGACATACAGATGACGTTTGGCCTAGACAAATGTACCAAAGCAACATTTGTAGCAGGAAAGTTAACTCATAAAGAAAACATGAATCTGGCGGAGGTTTGTGACATAAAAGTACTTGAGCAAGAGGGAGTGTATAAATACCTGGGAATAGATGAAGGAGCAACAGCACAATATGAACAAATGAGAGTAAAAGTAAGCAAGGAATATTTTAGAAGGTTAAAGTTAATTCTGAAAACTGTGTTGACAACACGAAATAAAGTGCAAGCTATAAATCAACTCGCCCTTCCAGTGATATCATACTGCTTTGGTGTGATAGACTGGCCACAGAAAGTGTTAAACCAGCTAGATATAAAAACAAAAATGTTTTATGCTCACCAGTTAATATACAAAAATCAGTGCATGCCAAGATTATACATCCCAAGGGCAGAGGAAGGCATGGGCCTCATTGAGATTGATTACACATATAGATCCACAATAGTGGGGCTACATACATACTTACTGACATCCTTGGACCCAAATATAGTCAAGGTCTTGCATCATGAAGAAAATAAGCCTAAAATGACTTCACTCATCAAATTAGGAGAAGCCTTCAGAAGGGTAGCAGAGATTGATGTCAATCCACAAGTAGATAAGGAATTGTCAGCAACAGAAAATGCAAAGAATCAGAAAAAGGAGTATAAGGATAAAGACCAACAGAAAAGAAAAAACAATTGGAAAGCCCATAATTATAGTGGAAAATACAGGGGAGCTACTGGAGCAACCACAGGTCGATCAAGCCCTGACCCATGAGTGGTTAAGAAGAGGTGAATTTAGGCCACGAGATGAGAGACTAATAATGGCAGCCCAAGATAGTGGGCTACGCACAAGATGGTTCACAAAATCCATAGAAAAAACAGGAGAAACAGACAAGTGCAGGTTCTGTAGTACAGAATTAGAAACAGTTGTGCATCTTGTGGCTGGATGTGAAGTACTCATGGCAGAAGGCCTGTATACTGAAAGACACAACACTGTAGCAAGATTGATCCACTGGAAACTGTGCAAACACTATAACATACAGGTAGCAGAGAGACACTGGAAACATGAACCACAAAGAATCACAGAGAATGAAGAAGTAATGATCACATGGGATCACCCAATACCTACAGCCAAGAAAGTGGAAGCAAGAAAACCCGATATTGTAATACAAAAAAGAGAACAAAGGTAGCATTACTGATTGAAATAGCCACCCCTAGTGACTACAGTGTGCTGCGTACAGAGAGGCACAAAATCATGAAATACCAAGATATGCAGTCAGAAACCAAACTGATGTGGAATAAGGACACACAAATTGTTCCAGTAGTGCTTAGAGCAATGGGACTAATCAAAAAGAACTTTCAGGCACATTTAAATATGCTACCAATACTTGTGACATCTTATGAACTTCAAAAGGAAGCCATTTTGGGGATGTTGCATCTGCTAAGAAGAGCGCTCTCAGCAAACATCAAAGATTAATACAGTACTCATTTCTTGAGTTTTGAACATGCCTTGGCTAAAGAATAGGGTCCATTCTTGCCACAGTATTAGAAATCCCTAAACATTTGGTGACACTAACCCTGAGAGAGACCCATGAGTGGTTAAAAAGAGATGAATTTAAGTCATGAGATGAGATTTTGATAATGGCAGCCCAAGATAGTGGACAATGCACATGATGGTTCACAAAATCCATAGAAAAAACAGGAGATACAGACAAGTACAGGTTCTGTAGTACAGAATTAGAAATAGTTGTGCATCTCTTGGTTGGATGCAAAGTATTCATGACAGAATGCCTGTATACCGAAGACAACAATGTAGCAAGAATGATCCACTGGAAACTGTGCAGACACTATAACATACAGGCAGCAGAGAGACACTGGAAGCATGAATCACAAAGAATCACAGAGAAAGAAGAAGTAATGCTCATATGGGATCACCCAGTACCAACAGCCAAGAAAGCGGAAGCAAGAAAACCTGAAGTTGCTAGCAGACACAAAGGAAGAAAGAGACTTGGGCATCATCATCACTGATGACCTAAAATCATCCAAGCAGACCTCTAAAGCAGTAGGTAAGGCTAGGGGGTGTTAGGGTGTATTAGTAGGGGTATCACAAGTCGTGAGAGGGAGGTAATAATCCTCTGTACAAGACATTGGTTAGGCCCCATCTGGAGTACTGCGGCAGTACTGGAGGCCACACTTCACAAGGACATTAACTGAAATTGAGGCAGTCCAGAGAAGGGCAACCAAAATGGTGCAGGGACTGCATCAGAAGACATATAAGGACAGATTAACGGAGCTCAATATGTATACCCTTGAGCAAAGGAGGGAGAGAGTGGTATGATCGACATTTAAAACACCTTAAGGGCATAAACAAGGTGAAAGAGTCTAACATGTTTAAATATAAGAAAAATAGCAGGACAAGAGGACACAGCATGAGATTAGAGGAGGCCGATTAAGGGGAATGTGAGGAAATTCTTTTTCACAGAAAGGGTGGTAGATGGCATGAATGGCTTACCACAAGAAGTGGTGGCTATGAATACAGTGCAGGGCTTCAAACAGGCATGGGATAGGCATAAGGGAGCAATACAAATGACTATGAATAGATAGGTCACTGACAGAGCAAAGGCCGATGGCACATTTATAAGGTAGAAAAAGAAATGGGCAGACTGGATGGGCCTTGCGGTCCTTATCTGCCGTCAACTTCTATGTTTCTATGTTTCTATGTTTCTATGTTTCTAAATTGTAATACAAGAAAAAAGAACAAAGGTAGCATTGCTGAATGAAATGGCCACCCCATGTAACTACAGTGTCATGCGCACAGAGACACAAAATCATGAAATACCAAAATATGCAGTCAGAAACCAAACTGATATGGAGTAAGGACTCGCAGATTGTTCAAATAGTGCTTGGAGCAACTGGACTAATCAAAAAGAGCTTTCAGGCACGTTTAAATATGCTACCAATACTTGTGACACCTTATGAACTTCAAAAGGAAGTCATCTTGGGGTCGTTATGTGTGCTGAGAAAAGTGCTCTCAGCAAACATCAAAGACTAATACAGTACTGATTTCTTGAGTTTTGAACATGCCTTGACTAAAGAATAGGGTCCATTCTCATCACAGTATCTGAAATCCATAAAGACTTGGAGATACCAACCCTGAAAAAGACTGTATAAATATGCTGAATGCAGTGATAGTTTTTGCAAGAAAAGTGATTTGAGAAAACATTGGCAAATTTATTCTGTATGTGCCGAAAAGATTGCTCTCAGCATAAATCAGACTTGATACAGTACTGAGTTCCTGATTTCTAAATATGCTGTGCCTTAAGAATGAGGTCCATTCTTGTCACAATATTAAAAATCCCAGAACATTTGGAAACACTAACCAAGAGAGAACAAATTCACTTTGGATAGAGAGGGCACAGATGGAATGGTGAAAGTGACAGATCAAAATTGTTGGGTGTACCAAGCTTATTTACAGCATGTTACTCTAACCTCTAGGGTCTAGGCTATACTGCCAGCCCTGTATATGCACTATAGCTTCACACTCAACTGCAGCAAGGAGAAATAGTTGCACCAGACAAATTGAACACAGCAATGTTACAGATTCCAATCTTAGATCTTTGCTAGGACAATGAAGAAGTATGTAGATGACAATAGCTTGGACAAGCTACAGAAAACCGCAGGGTAGAAGTAGCAAGAGAGAAAGAGGTGCCAGAGGTATTCAATGTAAATACATGGGACTGAGCAAAGAAAAGTGATTTGATATGGTGCAGCATGTAAGCAGAAAATAAATCTGCTCTTGCCAACATGGTAACAAAAACTGCATATATATTTGAACGTATGTATGTGTGCATGTAAGCGTGTGTGTGTGTGTGTGTGTGTGTGTATATATGTATGTATATATATATATATATATATATGTGTGTATGTGTGTGAGAGAGACTCCATGAAGAGGGGCTACCAGTGGTGTCCCAAAATGTACATGCCATCTATAAACTATGTAAAACCTGTGCCCAGTGAATGACTATGCTGTAGGAAAATATGTGATATGGAGAGAAACATTACATAATAAGAATGCTGCCAGTTGTTAATTTCCTCAAGAAACAGACATGATTTGTGCTAAAAGCTGTAATTTTTTTGTGCCTAATTTGTGACATTGTGGCACACACTGTAAACAGTATTCATTATTTTAATTAAAAACATGTTCTTTACCACAATAAACTGATTGACTTATTGCCCCGAGTCCAGACTTTGTTTTCAGACCATTCAGTTAATGTTAAATGTGCCTGCATCACACTTACACAGCAGAGTGAATGCAATAGCTAAAGTAGCCACTTGTGTCTCCAGTGGTTACGTTCATCCTTTGCCCCCAAAATGTACTTATATTAATAAATCATCCAGAAATTGCATTGTGTTTTGATCAGGGAGCTTCTGAAAAAGACACAGCACTACATTTCACTGGAGAATACTGTACTGCAGGGGCGCTGTGTTTGACCTTTGTCCCCATGGTCTCCTGGTGTCCAGAAGCCCCGGATGTTTATTCATTCCCATCCTGGTTCCCTTCTCCACCCCCAGTAATCATGTTAGTGCATTTATGTGCACCAAGAGTGGAAAAGGCTCTCAGAGTGCTTAAAAGCACAGGAATTTGCATCAGAGTCCCAATCCTGCTCTTGCCAGCTCACAGAACAATCAGCAGCCAGCAGCATACAGTTACGTGAGCAGCCACCTGGAGCCCAGGTAGGCCATTGTTACTTTCAGGTCTAAGAATACAGCTGCAGAACGGTTTGTACAAATAGGATGTTGCTTAAAGTACAGTGTACATCTGTACATATTTTTGGGGGCTTATTCTAGCAAATAGTATAGCGATTTGATGATTTTAGTAAGCATTAGAGCCTTGATGCAGTGTTTGGTGACTACAAATGAATTGTAGTCTCTGTGTGTCCATCACCAAATAGGGCTCAATTTTAGTACTGCTGTGTGTATCAGGCTGTAAGGTTGGTGGAAAAAATGTTTCTGTGCACTTACTGTGCAGTACAAATGTCAACATTTTAATATGTATTTTTTTCTTATGAAATGAGGCTTGGAGGTATTGTGTTTTTTGGAGAGGGGCACAGTTAAAGTAATGGAGACTCCCAACTTTACGCAACTCTGGCTTCTTTCTTTTATACAAACTTCCAGTGGCAGTTATTTTGCACAAATGCAGTCTAGCATTATACAGCAGTTTTAATCAAAGGCACATTTCTTTTGGGCAAATTAAGTTGTTTTTTTGAGGGGGATTTGGTAGTACAGTTTTAATGGGCCCCAAAGACCTAACACCCAGGTGTGTGTGTGTGTGTGTGTGTGTGTCTGTCTGTCTGTTTTCCAAATGCAGCCCTAACAAAAAATAGTGTTTACAGAAGTGGTATTGTTCTTGGTAAATTATTTTTTTCACATTATTTCTAAGGCTGTGTGATTTGGCTGAAGTTTGGGCCTCCTTGTTCTTGTACCAATCGTGCAGTTGTAGTCCTTATTTGAAGTGGTTTTCTAATAAAAATAATACAGTAATTGTATTGCATGAGAAATGTAACCTACAGATGTGTTCTGTGTTATTATTAAATGTGTTTTAGGCAAATTTGTTAGTATATTTGGTCTTTGTTACTGTCAGCATCACGTTCTTGGGATCCCCATTAAGTTGTCCACCCATAAACTGTATTTTATTAAAATAAAGTATCCTCCAAGTAAACTGTGCTGGTGGTATGATATCTTTCAGCCTCATGTTTATTTGGGGCTTGATTCAGCAAATATCTGTGTTTTATTTTTTTCATAGTTTGCATTTTTGCCTACTTTTATAGTCTTGGTTAATTTAGGCCCATGTGCTGGCAGCAGGTTGAAAATTCCCAGAACACCCCTACTTTATTTTGTTGATTGCCATGGTATTTTGCAATATTTCTGGACACAGCAAGTGTTGTTTAATGCTATTTCACACCACCACCACCCTTCTGGGACCCATTATGATTTCCTATGGTATTCATGTCAAAGCTTGCACACAAACAGTGTGGGGTTTGTGAGTGGTTTGGTGCCATTCATTCTTCAATTGGACCAATATTCCATAAGCAGGGAGGCCATGGGTTAACTATTAATGGTTTATGCTTCATATGTGAAATAGCATGAAATCCCTTCTTGTGTGACAAGATGCAGAAATCTGCATGTAACCACACACATTTGCCCTACATTGCCCAAGATGTTGGGTTGGGGGAGTACTTGGACTGCAGAATGTGTGGAACAGTGGTTAGCAAGGTAGCTGATGATCTACTACCCCACAGTACATCAGCAGTATGACCTCGCTGACTGTGGCATCAGTGGTACTTAGGAACAGCAAGCATATGCCTGCCAGGGCAATTGCCTGTGAAGTTACTGAGATCATAATGCTGATGGTGTATTGTGGGGCAGTAGAGTTGTCAACTGCCAGTCTAACATCTGTTAAATACATCCGGCATAGTATTATCATCACAACTTTCTGATGAGAAAAGAAATATACTTCGGAGAACAGAAAGTTACTATGGACTGCTAGTTCAGATTTGTGTTTTCCTGTCTGCCTGTTTTGGCTCCAATAGCTCTACGTTTGTGTCTTCAGCTGGAAAACCCTTACCATGTTCTCACATGTGCATCTTGCAATGGTTTTTAAGAAACATGCAGTCTCCTCCTTATCTGTGTGTTCACCAAGTTGGAATCCATTACCACTTTCTTGTATACGTGTCTTGTGGTTCTTAACAAAATGTTTTTTCTCTCCTCCTTAACTGTGTGTTGTTCAAGTAGAAAAGCATTGCCACTTTCCTGCATGTGCGTCTTGTAACAGTTCTTAACAAAATGTAGTATAGTCTCCTTCTTAACTGTGTGTTGCCATTGCTAATGCACAAGTCCTGTATACATACTGCAAGAACTGTCTAACCAAAGAGCCAGCCAGCAATGGTTGTAGCCATTCCATTAGCACTCTCTTCTCTTTTGGCAGTAATGACATTAAACGAAACATGCTTGGTAATATCAAAACCATACCAGGGACCTGTCAAATACAAAGTGTAAAGTCAATGAAAGCAGGAATGGTTGCAGTCAGAGACTTAACATGCTTCTGTAGACAATGCCAATGACAGTTACCATGCAACAACAGAAGGTATGTAGGAAAGTGGACAGACATGCATTTAACAATGGCTTTTGTGCCTACTTCACAAAAGACCCCTGTTTGCCTGCTACACACTGAACAGTCACGAGCCAACACAAGAATGTTCTGAAACCAGTGGTCACTCAGCTGAAACTACTTTCAGCATCCCTATATCAGTGGCCAGTTGTACTAATCAGAATGACATTTCCTCAAATGATGTATCCCCTACAACAAATACCCAAACTGATCTTTGCGAGGACCAATGTGTCCTGCTACCTGACACCACCACACAGTGTGCAACCATCAAAATCAAGAATCACATCCTCAGGCCCAGTTGAAGTCAACAAGCTATATGTTGTTTATTAATCAAATGCATTCTACATCGGTGAGGTCACAGCAGTACATAAGCACCTCTACACATTCAGATCCCTGCACCAGCATGAGAATTCAACATTTACATGGCAACAGCTTTATGACTATGACGGTGTAAAACATACCTGCATATTTTTTGGGCTACTACAGCTTCAGGGAGATGGAAACTTTGAAATTAGCACTGAAGTATGGAAGAAATATGTGGAAAGTATTCCAGACTGAGGCAGAAATGGGATTAGGAGCGTGTTGGAGCTTGTCACAAGAGTTGAAAGACATGTCTACTGACCAGAACAAGTAACAATATTTTACAAATTAAATGAAATACACTTAGCTAAATGTTTTGAAATAATTTTCATTTGCTTGCAGGACAAGAATAGTTTGTTTTCCAGCCAAACACAATGGACTTAAATGCACTGCAGGACAAGGAAGGATGATTTGAAACAGATCTTGTAAATATTTCACATTTCTATTGCTTGATGTTGGATGAGTTGTATTGTGTAATAGATAGTGTTAGTATTATGTAAATAATGGTAGCTTTAATAAAATATTTTCTCCTCAAAATGGCCTTTGGTGTCCTTGTTACGTGTGCAACCTTAAAGATACATTAACCTCATGCCCATATAAGGGAGTTATCAAATACCACACCCCGTGTTCACTGGTAGAGTACTCAAGTTAAACTTACTAACAAATGTTTCCTAATATGAGTTACAAAAACGCACATGCATGTCACAGTTCTTTGATGTCCCTTGTTACATGTACAGCTTTCACGACCCATTTTCTCATGTACTGATCAGGAAGTTATCTCCCAATATATTCACTTAATAAGTGGTGGAGAGCAGCATCATAAAACACATAACAAAATTAATCTACTTTGGGTTTTAAAAATTGACACTCGTCACACTTTGGTAACCCCTTTTCATGGACTTGCATACTTTGTGTGTGTGTGTATACATATATATACACACACACACACACAGATATATATATAGCTATACATATATATGGGTGTATGTGTGTGTGTGTGTATATATATAATATACAATAGGTGTGGAGCCAAAATTCACTGCATAAATCCATTTATCACCACATATGTGGGATAAATCTAACCACCCTAAATTTATCCCACATATGTGGGATAAACTCAAACTGTCAATCAAAGCTTTTTTCACATTTTTGACAAATAAATGTGAATAACTTTAAAACAAAAAATGATAGCATGGTACTGTGAGCATGAATAATGTTCAGCACAAATATATCTACAAAATGAGGGGTGGTTCATTTATAGATACCTTTTAGTTCTTTTTATAACTTGCAAAAAAACAGCAGAAATTTTGATGTTATTTTACTTTTTCGGCAAACAAATGTGAGTAACTTTAAAATGAAAAATGATAGCATGGTACTGTGAGCATGAAAAATGTTCAACACAAACGCATCTACAAAATGAGTGGTGTTTCATTTATAGAAATCTTTTAGTTAAATTATAATTGCCAAAAAACAGCATAACATTTAATTTTCTTTTCAGTTTTTCTACAAACATTTTGAATAACTTTAAAACAAAAAAGGTAGCATGGTACTGTGAGAATGACATTTGTTCAGCAAGAAGTTTTCTACAAAATGAGTGATGTTTCATTTAATAGCAACCACTACGCTAGGCAGACATACACTAGGAAAGTTAACCGAAACTAGAAGAAATTATTTAAAAAAAAAAAAAGATACAGTCAAAATCAAATGTTCCTGCACTGATATAAAGCATCCCTATAGCATAAATGAAATATACAATGTTGAGCTGTCAGATAAATGATTTATCTACACTTGTGCTGTTTGACCTCGGACACCTCACTTGTGGCTTATGCCACTCATGAGGTTACCCGAGGACAAAAAGCACTTGTGTAGATAAATCATTTATCTCACAGCTCACCATTGTATATCCCATATATATATATTTATATATGTATATGTATATGTGTATATATGTATATGTATGTATATATATATATGTATATATGTGTGTGTGTGTGTGTGTGTGTGTATATATGTATATATATACATATATATATGTGTATATATATATATAAATATGAACCATGTGTATATATGTATAATATATATGTGTGTATATATATATGTGTATATGTATGTGTGTGTATATATTTGTCTATATGTGTGTTATATGTGTGTGTGTGTGTATATATATATATATATATATGATTATTATTTGTGTGTGTATATATATATATATATATATATATGTCTATGTATATATGTGTATTTGTCTATGTATATTTGTGTATTATATATATATATATATATATATATGTCTATGTATATATGTGTATTTGTCTATGTATATATGTGTATTTGTCTATGTATATATGTGTATATGTTTATGTATATATGTGTGTATATATATATGTGTAGTCTATGTATGTGTGTATATATATGTATTTGTATGTATATATGTGTGTATGTATATATGTGTATATGCATATATGTGTGTATATGCATATGTATGTGTATATGTATGTATGTATATAGAATTTGGAATTGATGGCAGATAAGGACTGCTTGGCCCACCCAGGCTGCCCATTTCCCTACCTAATGGATAAGCTGCAGATCCTAGTTAACCAGCAGCCTACTTCTTTCTACCCCACCCCCTAGAATTGCCTTATGACTGTCCCATGCATACTTGAATTCAACCACTGTTTTTGACTCCACAACCTCCTCCAGAAGGCCATTCCATGTATCCACAACCCTCTCTGTGAAAAAATACTTCCTTACATTACCTCTGAGCTGCCCTCCTCTATCTTCAAATTGTGCCCCCTTGTTCTTGCACACCTCTTTTGTTGAAAGATGCTACCCTCTTGGACTTTGTTGATTCCCTTGAGGTACTTGAAAGCTTCTATCAAGTCCCCCCTCCCTCCTTTCCTCGAGGCTATACATATTAAGCTCCTTTAGTCTCTCTTCATATGTCTTCCAGTGCAGACCCTGCACCATTTTAGTTGCTCTCCTCTGGACAGCTTCCATCCTGTCTATGTCCTTGCAGAGATTGGGTCTCCAGAACTGCATGCAGTACTCCAGATGGGGTCTCACCAGCTGTCTGTACAGAGGGATAACAACTTCCTGTTTTCTACTGGTGATGCCTCTCCCTATGCATACCAGTATCCACCCATCCCTCCTTACTGCCCTCTCACATTGCTTGCCCACCTTTAAGTCATCTGATATGACTACCCCTAGGTCCCTTTCCATTTTTGTTGTTGTTAATACCTCACCCCACATTGTGTACTCTCCCCTGGGTTTTTGTTTCCGAGGTGCATTACCTTGCACTTCTTAGCATTGACTCTAAGCTGCCATACATTTGACCATTCCTCTAACCTTGCCAAGTCCCTTCTAATCCTTTCCACCTCACCTTGTGCATCAACTCTGTTGCAGATCTTTGTGTCATCTGCAAAGAGACATACTTTTCCTTCCAGTCCCTCTGCAATGTCGCTTATAAAGATATTGAAGAAGACCGGTCCTAATACTGAACCCTGCGGTACCCCACTAGTAACCCTCCTTTCTTCAGAGTGGACTCCATTTACTATTACCCTCTGTGTCCTATTCTCCAGCCAATTCTTTACCCAGGATATCATCTTGGGACCCACTCCCAGGCTGGCTAACTTGTATATTAATGTTTTGTGTGGGACTGTGTCAAATATCTTGCTAAAGTCTAGGTAAGCCATGTCCACAGCCCCTCCCTGATCTACTACTTTGGTCACCCAGTCAAAGAAATCTATCAGATTCATCTGGCATGACCTTCCCACTGTGAATCCATGCTGCCTTGGGTCCTGTGCCCCTCTGGCCTCTAGGTACTCGACAATTCTTTCCTTCAGAAGTGATTACATCATTTTCCCTATCACTGAGGTTAAACTAACAGGTCTGTAGTTTTCCTGCTTCTGCCCTGCTCCCACTTTTGTGAAGGGAATCACATCTGCCCTCCTCCAGTCCTCTGTACCACCCCATCCTCCCATGATTTGTTAAAGAGGGTAGTCAGTGGTGTCACTAGTTCTACCCTTAGTTCTTTTAGAATTCTGGGA
>CM057457.1:500277500-500402500 GCA_016271365.2 Neoceratodus forsteri
CATGCATTCTTGAATTCTCCCACAGTTTTAGACCCCACAACTTCCTCAGGAAGGCTGTTCCATGCATCCACTACCCTCTCTGTGAAATAATACGTCCTCACATTGCCCCTGAACTGCCCTCCTTCTATCTTTAAATTGTGTCCCCTTGTTCTTGCAAGTCTCTTTTTCTGAAAGATGCTACCCTCTTGGACTTTGTTGATTCCCTTGAGGTACTTGAAAGTTTCTATCATGTCCCCCCTCTCCCTTCTTTCCTCAAGGGTATACATATTAAGCTCCTTTAGTCTCTCCTCATACGGCTTCTCTTGCAGACCCTGCACCATTTTAGTTGCCCTCCTCTGGACTGCCTCTATCCTGTCTATATTTATTTAGGAAATCAGAATTACAATCCTGTGAGTCATGGACTTGTTTCCAAAGGCTCCATGTCAGAATAAAACATAGACATCCATACAGTACATACGTAGAATAAATGTGGGTGAGCAGTCATACAGAGTATAACTACAATGAGCGAGGGTTAATGCCTCTACATTTGGTAGCTAAAATAGGGAAGAGCTATCACCATATTTACCTAATGAGTGGTTAAGACCTATAGAATTGGTAGCTAAAGCAATGCATGATATTACTTGGTAGTAAGCCACCTCAGAGAGGCCTTGTCTTATACAGAATACAATGCATTCACAGTCCAGTGCAACTATATGGTAACCTGCAGGCTAGAAATAGTGAGGGCTCGCCACTGACAGGCCAAGGGCAGGTACGTGGCCCAGCGGCATGGTGCAGGATCCACTGGTTACCAACACACTGGCACTGATGTGAGGTGAGGAGAGGAGAGGATATCGGCCCTTAAGGCAGCTTTAAAAGGACCTAGACTGGAGACTGATGTGATGGCTGGTGGGAAGGCACTGTACCGGGATGGAGCTCTAAGGGGGAAGGATCACCGGGCCAGGGTGGTCCTGACCCTAGGCCTTCCAGATAGTTTTTGGGGTGGCCCGCATGGATGCTGAGATGGTGGCTGCTTGAAGAGAAGCCATGACACCTATTGGGGTTAAACCCAGGTAGATTTTTTTGGTGAAGAGACAGGTCTGGTATACTAGTCTTTCCTCAAGGGCGAGGATATTAGTGAGTGCATATAGGGTGCAGGTATGTGTATTTCTGTCAGCACCAGAGAGGAGCCAGCAGGCCTTATTGATGACTACTTGTATTTGATGAAGCACCATAGGGTCAGCAGCAGCATAGATTGTGAGATCATAGTCCACCAGCAATAAGACTGAGGAGGTAATTGCTAGGTGAAGTGCTTCAGGTGGCAGGCAGTCTTTATGTCTGTAAAGGAGACCAATGCGGGCGTTGATGATGGAGTTGAGGATTTTTATATGTTCGTGGAACGATAGCTAAGAAGTCAAATGTAATATCTAGGTACTTATACTTTTGTACCTGTTCCAACAGGATGAGAGAGGTGGAGAGCATTTCCAGGGGGAAATCCTTTGATCTGTTTTGGCAGTGGGCATAGAGCATCGTCTTTGTTTTTTTAACGTTACCCAAAGATCTGTGTTCAGCAAACCAGTGTTCAATCTGAGAGGAGTTTTGTAAGGTACGCTGGAGAGAGAGAGAGAGAGAGAGAAAAAGAGAGGATCAGGATGTGCAGCGTAAAGAACAGCGACGTCCACACAGAGTAGAAGTTTGCCAGGCAAGATTTAGGCAGGGCATTGAGGTAGATGCGAAATAGCAGGGGACCCAGGATAGATCCCCGGGGAACTTCTGAGTGCACAGGCAGCACAGTAGCTATGGTATTATTAATATTAACACATTGGTTTCTAGATGAAAGATAGCTGGAAAACCATGAGAGTGGACAGTGAGAGGCCCCAATTTGTTGTAATGTGTTAAGAAGGAGGGGGAGAGAAACCATGCCGAAGAACTTTCAGAGGTCTATAAACACGACCTCTGCAAGATGACCCTTGTCAAGCATGGAGTGCAGGAGTTAACGAATTCTGTGAGGGCAGTCATAGTGCTATGACCAGCTCTGAAACCATGCTGTTTCCCACATAAGAGGTTGTGTGAGAGGAGGTAGTCAGTGAGCTGATTGACCACGATCTTTTCAAGGGCTTTAGAGAGTAGGGGAAGAATTGAGATGGGCCAGTAGTTGCTTGGGAGAGAGCTGTCACCATATTTCAATACTGGTGTTATCACTGCAGTTTTCCATGAGGTTGGGTATTGGCCCAGGTGCAGGGTCAAATTTAGAAGGTCCTTGAGTGGGGAAATAACCAAGTCTAGCGCAAGATATAGGATACGCATATTGAAGGCATCTTTGCAGAAACTGGAGCTCTGGACAGCTTTGGACAGGTAGGCTTCCGCTTCTGTAGGGGTAGTGACTGAGTTTGAAGGGGGTGGAGGAGCTCAGGTGGTGGGGTAGGCTGAATTGGATCGAAAAAGTTGCTAGGGAGGACTGAGGGGAGGTCTGAGAAGGTGGAGTTGAGGCAGTTAGCTATGTGAAGTGTATCTGTGATGGTAGTATCATTAACACTAAGTTGTTGGGGGGGGAAAACGGGATTTACCATTAAGCTCCTTGATGTTATCCTAGAACGTTCTTGTGCTACCCCAGGAGGTGGCATGGGCAGTTCTGTAGTGCTCCACCTTGGCCTTGTGGATTGCCCAGGTGCACTTATTGTGGGCAGCATTACAAGCCTACCTATCGCTTAGCAAACCGGTGGCAGTGGCACGATGCCAGAGGTTGTCACACATTTTGAACCGTTGTAGGAGTTCTGGAGTGATCCAGGGGGCACTACGTTTCTCAGTGGTCACTTTGATGGTTGGTGGAAAAGCATCGGCAGTATTAAAAGGTGGTGGTGAAGTAGTGCAATGCATCCTCTATATGCTGGGCTTGGGAAATAGGGGACCAGTCCCAGTAAAGTAGATATTGCTCGAGTTTGGATATGCCTCCTGGGCGTAGTCAATGACAAAAGGTGATGTTTGGTGTCTGAAGTGTCCCCTTCATAAAGCTGCACAGCTCTCTATGAAACTTGATGCCTTTCTGTGGTCATCGGTCTCTCGGACAGTAGAAAGGCTTTATACAGTGGAGAGCTTGCCCTCTTCCCATCATGTCTGCCCCCTCCTTCGTCCCATAAGTGTCATAAGTGCCATCATGTGTGGCTTCTCTTGCATGAACAACAAGAAAGCCTGATTGATGACTCAGTGGCAGGAAAACACTTCTCCCCTCGGTAACTTGTCTGGCTCGTTTTACTACTGTCTAAATGCCTCTTAGTATTAGTGACAAAACGAGCCAGCACATGATGTCATCACACCAGCCACATGCTCAGTGTCCACAACCAAGGCCTTTGTGACCATGAGGTTTGGTGCCTCCTGCTACGTTACTGACTGCTATCATTAGAGTGGGACTAAACAACTGCCACTGGAGAAGCTACTTTCCAACAAGGCCATGCATGACCAGACCGCTGCCCTGTGGCAGGCTATGCATGGCCAAACCTCTGCCCTGTAGCAGGCCAAAATGAAAAAAAAAGATAACTTACATGACTCAGCCCTATAGGAAAACAATGTCTCTGCTTGTAGGTGCAGAGAGTGCCTGGCAAGGTTCCCCATGAGCTGAGCGACAGCCACTGCTACCAATCAAACAGAGATAACTTACATACTCAGCCCTACAGGGAAAACAATGTCTCTGCCTGAAGGTGCAGAGAGTGCCTGGCAATGTTCCCCATGAGCAGAGTGACAGCCTCTGCTAGCAATCTGAAGAAAAGTTTACAACCAATAGAAAAACAAGTTGCTAACTACTGACGCCACAGAAATGGCCCTCACATGCCTCAAGGGATACTCACCCAAGATGAACTGGCAAAGATCTCACCTGATGTGCCTTGCTGTTCCCACAGAGATAGTAACAACCGGTGTTTTGGTGGGAGCAGCAGGCGTTCATGTCATAGGAGAGACCCTCTTACCTGCTCAGCTAGATAGGGTGTGCCTCTGTTACCCACAGGAGGGGGCTGTTTCCTCCAAGCTGACTACTACTGGGATGGAAGGATATGGAAATGCAGACGACAACAAGTATGAAACAGTTTGGGGAGAGAAATTACAAAGTCAGGACAAGATTAACTCAGTTCAAAAAAGGTAGAGTGCAGGGAAAACAAAGGAAAGTATGGTACTTAGTGATGGGAGGAGGTCTGTGTCCAGGCCAAGAAATGCAGTGTCCACCAGGAGGAGGCCAAGTGTATGGGGAAGGGGAGGTATGTCCGAAGTAAAAGTACCTCCCTTAGGAGTTATGTGAATATCACTCTAAGAGTGTCTGTCAGCCGCTAGTGCAATGCCAGTTCATATCCTCTTGAAGGACAGAGTAATCTAATCTGCCCTGGCTTCCCAAAAGGGGAGGAGTCAGTGCTGTCTGCTGGAGGGCAGAGATTCTGCTGAGCAAGAGTGTGGGAGGCTAGTGCCTGACACATAGTGCTAGCTCCCATTGTCTGTAAGTTTCTCAGCAGAGGCTGCATCATGGAAAAAGTGTTCATTTGTGGCAGCTACCGTCAAACAAGGACCTGGGAAGGGGCCTCTCTCTCTCCAGAAGGAGAAAAATCCATTTTGGAAATCAGTTCCAGAGGTCTGCCTCTGAGTTAGAGTGTGCCAGAGAGCACTGTGGGTCAAAGCTCCGAGCTGGGATCTGATCTTTACTCGATGTGCAGGTCTGAGTGGCATTCAGCACTGCCCACCCTCCTCAGAGAGAGGGACCGTCGCTGACAGGATGCCTGTTCCAGTCAGCAGTGGAGTGGTACCTCAGTAAATGTGCGGTGCAGGCCAGTCTGCCCATAGTGAAGATGTGCTGTGCCCAGTAGGCACCTCAGCAATGCCCAGATGGGCTTGGAGTCTGTGATTGTGAGTAACATAGAAAGTGTAAAACAGGATCAGCAAAGGATGTGCTTTGTGAAGGACAGAGTGGATCCCTGAGAAACCCTCACTGGATCAATTAGCACCAAAACGTTGCCAGCTGAGAGACTGTGATTTAGCCCAGTGGCTAGTGTCGAAGAAAACAGGCTACCAAAAGCCTGCTTAGGTTGTCACTCAGGCTCAGGAGTGGGGAACCACAAGAGTAAATGTGCTTTCTCAAGGTCAGAAAGATGTGAATAAAGTACCCCACCAGGGTTGTTTCCAACCCAGAAAAGTCAGTAAAATACCACCTTACAGTAACTGACAAATGAACTGTGCCAGCTTTAACAAGGAGAACATCATTGGAGCTGAAGAAAAGAAAGGATCCAGTGTGCTTTTACAAATAATTCCTGTCTGGACAATCCATCTGTTTCCAACTTATGCTAGCCCCCTTACATCTGCAGCCTAGCCAGTCCTGCCATGTGTCTATGGATGCCCTGAGGTCACCACATTGCTTGGGAGATCAAATAAACTGACGTTTTGTTTTTTTTCTTATCTATTTATGACGCTGACGTGCAGCCCAGCCACACAGTCCTTTGTGCAGCTAAGCCCTTTTTCCACTGCTCCGACCTCCGAGAAGTCATGTGCTGCTCCTCTAACCCCAGTTGTCCAGTGTACCCCTTCACTGATGAGGCTCCCCCATGTGTCTGCAGGTGGGCCAGGCAGGGAGACTCTCTCGGTGCCCAACGACGCCGGATTCCATCTTTACAGGGGAGGGTAGAGCATCAGGGCTAACCAGCTTCGCAGCAGCAGGGAGGGCACTCTGCCATCATCTAGGTGGCTGGGTTGCCTTTTCCTTGTTCTGTTGCCCCACTTCGAGTGCAGGCTGTAGTGTCCTTGCCTAGGCATGCATGCGGTACACAGTCACCCACGCCACAAAGCACGTCTTGGCTGAACTCGGCCACAAGGAGCCATCAGATAGTAATGCGCTCCAACCTCCCAGGAGCCATGTGCTACTACGCTAACCCAGGCAAGGAAATTCATTCAGTGCCCAACGACACCAGATTCCATCTTTACCAGGGTGGGTGCAGCATCAGGGCTAACCAGCTTTGCAGCAGTGGGGAGGGCAGGCAGGGAGACTCGCTCTGTGCCCAATGACACCAGATTCCATCTTTACCGGGGCAGGTACATCATTTAGGTGGCTGTGCAGCCTTTACCCTGTTCTGCTGCCTCACCTCGAGCGCATGCTATGGCATCTTTATGTAGGCATGCATGTGGTGCATGGTAACCCACACCACAAAGCATGTCTTGGCTGAATTCAGCCACAAGGAGCTGCCAGATAGTGATGTGCTCCAACTAGGATGCTCTGGATCCCTCCCTGCCAGCCTCTGCTCCTGATGTCCCGGGTTTGGGAGTGAACCCAGGTCACCAGTGTACCAGGAGAACGCCTTCACCCAGTGCCAAGTAAATGGACTTTGTTTCTTTATGTAGAACCCCTCCCAGGTGACCATAACCCCAGTGATATCCTTAGACATGCTGGGAGGGCCCATGGCCCACCCTACACAAAAGTAAAGGTTACCTTCTGTAGGTGGAGGTCAGTGAGGGTACTGGCAAACGCAGCCAGACTCTTGAGCCCAAAGAAAGTCTAATGAATAAACAAAACAGTTTGGCAAAGAACAAAAAGCCTTTTAATAACACTGCCTGCTTGCATGTACAAAATAACCTACTCTGCACAGTTTCTGTTTTTCCTTTTGTTTTCAGCACAGGTAAACATATTTACTTCTCATCTCCAACTTTGTGATCCTCAGTCTCTAGCACCACCTCCTGAAAATTAAAAACTGCAATGTTCACAATCTTTAGGGATCCTTTGGATTCACGAAAACAATGGGTACCATGTCCACAGAAAACAAGGTCCCTCTGCAGCTCCCCTGTTTGCTGTCTGTATGTTAGTATGCTAACGGGTACGGTATGCTCAGAAAACAAGGTCCCGCTGCAGCTCCCCTGTTTGCTGTATGTATGTTAGTATGTTAATGGGTACCGTGTCCTCAGAAACAAGGTCTCTCTGCAGCTCCCCTGTTTGCTGTCTGTATGTCAGTATGTTAAGGGGTACCGTGTCCTCAGAAAACAAGGTCCCTCTGCAGCTCCCCTGTTTACTGTCTGTATGTTAGTATGTTAACGGGTACCCTGTGTTCAGAAAACAAGGTCTCTCTTCAGGTCCCCTGTTTGCTGTCTGTATGTTAGTATGTTAATGGGTACCGTGTCCTCAGAAAACACGGTCCCTCTGCAGCTCCCCTGTTTGCTGTCTGAATGTCGGTATGTTAATGGGTACCATGTCCTCTGAAAACAAGGTCCCTCTGCAGCTACCCTGTTTGCTGTCTGTATGTTAGTATGTTAATGGGTACCGTGTCCTCAGAAATAAGGTCTCTCTGCAGCTCCCCTGTTTGCTGTCTGTATGTCAGTATGTTAAGGGGTACCGTGTCCTCAGAAACAAGGTCTCTTCTGCAGCTCCCCTGTTTGCTGTCTGTATGTCAGTATGTTAATAGGAACCATGTCCTCAAAAAACAAGATCCCGCTGCGGCTCCCTGTTTGCTGTCTGTATGTCAGTATGTTAATGGGTACCGTGTCCGCAGAAAACAAGGCCCCTCTGCAGCTCCCTCGTTTGCTGTCTGTATGTCAGTATGTTATTGGGTACCGAGTCCTCAGAAAACAAGGTCCCTCTGCTTCTCCCGTTTGCTGTCTATAGGTTACCACTGCAGGTAGAGTAAGTGAGGGTAATGACAAATGCAGCCAAAATACACAGAGCAGAGAAGGTAAAAACAAAATAAAGCAGTTTGTCAGTAAGTCTTGCAATAACACTGTCTGTTTCTGTACAAATTCAAGTATTATGATTTGAAAAGCATTGCAAACTGATCCCATGTTGCCCAGTTTCTGCTTTGCCTTTTTAAACACACTCTGACGCAGTAATCCCTGCAATCAGTAATTACCTCCAACTTCAGGATCCCGGGTTTCAGTCTCCAACACACCAGTTCCTGATAATGTTTCAAAACCACACAGAAGTGTGAGTAGCTTCAGTTCTGCAGCACTTGGAAGCCTTTGGACTAGGAGAACAAGCAACATCCACAGTTCTGGCTGCAGTTCCCTGTGTGCTCCTATCTAGAGCTGCTGTCAGTCTGATGTCATTTCCTGTCCGACTCTGAAATGTGTCCTACGCCACACAACTCCAGTCATTAATGGGCCGGTAAATACTGAGAAACACTATACTGTAAGAACATGTGATATAATTGAGTGCAAAGATTGTATCTGCTAAGATTTTTTTGAGGCATCAGCTGGCTATAAATGGACTGTCACTGCTGGCTTACATCTCCTAGTTTATAGTGAGACAGCCTGAGAGTTGATCTGACACTATAAACAGTAAACTACAAGAAAATGTGATACAATCTGAATTGAATGTAAAGATTGCATCTTCTAAGATTTTTTTGTCATCAGCTGTTTTAAGAGGACTGACACTGCTGACTTGCATCTCCTAGTTTAAAGCTCCAGGACACCCCTGGAAATAAGTTTTGTTTGGCTCAATGTACTTTGCAGCCACCAAATTCTAAATAAAAATAAAAGTACTTTCTCCTAACAGTGACAAGTCAAAACACTATCTGCTAGCATGTAACTGTAAATATTTAGCAACCCTTTCCTCTCACTCCCCTTGCTGCTGCATACTATGCAGGGATTTATTTAACTATAAAAATTGATTAGCGTTTTGCTCATAAAAGTGCTAAATCTTTGTGAAAATGAATAGCTCTTGCCTCACTGTGCTTAACAAACACAGCACTTCTAGAAAATCTATATAAATACTTTCTGTACAGTTAGTATAGTCCCAAGAAAAAAACCGCTAATCAATTATTTAAAACCCTGCTATGAATACTGAGTTGTTTCGAATGGTGTGGTGGGGGATATATAACGGGGAGACAGGAAGTAAACAGGCTAGGAAAACTGCTCAAGAAAGGAGAACAGACAACAGAGGATGAGTAACTATTTTTTTGTGTGGATCGACTTCCTTTGTTCTTCTAGTCTCAAACTCTGAAGGGCAGCAGCTGCTTGTGTTTCTGAACAGTACAGTTTGTGGGGTTGGAGACTGAAACAGAGGATCATGAAGTTGGAGGTAAGGAATGATGAGCACACGGGGAGCTGCAGAGGGAACTGGTTTTCTGTGGATAGATATCCTTTGTTCTTCTAATCCCAAACTCTGAAGAGCAGCAGCTGCTTGTGTTTCTGAACAGTGCAGTCTGTGGTGCTGGAGACTGAAACAGAGGATCATGAAGGAACACTGAGCTGCTGTGTAAACCAACCAAAGGAAAACTTTTAAAAAGACAAAAGGGGTCGGGTAGTATTTATAAATGTGTGCAGAAAATTAATTATAGAAACATGTCAGGCTGAAAACTGCACATGAATCAATGTGACAGATTTATCTCTTACCAGGGTAGGTTTGTTAGCACCTACAGATTGCTTTTTACCCACCACATCTGCTTGCAGGCTGTTCCAGGTGTCCACTGCCCCTTCTGTGAAGAAATGTTTCCTCACATCCTTCTCAATCTCTTCCCACCCCTAGCTTCATTGCATGCCCCCCCATTCTGGTACTTTTTCTCCCCTGAAAGAGACACCCCATCTGCACAATCTTCACCCCTGTGAAGTATGTATCTCAGTCATGTCCCCTTGCACTCTCCCTCTGCCAGGGAGTACATGTTGAGACCCTGCAACCTCTTCTGATGTAGCTTTTTGTGCAATCCTTCTTCAGTTCTGGTAGCCTTTCTCTAGACTGCTTCCTCCCAGTCCGTGTCCTTTCAGAGATGCAGCCTCCAAACCTGGATACAGTAAAGTACTCTAGGTTGGGTCTCTCTAGTGAGTGATACAGTGGCAATACCACCTCCCTTCTCCTGTTGGAAATCCCCTTCCCTGTGTACCCTAGCATCTCGCTAGCCTTGCCTATTCCCTTGTCACCCCGCCCTGCCACCTTTGGATCATCAGATAAGAGTGCCATGAGGTTTCTTTCTTGTGTGATGACTGTCAGTATCTCCCCCCATCTTATACACAGATCCTGGGTTTCCCTGCCCCCGGTGCCTGACTTTGCATGTTCTGGCATTGAAACCTAGCTGTCACTCCATAGATCATTCTCTAGGTTACTCAGATCCCTTTGTATTCTCTCCACCCCTTCCTGAGTGTCCAGCCTGTTGCAGATTCTTGTACCATCACAAAGAGATGCATGGCCAAGGCAGTATGGGTTCACAGCGGGAACGTCATGTCAGATGAATCTAATATATTTCTTTGACTGGGTGACCAAAGTAGTAGACCAGGGAGGGGCTGTGGACATGGCCTACCTTGACTTTAGCAAGGCATTTGACACAGTCCCACACAAAAGATTAATAGTCAAATTAACCAGCCTGGGAGTGGGTTCCAGGGTAGTAGCCTGGGTAAAACATTGGCTGCACAACAGGACACAGAAGGTAATTGTACATGGAGTCCACTCTGAAGAAAGAGGGATTACTAGTGGGGTACCGCAGGGTTCAGTATTGGGTCCAGTCCTTTATAATGTCTTCATCAGTGACATTGCAGAGGGACTGGAAGGAAATGCATGCCTTTTTGCAAATGAAACAAAGATCTGCAACAGAGTTGATGCACAAGGAGGCATGGAAAGGATGAAAAGGGACTTGGCAAGGTTGGAGAAATGGTCAGAAGTATGGCAGCTAGGATTCAATGCAAAGAGGTGCAAAATAATACAACTGGGAAACAAGAACCCTGGGGAAGAATACACAATGGGTGGGGAGGTAGTAAGAAAACCAAAAAGGAAAGGGACCTTGGGGTAATCATATCAGATGACCTTAAGGTTAGCAAGCAATGTGAGAAGGCAGTAGGGAGGGCTGGGGGGATACTGGGATGTATAGGGAGAGGCATCAGCAGCAGAAAACAGGAAGTTGTTATCCCTCTGTACAGGCAGTTGGTGAGACCCCATCTAGAGTACTGTGTCCAGTTCTGGAGACCTGATCTCCGCAAGAACATAGACAGGATAGAGGCAGTCCAGAGGAGGGCAACTAAAATGGTGCAGGGTCTGCAAGAGAAGCCGTATGAGGAGAGACTAAAGGAGCTTAATATGTATACCCTTGAGGAAAGAAGGGAGAGGGGGGACATGATAGAAACTTTTAAGTACCTCAGTGGAATCAACAAAGTCCAAGAGGGTAGCATCTTTCAGAAAAAGAGACTTGCAAGAACAAGGGGACACAATTTAAAGATAGAAGGAGGTGGTTCAGGGGCAATGTGAGGAAGTATTATTTCACAGAGAGGGTAGTGGATGCAGGGAACAGCCCTCCTGAGGAGGTTGTGGGGTCTAAAACTGTGGGAGAATTCAAGAATGCATGTGACAGACATAAGGCAATTCTTGTGCGCGGTAGGAAGAAATAGGCTGTTGGTTAACTAGGATCTGCGGCCTATCCTGTAGGTAGGGAAATGGGCAGACTGGATGGGCCAAGCAGTCTTTATCTGCCATCAAGGTCTATGTTTCTATGCACCTCCCCCCCAGTTCCTCAGCAATGTCACTTATGAAGACACTGAAGAGGATCTGTCCCAGCACCGATCCCTGTAGCACCTCGCTAGTTGGTCTCTCATCTCTTGAGTGTCTGCCATTTACTGCCATCCTCTGCCTTCTACCCTTTAATCAATTTAATACTCATCGTACCACTTTCTCCCCAATCCCCAGGCTGCTTAGTGTGTTTACTAGCCTCCTGTGCTGCACTGTGTCGAAGGCTTTACTGAAGTTCTGGCCACATCCATTGCCCTCCACTGATCCACCTCCTTAGTCACCTAGTCAAAAAATCTGTGATATTTGTTTGGCATGACCTCCCCCTGTGGAACCATGCTGTTGGTGGTTCTGCAGCCTGTGTGCCCCCAGGTACTCCATCAGTTTCTCCTTCAGCAGGGTTTGTATTATTAATTTCCCCATCACTGATGCAAGACTGACTGCTCTATAGTTACTAGCCTCCTCCCTCCTACCACTCTTGTGCAGAGGGACCACATCAGCCCTCCTCCAGTCCTCCAGAACTGCCTCCATCTTCAATGGGTTGCTGAACAGTGTTGCCAAAGGGGTGGCTAACACCATGTTCAGTTCTTTTAGTATCCTTTGTGAATCCCATCCAGCCCTGTCTTCTTGTTCTCTATTAGGGCTTCCAGTCTATTCTGAACTCTTTTGTCCAAAAATGGACTTGTTTCCGCTCCTTCCAGTGCCTGCTGATACATGTTAGTCCATCTCCCCTACTATGAAGAGCACCCCCACCCTCCTGATTCTCACTATCCCACCCCTTTCACTCCTTTTTTCATGCATATATCTGAGGAAAGTTTTACCCCCTTTTGTGACCTCCTTGGAAATCCTCTCCTATGTTTGTGCCTTAGCTGCCCTCACCCTCCCTCCTGCCACTCTTTGTTTTTCCAGATATATCTCCCTGTCCACAGCCATCTGGATATCCTTGTACTTCATAAATGCAGTTGTTTTTCCCTCCTTCACCACCTTCTCTAAGAACCAAAGCAGCCTCGTCCTCCTCCTTCCATTGCTTACTTCCTTCAAACATCATGCTGTTGCCTTAGCTAGTCCCTCTTCAATATTTTATCATTGGGTCTCCACTCACCCCCTGGCAATCACCCCTACGGTATTCACTGAGACAAGGCAAAGTTTATTTCTTAGGTGCCCAATCCTGGAGATTCTGGGTGTGGTACATAAAACAAACAATAAGCAGAGTATCAGGGAGAATGTCATATATCAAATAAACAATAAAACAGCAGCAGTATCAAAATATTAAAACAGTAGTATCATAAACTGCAGATTTTCTTCAGCATTTTTTGGTAGATCAGCTCTTGACCCTGGGAAGGCTAGAGGGGAAAAAAGATGAGTTTTTAGGCCCCTCTTGAACCCTTCTATCGATGGGGCATCCCTGATATCAGCAGACAACTCATTCCATAAGACCGGTGTGGCAATACTGAAAGCCTGGTCACCAGAAGCTGTTATCCTAGTCCTGGGATCTTCAAGAAGGCCCCTGGTCGAGGAATTGAAGGAGTGGACTGAGGTGAAAGGTGTCAAAAGATCATCCAGGTAGCCAGGGCCGGGCCTTATAGGTAAGTAAACTCACCTTGAAGATAACTATCTACCTGACCGGCAGTCAGTCAGAGATTGCAGCACTGGGGTTACATGGGTAGACCTAGGAAGGCCAGTCAGCAGTCTGGCAGCTACAGTTTCAGTGGTTGTAGCTAGAGAAGGGGATCTGCAGAAACCCTGCTCCCCAAAGTAGAGAGCATTAAATTAGTAGCATCTGGATGTCACAAAGGCACGCACCAGCAAGGGCTTGTCTTTGGGAAGAACTAGGGGTACAATCCTGGCAATGTTCCTTAAATGGTAAAAAACACTTTTGAGGACAGCCAATATCTCAGTTTCAGGTGTCAGTCTGTCATCAAGGATCACACCAAAATCTTGTACCCTAGGGAAAGCCACAAACAGTGTGGGTCCCAGGGATAACCCAGTAACCTCATTGGAGGTACTCTCATCAAGCTGTTATACTGGTCCAATCACTAGTACCTCTGTCTTGTCCGAGTTAGTGTCAGCCCCTTAGAGAAAATTCAATTATTGGCCTCAGCCAATCAGATATTAAGCACTTCCACAGAGTCCATTGATCCTGGTGCAAAGGGCAGGTACAGTTGGCTATAATTTACATAACAGTAACATCCCACACTAATGAGCTCAAATGGGGGAGCATATACACTGCAAATAACAGTGGCAACAAAATTGACACCTGAGGTACTCCACATGGCAGGAGTTTTGGGGAGGAGGAGAAATTTCTCATCACCACCTGTTCCTTCCTGTTAGAGAGAAAGGATTCAAACCAGCTGATGACAGTGCTATTGAGGCCACATTACTGTCTGAGGTGATCAAGAAGCACAATGTGATCTACAGTGTCAAAGGCTGAGGAGAGATCGAGGAGCACAAGAATTAACTCGTCTCCTCTTTCTCACAACCTGAGGCAGTCTTTATGCACACTAACATAATTTTGGTGCTGTGGCTAGCACTGAAACCTGATTAGAGCACCGAATAGATGTCAAAGGACACGAGGTGCTCCTCAAGCTGTTGTGCCTAGCTCTGAACCCTGATTAGAGCAGTGTTAAGATAGATGTCAAAGGACACGAGGTGCTCCTCAAGCTGCTGTGCCCAGCTCTGAAACCTGATTAGAGCAGTGTATAGATAGATGTCAAAGGACACGAGGTGCTCCTCAAGCTGCTGTGCCTAGCTCTGAACCCTGATTACAGCAGTGTATAGATAGATGTCAAAGGACACGAGGTGCTCCTCAAGCTGCTGTGCCTAGCTCTGAACCCTGATTAGAGCAGTGTATATAATAGGTGCCAAAGGACACGAGGTGCTCCTCAATCTGCTGTGCCTAGCTCTGAACCCTGATTACAGCAGTGTATAGATAGATGTCAAAGGACACGAGGTGCTCCTCAGGCTGCTGTGCCTAGCTCTGAACCCTGATTAGAGCAGTGTATAGATAGGTGCCAAAGGACACGAGGTGCTCCTCAATCTGCTGTGCCTAGCTCTGAACCCTGATTACAGCAGTGTATAGATAGATGTCAAAGGACACGAGGTGCTCCTCAGGCTGCTGTGCCTAGCTCTGAACCCTGATTAGAGCAGTGTATAGATAGATGTCAATGGACACGAGGTGCTCCTCAAGCTGCTGTGCCTAGCTCTGAACCCTGATTAGAGCAGTGTATAGATAGATGTCAAAGGACACAAGGTGCTCCTCAAGCTGCTGTGCCTGGCTCTGAACCCTGATTACAGCAGTGTATAGATAGATGTCAAATGATACGAGGTGCTCCTCAAGCTGCTGTGCCATGATTTTCTCAACAACCTTTCCCAAACAGGAGAGGCTGGGGATAGGACAGTGATACATCAGGGTGTCCGAGTCGAGAGATGGCTTCTTCAGAAGGGGTCTCACCAGAACCTCTTTCAAGGCTTCCAGAAAGACCCCTTCTGGCAATGAACACCAGACAATCCTGATGACACCAGGTCAATGGAACCAATGCATCTCACCAAGCAATGAGCAGGGGCCGGTTAGTTCACAGTATGTGTGCTTGTTATAATTTGACCTCGGAGACCTCAGCCACCTCCTCCAGTTTGAACTTGTCCCAGGCAAGTGGAGTACCCCTTTTCCCTCCAAAATGACCACTGTGAGTCACTATGCAGCTTGCTAATGTGATCCTCTGTCAGGCAGAGGACACTCTGTCCTAAAAGATCTGAACAAACTCATCACATAAAGTGATTGAAAATGTTTTTTTTTGGCTTTAGACAGAAAGGATGAAGAAGTCTGTTGACAGTCCTAAAAAAGATGAGCAAGTCAGGTTTTCTTAGCAGCAGTACCCTAGACAGGAACTCTGCCTTCTTATGGTCGATAACCCCTGGCAATTAGAATAATGAGTACACAGAGACAGCTTGTCCACATTCAGCCTGGTCTTCTGCGAGCAATGCTCCAGCTTCCAACCCCTGATCTTCATCACTTTGACAGCCCCTTCAAACCATGGAGATAGCAAGTGAGAGGATCTTGGTTGTACACAGACCAGTGCAAGGGTCTCAAGTGTCCTGGAGACCACCCTGTTATATGCGGCCACCACCTCACTTATACCCCTCACACATGCAACATCTACACTAGATACATCAGCTGCCACCAGTAGTCCCTCAGGGGATGATCACCTTAATGGGTGATACCTGACCATCTCCACAGAGGGAGAACTGTCAGGGTGGGGACCCGACCAGTAACTTCACCATGCAGTGATCAGTCCATACTACCTGATCAATCTTGAACCCCAGTGTGCACACCAGGTCAAGTGTGTGGCCGTGGTGATGGGTTCTACAAGTAACTTCTAGTGACAGGCTCACTGATGACATCAATTACAAGAGGTGGGAACAAAAATACAAAATCTTGTCAACCCAGGCAATGAAGCCACCCAGTAGTAAACATCTGGGGATTCCGACACCATTAATGTTGAAGTCCGCTACCTCCTGCAGACATTCTCCCCCTGCTCCAGGAGGACAGTACATAAGAAGAATCTTGCATCATACGCCTGGACCCTCACACACTGCCATACACTCAAAAGATCTGGTTGTCCCCACCAGGTGCACAGTGAGTCCTAGGTCAGATTTAAGATGAATGGTCACTCAATCACCCCTGTATTCCCACCATGGGTAGTGCACCACAGAGTATGCAGTGGGGACTGAAGTCTCCAAAATCGACCTGGCATCGTCACCCAACCAGGTCTCTGATGCAAGCCAGACTGACACAGGAAATCAAGTCAGGCATAATTGGGGTCTTGTTCCTCATCAGTCTGGCATTGCATAGCACTGCCTGCAGGGGACTGGTAGGCACTGCAGTCCTTGTGGCTGTCTGCCTATTTGGTCTGGTGGAGACCCTGGAGCTGGAGACCAAGCATATCTGGCCTCTCCCTAGGCTCTGTGTAAACCCAGGGCATTTCCTGCACCTCACCACCCCAGTTTCTTTCACCTCTGCTGAGCCCACAGCTTCCCACCATTGACAGCTTCCACACCCCTTGATGGTGCTCCTGACAGCACCTCACTGTCGTAGCTGACACAGAAAGGTCTGCAAAAGGGCTGAGGACACATAGCTGGGAAGCATTATAGACAGTCTGCAAGTGTCCAAAGTCCAAGCACTTCCCATGGAACCAGCATCACAACCACTATTTTTTACTCGCTTTTAGTTATGAATCAAGCACAACCACATACAACCGAACTAATACAAAAAAAACAACTACCTAACCAAATATACCATTCACACATACATACACCCTCTGTAACCTAACTACAAACACCCCCCCCCCACAGACCACAAATTTCCCCACTGCAAAACAACCCCCCCACACACACCAGAGCACAGCAATAAAATACTAAAAGGGAGAGATCAAATAATGTGTCCTGTGCTGTCACAGTAGTCCCAAACTGCTAACGGATTTAAAAAACAAATTATAAAGTAAAGTGATGTCAAATCGAAGGGCACCAGCAGGCAGCTCAGGCAATTCAATCCTGGTAGAAAATATCAGTTCCAAAGCACTGAAGGACTGGGAGATGGCCCTCACATCACCAAAACCAGATTAAACTTCTCTACTGCTGGGGCCAAAGAATAAAGCTGAGAATCACACTCCTCTCACAAGTGCAAGAATCAGTTTTAACACAGACTCTTCATGTTACAACTCTCCCCACTCGGGACCAAAAATAGTTCCAAATAGAAGAAAAAATTTAATCTCACCAGTACTAATTCCATAATCCAGAGCTCCAGAACCAGAGATAGGACCCAATCAGACAACACTGGGGCCAATGCTTACAAGGCCACCAAGTGCACGGTCCAAGGACAGGAACAAATCTCCCAGTCATCAAGCTCACACCCGCCGAAAGGCAGCTCCACAAGCACAGCCACCAAACCTTCAGCCCGCACAGAGACAAACAGGAGTAACCGGACCAAAGGAGGGCCCCTCCTTTCTGACCAGCAGAGGGCCCTAGTCCAGGCAGCAGTGGTGACAAATTGGGTTCTCCCAGAGCAGTGAAGCTGTAACCTTCACGTTGTCCCAGTTACCCCCACCACTCTGTAACTCCGCCCCTCGAAGCACCTTCACCAAACTCCTTTGATCAGGATTGTCGCAAACAGCCAGATCCTCCACATGTCCAAGAATGATGAAAAGTCTTCAGCAGATGGCTGGGCATAAAGGGAAGTGCCTGCCATGTTCTGATCCTCCAAAAATTCTTCCTTGGCCTGAGAGGTGAGAGTTGTAATGCCAGTTAAGATTAGTCTAGCTCAAATGATCCTGTCAGATGTAACCTGGTGAGGGATCTCGGTACAGCACACTGAAATGACCATCCGCACTAGACAATAAAACTCTCTCTCCTATATACAGCCTCACTGAATTTCCCTGCCTAACACTCTGTCCCTGCACTTAAGCTAACTAAAAATAAAATACTAAAAACGTT
Organism: Neoceratodus forsteri; assembly: GCA_016271365.2. Lineage (NCBI taxonomy): Eukaryota > Metazoa > Chordata > Ceratodontiformes > Ceratodontidae > Neoceratodus > Neoceratodus forsteri. The sequence continues at coordinate 500,295,394 of CM057457.1, forward strand.
GCTCTCCCTTTGCTCTTCCATTACTAAATAAGGTTCAGTAGTAGTGCAAGAGTTTTTAACTGTGACCAAGTAAAGCAGAGCTCACAACCTGGTGTGGGTGCACAATGACAGAGCAAGTCACAGTTCAGTACCAGAAGTCATGGCATGCCCCACGAATTATTATTATTAACTGTGACCAAGTAAAGCAGTGCTCACAGCCTGGTGTGGGTGCACAAAGACAAAGCAAGTTACAGCTCAGTATCAGATGTCATGGCACACCCCACTTATATTTCCACAAGAAAAGTCTCAAACAAGTGGTTCTTTTCCCAAAACATTTTTCAGGTTTATTTTCTCACCACCCATGAGTGTAGCCTATTCAGGTTCAGGTACAGCAATGTAGCAGCAAAGCCTCTAAGGTTTCACCAAATCCTTGGATTTAATGAGATCTTTTAAAGCCAAGGGTCTGGTGAAACATTAGAAGCTTTGCTGCTATATTCCCGTACCTGAGCCTGAATAGGCTACACTCCTGTGGTGAGAAAATAAAACCAGAAAAACATTTTGGAAAAAGAAACACTTGCTTGACACATTTTCATGTGCATAAATGTGTGGGTTGTGCCTTGGCTTCTGCTACTGAGTTTTTAACTGTGCATGACGTGGTCAGTACTGAAAACAACAATAAAACACCATAATAAGGTTCAGTAGCAGTACAAGTGTTTTTAACTGTGCATGTAGTGCTCAGTACTGAAAGCAATAATAAAACACCTTAATAAGGTTCAGTAGCAGTGCAAAAGTTTTTAACTGTGCATGACATGGTCAGTACTGAGAGCAATAATAAAACACCATATAGAGGACTGTGTATGAGTAAGCATACACAACAAGGCAGCTGTGATCGAGAGGTTTCCATGGTAACCAGAGACCTCGAGAGCGTAGCTCGAGAGGTCCGTTACCATGGAAACCTCGAGATCTTACAACTGCCTTGTTTGTGTATGCTTGCTCATACACAATATTTTATAGTGCATGGGCAAGCATAATTAGCGCTCCATGATCCCCCAAACAAGTCTACCTCTTAAATTAAGGCTTACTTCAGGATGTGTATCAGCGAGCCTACTTCTGCATCGCCGTGGGCCGCTCAATTATGTATGTGCGAATGCATTCGATCTTTTTGCGCTGCACCGGTGATGTACTCGGTGCAGCACAAGATAGTGACGCACTGAGGCAAGCACAACAACACTGTTGGAAGCATGGATTTCAATGTAAATAACGTTCTACCATACACTATAATAAGGTTCAGTAGCAGTGCAAGAGATTTTAACTGTGCATGACGTAGTCAGTACTGAAAGCAATAGTAAAACACCATAATAAGGTTCAGTAACAGTGTAAGAGGTTTTAACTGTGCATGACGTGGTCAGTAGTGAAAGCACTAATTAAACACGGTAATAACGTCCAGTAGCAGTGCAAGTTTTTAACTGTGCATGATGTGGTCAGTACTGAAAGCGATAATAAAACACCATAATAAGGTTCAGTAACAGTGCAAGAGTTCTTAACTGTGCAAGACATGGTCAGTATTGAAAGCAATAATAAAACATCATAATAAGGTCCAACAGCAGTGCAAGTAAGCAATAACCCATGATAGGATGTGCATTTTATTGGGGGATTAATCAACACCCCGAATGTATTGTGTGGCACAAGGCCACAGGCTGAGTGTCCTCACAGTGCCCATGGTGTTTATCCCCAATAACTGCACACCCTGGAGTGGGTTATTGTTCTTATAACATGGGGTGTCACGAGGTGAAAAAATACAAGGAAAGCATGATTAAGTCATGAAAACATAGGAACTTTTTTATGTGTTCTGCCACCACCACAAATACACAGTACTGACAGTGCTGCATTGCTGCCACGTATACACTGCTGAATCAACACATGCAACTTATCAAGAAGTTTTGCACACTACACATATAAAAAACAAGTAATGTATCACATGAACATTTCACTATGGCTTCACAGAGAGTCACTGTGAAGCACAGCTGCTGTGACCTCTTGTATCTGGGAATGGACTCTTGTACTGAGCCATCCATCTGGCAAGACAGAAGCAGAGAGAGAAACAAAGAGCAAGAGTGACACTGGGATAGGGAGTCACAGACACTCAGTGTCCCACAGCTGCTGCAGTGTCCTGTGTGATTGTGTCTATGTGTGTCTCTCTCACTCTCTGCAGTATACAGAAACTCAGCAGTGTTCTCCCTGAATCACTGTCTGCTCTGGTCAGCAGCAACACACACAGACTGTGCACCAGGGAGCAATGCAGAGAGAGAGAGAGACACTGCATAAGAGGCACATATGGGTTCCCACAACCTGTAGTTGAATCTGTACACCCCGTAGTCCTCGGTCTACGTAAGGGTGGCCTTTACAGTGGGTAGCTGCAGGATGCCCCACTGTGTGTGTCTGTCTCTCTCTTTCTCTACACTGGTGACACTGTTTCTGTCTCTGTCACTACTTTGATGTCAGAAGGGGGAAGCAATGAACTCTGGCTGCATGCTGAGCACATCATCACACAGTCACTGAAGTCCGTGGTTCCTGCTCTGACCAGGTAACATGTGAGTGGTGCGACAGGACTATGGGCAACATTTGGTGATTTATGGACAAAGTGGCATGCTCACATTTCTGTACCCATGCAGTGAAACGACAGTGAACTGAGGGGTGGGTGGGTAACCCTATGGTGCTGCTGGGACACTGACTGCTGGAGTGCCGCCAACTGACCGGATGTATGTGGTACAGTGAAATTCTGCCTTCTAGATCCTGTGCAATGTCACTGATGAAGATGTTGAATAGGACCGGTCCCAGCACTGATCCCTGTGGTACCCCACTGGTCACTCTTCTCTCTGTGGAAGAGTGTATGGGCCTTGTGGGCCCATACACGGTTGAGGGGTCTGGGTTTCCAGATTTATTTTAAAACTGGTTCTTTTCCATAATATTGCCTTTGTGCAGTGCCTCCACCCTAAGTTTAGCTTTTAAGAGGACTATCTCTTACCTGGTCCAACCCCTTGGGATGTCATACACCCCCTGTAACCATTAGCCCCCCAACACATGACCTGATAGACATGTCCCTACTGACTCTCTCTAATAATATGCCCATGACACCATCTTTTGCAAATAACAATAACAACTGTTAATTTATTTTAGTCTTTGGTAACTGGGTAAGGCCCACTAGACACACGTGCCTGTTTTCAGGGGTGACCTGGGAGCACTGGGAGGTTAAGTGACTTGCTCAGAGTCACACAGTATGCAAGTGGACATTGTGAGAATCAAACTCGGGTCTAGTCTGCTGGATGTACCAAGCTCATTCACACCTTGTTCCTCTAACCTGTAGGCTAACAGGGGAATAAGGATAAGGAATGGGGAAATAGGAGAAGTAGAGGCTGTGCAATCAGTATCATTATTATGTACAGATTTGTTTGAATTTTGAGTTTGTGCTGGTGAAAACCCTCCAGCTGGGTGGATACCTGGTAGATAAATCAGACAGAAATCACATTATGACAACCTGGATGTTTAACTAACTGCATTTAATCGGATGGAACCACAGTATCATTTTACGCACAATCTGGTACCAGTTCCCCAGACTTGGCACAAGACACCACAATATCACACATTTAAACCTGGGTACCCAGTTACCAAGACAGTCCCTTGATTGTTGCAGGCCTGGTGGGCAGTGCAGCTGTTTGTTGGCTGTCTTGATTCAAAAGGGAATGAGTGCTTGAACTTGAAAACACTTAGGCAGATAAAACTATGTACAGTCATTAGAATCTGAGACCACGTGCAGGTATTCCTTGCATGTTGCAGCTGGACACACTCAGTAGGTGTAGCCAGCCAGGTACATCAGATTTGGAAATCAGTTGTTTCTTTCTGAACGTCCATCACATTTATATGTATAAGCCCTAGGTGGCACTATCCTAAGGGCTACTACCCCTGTCTGTGCGTTAAAGCACAGGTTGATGGGCCTGAGCTCATTGAACAGGTACTTCCACCCAGAGAAGTGGTTCTGGGGTAGCATAACCGCTGTTAGCATAGCCCTCCGGGATGCTATAACCCCACCAACCCCTCTAGTGGCCTAAACCGTACAGCAACAAAACATTCACATGGACTGTATGGCAGTCATGACTTGTTCACACCTCTTGCACTTACCACCAGGACTGGATCAGCTGCAAGTGCACTGGAGATCTCCTGTAAAATAAGACCTGTAATGCAGCAGCTCAATAACAGTACAAGACCCCGCCAAAAAGGTTCACATTAGCCAGGTTAAATGCAGAAACAACACAATCTGATTTATTCAGGGGGATGTGAATAGGGGTGGGGCATGAATCTAGCAGATGATTAATAGATCTGATTATTTCAGGCTGAAAATGCAAGAACATTGAGTCCTTTATATACAGTCGCACAACTCTGGCTACCTAATTGTTAAGCAGGCTAGCCTGAAGCATTGCCTGGGGTAGGCTGGCATTGCAGCTGTTGCTGAGGCCCTTAGGAAAGAAAGCAATTATGTACACATCAACCCAGAATTTGTAATCTGGAGCCAGATAGCTCAGTTCATTGTCATAAACCTAAACAAGTAACTCGGATGGCGCACAATGATTGCAGCTTTGTTGCAGAGAGCTACCCTGTTTAGTACTCATGCTACCCCCTGGGAGGCAGGACTGATGAGATGAAGGCCTCTGGATGTTTCTTCTGGATTGCCTGGGGAAGCAGGGCTGACATGACTTACTGTGGTGGCCGGTACCTGATCAATGGTGTTTAGCTGGGGGGCCGAATCCCCAAACAGGTATTTTGTCAGAAATGTCTCTTCAGTGGGAGTGGCAGTCTAGGCCGAGATGGCAAGGCCCAGACAGAGTGAGCAGTGTGGATGCAGTTCATGACAGATGCTGGAGCAGCTTCCGGTTAGCATAACACAGTTGGGGGTGAGGAACCAAATTGCGCCCCACACAGCTCATTCAGTGCATTTATAAGCAACATAGTAATTAGTCAAAATTTGGATAACAGTCTGGTTGCAATAAAGCAGGGTCTCTGCTCAAACCTCTCAGTCCATGACTCACTTCGGTACCTGGTAGGCTGATCGCTTCTAGAGCAAGCTTTCAGTCCACTTGCAGGCAACAATTACACACTTTTCTCGTCAGATTTAGGGTTCTGATCAGGAAATTGGATAAAGTCCGACTTTCTTATTCATGCAGTTCTTCACACTGCAAGATGTGGCAAGCAGGCCAGTGCAGCCTTCCCACTGATTCTCCCGTGCTCCTACACAGGAGCAGATGCTTGATGGCTCAAGCTGTTCACTCTACACACTGTAGGTCACAACTGACTCTGCTGCAGGCAGTTCTGGGAATATCGTCTGGGATCTAAAAGGTTTAGTTGGCTGAGGGAACTGTATGTCACAGCAAGGGCTCCCCCCTCCAGGTCCATTTAGGCACCAAACCTTAAAAACTACAATTCCTACAGATTTGAGTCCCACAAGACCTCATGGGGCAGTCTCTATTTTATGTCCCATGAGGTTCAATTGGTCAGACTCTGGCAGTCCAGAACAAAAAATGGTGGCTGTTATGCAAAAAGTCCAAGCTACGAGAGAAAGGCAGGTTAAACACACTTCTATATTATTATTATTATTACTAATAAGGCAGATAAACAGTAAATGAACACAGTTCCTAGCAGAGCTCCCTCTGTTGATATAGCGACTGCAGAATGGAGCAGAAATACCACTCGCATAACCGGTCACAAGTCCTAAACTACTTGCACCCAGCTGTGACTAATTCCTAATACAGCATAATGACTGTCTTAAAGAGACAGGCACAGAGGTTTACTATAGCGCTCTCATGTAGACACGTACAGCTACTGCAGACGCAGGGCACCATCCTGACAGTGGGTATTAGGCAGCCCAGGAAGACATCTTAGTAAACCTCAATTTGTAGAGGGGTTACGTATGTTCTAGTACATTCTGCACATTTATAATTCAGACACATCTGGTACAAACAATAAAGGAATAGCATCTTCAACCAGGAGCCAGGATGGTTGCCCTGATCTGTTTGATTAAGAAAAGTAATTTCCAGGTTACAGTAGTCCAATTCAATAGACTTGGGGTCTCAGTTCTGTTTGTGGTAGAAGGCTGTAGGTTGCAGCTCCACTGGATAGCTTGACCGGACAATTCAGAAAATTCTGGACCTCCCAGTCAAAGTCAGGTTGAGCCCCTCTACTGAGTATTACCCTTCTAGTCCTGAAGGCTTCATGGCAGACAACACATATTAGCACATTTATATGATACGCTGGGCTCACTTGTGTCCCCCAGAATAGTCAAGTCCACCTACGTTGGACAAGACAAGCACAGCAGATGAAAGGTGCAAACCAGTTGGTCCATCTCAAAACAGCACAAGATCTATAAGGGATCCACCTGTGCTGGGCTAAGGTTAGGTGTAGCAGGATGCAAGGTGCAGACCCAATGAGCAGTACAAATCAGTACAGTCACTAAGGGCATTGGCAGCCCCAATAAAGCACTTTTTTTCATTCTTGCACTGGGGGTACAACAGTACTCAGTCATGCTCCTCACAGTAGGATCTCCACAATCAAGGTTCCTGATGTCATCAGTTCTTTCACAGCTGAGGTGAAATCAGCTCTCTCACAGCCTGCTTGATGTTGTTGCAGGTCCACATCTTTCCCTGATGTGGAAGGGAGGCCTAGCACCTGGACGACGTTCTGGCAACCCCCAGGCTAGCAGATTCTGCATAAACTAAATTACTTTAAATTGTTACTGCTAATAAATCCCTAATCTCTTCTTGGGTGGGGGGGATTTAACTGGATCACCAGGTCTAGTTGCATGGTTGGGGGCCTGAGCCTGGGCTTCTGTTTGAATCTGGAAAAATGCTGAAAACAGTTTTTTTATGAGGCTTGCCTGAGGCTCCGAAATGGCTGAAACTATTGGGTTCCTGACCTCTGACTGGCTGGAGGGCTTGTCAAACTAGAAACTGAATTACGCAGGAACCTCACTTGATGCACAGTTGTTATTTTTGTTTTGGCACCTGAAATTGGATTCCTGAAGTTCCCCGTGAGCACTTGGTAGTTTCTCATCAGCTTTGGCTAATGTCTCACATTTCCTGGCTTAAAACTTCTAGCTTTCCAATTGGCTGTCACTGCTTGAAAATGGCTGCTTAACACACAGTCCTTTAAGCAGATTTGACATAGTCCCAAATAAAGTCCTGGTACAGCTAGAATAAACAAAATATTTGCCCAAATGCCCCTACAGTTTAGTAGCCACTAGTGCATTCATGCTGTCACTGCCCAGAACAAGTAAGTTTCTCAATCCCCGTGCCTGTCGCTGCTGCCAGTATTTAAGGATACCTTGTAGCAGGCAGGCAGGCCATCTTTCTGAGTCTCAGAATTTACTGGTGCAGCCAGGATCAGAGCACTATTTTATTTAAACACTTTGTCCCTTTCACATTTGTTCTTATACCCACAAAGCAATTGCATTATTTATTTTCGGTTAGAACATATTTTCTTTTCTTTTTGCTAGCAGTCAAATCACAGCTTTCCTCAAGGTAGACGTGCCCTTATGAATATTTATTATATCTGGGCTCTGAGCTCATTAATATTCATGAACCCAAATCTGGACAGCTCATGGATCTTTTTATTTAATACACAGACTCTCAGGGTCCTTCTCATGGTCACCAGGTTCCACTTAGCAGGTAGGGGCACCAGGACTGCCGAGTCTCTCTCCTGATCAACAGCAAGTTGAGTGGTCAGAGGATCAAAGGCATCATCAGTGCCTGCGCAGTTCTCACTGCACCAGAGTACATACGCTGAGTGAGAGAACATGGTCTAGATCTTAGAGCTCTGCAGGACTTGGAATTACTGTGGGACTGCTTTATGAGATGCAGGGGTGCAAACAAGAACTTGGGCGAGCATGGGGACCATTAAGAAAAAAATAGGCATTTCTGGAGGCACCAGGTAGGAGAGCAAACTAGGAGCTATGGGCTACAGGTATGCCCCCACATTGGTAGAAGGGGTTATACATATTATAAAATGCCCAGGAATCATGATGAGCATGGTCACAGTTTCCGTTTGGTGTCCTGAGGTCCACGGAGCGGGTGGGTGGGGAGACAGCCATTTCCTGGGGTACTGCTAATTTCTGGTGGTGGACACATTTTAAGGAGTACTGCTGATTTTTCCTAACATAGAAACATAGAAACATAGAAGTTGACGGCAGATAAGGACCTCAAGGCCCATCCAGTCTGCCCATTTCTTTTTCTACCTTATAAATGTGCCATCGGCCTTTGCTCTGTCAGTGACCTATCTATTCGTAGTCATTTGTATTGCTCCCTTATGCCTATCCCATGCCTGTTTGAAGCCCTGCACTGTATTCATAGCCACCACTTCTTGTGGTAAGCCATTCCATGCATCTACCACCCTTTCTGTGAAAAGAATTTCCTCACATTCCCCTTAATCGGCCTCCCTCTAATCTCATGCTGTGTCCTCTTGTCCTGCTATTTTCTTATATTTAAACATGTTAGACTCTTTCACCTTGTTTATGCCCTTAAGGTGTTTAAATGTCTCGATCATATCACCTCTCTCCCTCCTTTGCTCAAGGGTATACATATTGAGCTCCGTTAATCTGTCCTCATATGTCTTCTGATGCAGTCCCTGCACCATTTTGGTTGCCCTTCTCTGACTGCCTCAATTTGGTTAATGTCCTTGAGAAGGTGTGGCTCCAATACTGCAGCAGTACTCCAGATGGGGCTCAACCAATGTCTTGTACAGAGGGATTATTACCTCCTCTTACGACTTCAGATACCCCTACTAATACACCCCTAACACCCCCCTAGCCTTACCTACTGCTTTAGAGGTCTGCTTGGATGATTTTAGGTCATCAGTGATGATGATGCCCAAGTCTCTTTCTTCCTTTGTGACTGCTAGCAACTCCCCTCCCAGCCTATAAGTGGCTTCAGGGTTTCTCTTCCCTATGTGCATGATTTTGCACTTCTTGCATTAAATCCCAGTTGCCACTCTTCTGACCATTCTGCTAGTTTATCCAGATCTCTTCCTCATTCTGCCCACCCCATCTGGATCATCTACTCTGTTGCAGATCTTGGTGTCATCTGCAAACAGACAAGCCTTACCCTCTAGTCCATCTGCGAGGTCACTAATGAAGATGTTGAATAGGACTGGCCCCAGGACTGATCCCTGAGGTACCCACTTGTGACTTGCATCTCTTCTGACTGTATACCATTTACCACCACTCTCTGTTTTCTGCCAGTCAACCAGTTTGCCACCCAGTTGACCAACTTCTGACCCACCACGAGCCTACCTAGCTTATTTATCAATCTTCTATGTGGAACAGTGTCAAAAGCTTTGCTGAAGTCAAGGTAGGCGACATCAACTGCTCCCTTGGTCCACCACTCTGGTACCCAGTCAAAGAAATCTATGAGATTAGTTTGACAGGACCTTCCTTTGTAAACCCATGCTGTCTTGGATCCTGTGCCCCTATGGATTCCAGGTGTTGCACTATCCTTTCCTTAAGGAGTGCTCCATACATCTTGCCCACTACTGAGGTAAGACTGACCGGTCTGTAGTTCCCCGCCTCCTCCCTGCTACCACTCTTGTGGAGTGGGATCACATGAGCCTTCTCCAGTCTTCTGGGACCTCTCCTGTGCTCAGAGACTCACTAAACAATTCTGCTAATGGCTCTGCTAGTTCCTCCTTTAGCTCCTTAAGTACTGGGATGTATGCCATCAGGTCCCATTGCCTTATCCACCCTGAGCTTAGCAAGCTCTTGTAGGACCCTTTCTTTTGTGAAGGGAGTAGTGCTCACCTCCTCCCCTGTGTCCATGATGCTGAGCTGTGGGCCTTGCCCTACCTTCTCTTCAGTAAATACTGAGCAAAAGTATCTATTTAGGATAGATGCCTTTACAGGTCCTCCTCCTACATGCTCCCTTTTCCATTAAGTTTAGTAATACCCCTCTGGACTTTCTCCTTTCACTAATGTATCTATAGAAAGTCTTGTCACCTTCTTTTACTGTTCGGTACTAGTGTTCTCAGTTTGGGACTTTGCCTGCCTTACTGCCTTACCTGCTTCCTTAGGGCAGTTTGGTATGCTCTCCTATCTTCATCCCGCTGTGTTCCCTTATATTTTCTGAAGGCCAGCCTTTGGCTCTGACCTTTCTGCTACTGTATTTGAGAACCAAAGTGGTTTCCTTCTTCTTTTACACTTCTTTTCTGTCTAGCACAATGGGATGTTGCTTCAAGTATTGTATCCTTAATGCTTGCCCACTTTGCCTGTACCTCCTCACCTGTGTTTCTTTTGCCAGGGCTAGCTTAACTCTGTTGGCCATCTTATCAAAGTCAGCTCCTCTGAAGTCCCATATTTTGCCTTGGAATGGGATGATTTAGATGTAGTAGCCAAATTGAACCATACCATGTGATGGTCACTGGCCCCCAGGTGACCTTCTACCTGGAGATCTGTGATCCTCTTTGTTAGTCAGTACTAGATCTAGGATAGCCCTGTCTCTTGTGGGTTGCTGTACCAGTTGTTTGAGGCCTCCCCTGCAGGGAATCCACTATGTGTCTAGTTCTGGCCGATGTTCCTGCTGGTATTGACCAATCTGTATCTGGCATGTTGAAGTCTCCCATTATCAGAACCTCCCCTTTAGCTGTCATGTTTTGTATATCTTCTAACAGTAATGTGTCTATGTCCTCCTCTGGTCTGGGGCCTGTAGACAACCTCAGTTCTTATGGCTGTCCCATTTCCTGTTTCCAGGGTGACCCACAGTTCTTCTGGCTCCTTATGTGTATTCTGAATTTCTGTAGCTTTGATATTTTCATTAACATACAGGGCCACTCCTCCCCTTTTGCACCTCGGTCTCTTCTGAACAATACATAGCCAGGTACTGAAGTCTCCTAAGTGTGGTTACTGGTAAACCACGTCTCACTAATTGCTACTATGTCCAGTTTAGCCTCTGACATTATTGCCTGCAGGTCTGGGATCTTATTTCCCAGGCTGTGAGCATTTGTGTACATGATTTTCCATTGGCCAGATTTTGGTGTGTTAGTTGTTGGGTGAAGTTTGGCATTACCCTGTGCATCGTATGGGGAGACAAACCTTTTTCTTCCTGGTGATGCAAATGAATGGCAAACACGCTGAATTCCTGTTTGACCACTAGCTGAGGGGAGGGTGTTCTTCCATTGACGTGATGGGTGCTGCACCCCTCTCCCATTTGCTAGTTTAAATATTCTGCAAAGACGCCAAACTTCTGCCCCAATGCACTGACTCCTCTTTAGTCAGATGCAGTCCATCAAATTTAAAGAACTTTCGCTCCCAGAACTGTTGCCAGTTCCCTACAAATCTGTGTCCTTTTTCGGCACCAGTCCTTGAGCCACGGTTTAGCTCCTCATCTCCCTTTCTTCTGACCTTCCGTCCATCTGCTCCCTTCTCCCAGACTGGCAGGATCTCAGAGAAGGAGATGCCGGACGAAATAGATGATAGTTTGTCACCCAGCCTAGTCAGGTGTTCCTTGGTCTCCCACAACTGACGGCTGGCCAGATCATTAGTCCCTTGTGTACTAGGACATCAATGTTTTCTCCTGCTTTGTGAACAATTTTAGCATGCGTCAGTGTCTCTCCATGCTGATGTACCTGGAGACATCTGACCATCACCCTGGTTGAGATGGGTATCAACTCCCTAATCATGGAATCTCCTATGATCAGAAGTTTTTGGATTTCCTTTGTGCTTGTTTAGTTTTGGTTCCTGATTTGGGTGAGTATTGTTGTGCTAGCTCCTGTGCCGCAGTGTCCTGTTGTGCAGTGTCTTCTGCCTCTTTATTTGATTTCAGAGATAGAGGCAGATACCTGTTTGTAGTGTTTATATGGTTTTGGAGGTAATGTGTTGAGAGCAGAGAGTGATGGGGCACCTGATTTGCTCCTCCTAACCACCTGCCAACCTCCTGGACCAACTACCCTCTGCGGTCGAGGTTTTTCTGTTGGATGCTGGGGAAATGGCGCACACTGCACTGCTGCACACTTTCATGTACTGTAAGCTTGCCATACACAGAGACAGTCACCTCCATTCTGTGTAGCTCAGGACATCCCTCTTGGTTAGAGACAGAATAAATGGTTGCCTTTGAAAGTGTGCTGAGGGCACAATAACAATATCTGGTCCACTCACTGATCACTCAGGATGGATGCTTCACCACTTGCTGTGGTTATATCATGGATTAATCAACGGTCACCTGATGGATCTATACCCATCAGGGATCTGTCTTTGTCGACACCATGTTATAAAGAGATTTTAACTGTGCATTACGTGGTCAGCACTGAAAGCAATAATAAAACACTATAATATGATTCAGTAACAGTGCATGAGTTTTTAACTGTACATGACATGTTCAGTACCGAAAGCAATAATAAAACATCATAATAAGGTTCAGTAGCAGTACAAGAGTATTTAACTGTGCATGACATGGTCAGTACCGAAAACAATAACAAAACATCATAATAAGGTTCAGTAGCAGTGCAAGAGTCTTTAGCTGTGCATGACATGGTCAGTACTGAAAGCAATAATAAAACACCGTAGTAAGGTTCAGTAGCAGTGCAAGTGTTTTTAACTGTGCATGACATGGTCATTACTGAAAGCAGTAATAAAACACCATAATAAGGATCAGTAGCAGTGCAAGAGTTTTTAACTGTGCAAAGGCTAACCAGATGCTAGGTTGTATTGCCAGGGTCATATCCTTGGGGGGGTGGAGGTGATCCTGCCACTGTATAAGTCACTGATTAGGTCACACCTGTAGTACTGCATGCTGTTCTGGCAGTCATACCTGAAGAAAGACATTACGTTACTGGAGGCGGTGCAGTGCAGGGCAACAAAAATGATCCAGGAGATAGGGGACTTGCCCTCTAAGAACAGGCTGAGAGAGTTGAAAAAGTACTCCCTGGAGTAGAGGAGGGAAAGGAGGGACATGATTGAAACCAGCAAGTACATGAAGGGAATAAATAAGATGGTCACAGAGGGGCTTTTCTAGTAAAGAAGGAGAGACTCCTGAGGGCACAAGCGGAGACTGGAGGGGGGAAGATTCAGGAGGGAAATGAAGAGACACATTTTTACAGAGAGGGTGGTGTCAGGGTGGAACACATTACCAGAGGAACTGGTAGCCTGTAATACAGTGGGCTGCTTCAAAATGGGATGGGACAGGGTAAGAGGGAGGGCCAGGGAAGGGGGGAAGAAAGGGAGGATCAGCAGCAGTATAAGGGCTGCTACCTGCACAACTGAGCAGACTTGACAGAATGAAAGGCCTTTATCTGTTTGCAAGTTTGTATGATGTGCTCAGTATGGAAACAATAGTAGAACACAATAATAATGTTCAGTAATAGTGCAAGAGTTTTTAACTGTGCATGGCATGGTCAGTGTTGAAAGAGGAATACACTCATTCTATGTTTAAGCGTTTCTATGTTCCTGGAAACAGAAGGGAAGTAGACACTTTTAACAGACAACAATGAACATGGCAGCAACAAAAGAGCTAGAACTACTGCAAAATGAAGTGATGTGTCCCATCTGTGTGGATTATTTTAATGATCCTGTCATTATAGATTATGGGCACAACTTTTGCAGACCCTGTGTCACAAAGTACTGGGAGTACATAGATGGAAATGTCTCCTGCGGTGAATGCTATGATGTATTAGAGCAGAAGGAGCTCAGAGCAAACAGGAAACATGCAGTGATAGTGGAGATTGTAAAACGTCTTACTGGAAATAAAGAGGAGCCTGAAAACAGCAACACTTGTGACCAGCAGCAACAGCCATTAGGATGGGTTTGTGTGGAATTAGATAAACGTAAACCTGGCTGTGCAGCCTTTGAAAAGTCTCCTGAGCATGAATGCCACCGCATTGTTCCCAAGGTGGAGACCCTAAAGGTAGGTTGAGGAAGAAAGTGATTAACATTTCAATTACATGCTTTCTGACTAGTTTGTGAAATGTATTAATCTTAACTTTAGCAGAACATATTTAATAATAATGCTGTTTGCTGGGGTATATCAAAATACCCAGGTGATGAGGCTGGCTTCAGACTGAAAGGCCAAGGCATGTATAAAACAAGTAGAGAAAATACTGCAAGCTGATTGGCTGACAGCCATGCATGCTACGACCACTACCAACAGTGAAAAAAAACCAGCTGCTGCCCACAATAGTACTACAACAGTCGGTTTATCAGTAGTGCCATCAGTAGTGCACCACATCTAATTGTACTGATAAAATGTTTATCGTGGCTTTAGATTATCTTGCTACTAAAATGCTGCAGTAAATGCAGTAATCCAGGCCTCCTTTAGAAGTGCATTGTAGGGTGGAATGTTAGGGTCGTCCATCTGTCTCCTTTTTTATTTTATTTTTATTTTTTTCCAATTGCTTAACCAGGTGAGACGACACTAAACTGAAAGCTTGTTTACAGGTGCAACCTGGGAGCACATGGAAGTTAAGTGACTTGCTCAAGGTCACACAGAATGCAAGTGGGGGCTATGGGATTTAAACCCAGGTCTCCAGATTTCCAGCTCAGCGCCTTAAACCACTGCACAATACTGCCTCCTGGTGCTGAACATTTTGTTGTTCTTAAACTGGTTCACATGGGTACTTGCTATAGTGTAGCCCAACTAGTCATTCTATTCACTAGTTCATAAATGCTGAATGACCACAGTTTAGATGGCACCACTGTGCAGATTGTACACTGATGTTGAAGGTCCTCATTCAAGTTTCAGCATGGTCACTGCTGTTCTAATTGCAAGCCAGAGAGGAGAAAGTGATGGGGCATCTACATATGTCACATCCTGACAAGGTGTAAACAGGAAGTGGGTGATTTAAACTTTAATTACTGCTGTTTCACAGGGCTTGCCACACATTTGTTCAGAGTCTTTTAGGCCTGAAATGTACCCCAAACCCTCCAGTATTGCCCAATCAGTGTACGTCCAGTGATGTTTCAATCATCTTTTTCAGATTGTTTACCACTGAAGTTACAGAATAAGAATTTATTCTTGTGACCTCCTGATTTCCTTCTGCAACAAGCAAACCCGCTCCCACAGCCTCTGACCAGCACAGCAGTGAAGGACTTTCATTTCAATCAGCTGATCCTCGCTGAGACATTAGTAAGAACCCATTTACATATAGATTTCAGTTTCTGTGTTGTTGGCGCCCACCGTGGATGGGCACTTCTACCAACAT
The DNA here is from genome assembly GCA_016271365.2 of Neoceratodus forsteri. Lineage (NCBI taxonomy): Eukaryota > Metazoa > Chordata > Ceratodontiformes > Ceratodontidae > Neoceratodus > Neoceratodus forsteri. The sequence continues at coordinate 500,310,595 of CM057457.1, forward strand.
CATGCACCAGGGCACTCCCTCGTATGCACAGTATCGGGCCATAGTGAAGAAGCAGTGTTGCTTTTATAGATACATAGACAGTCTCGGCAGAGAAGGGCCTATGGCCCACCCAGTCTGCCCATTTTTATGTTTTCCTAGAAGTCTGTCCGCCTTACCCTTGACCTCCAGAATTCCTTTATGTCTATCCCATGCATTCTTAAATGCTGTGATTGTTTCAGCCCCAACCACTTCCTCTGGCAGGGTGTTCCACTTTTCCACCACCTGTTCTGTGAAGAAATTCTTCCTCATGTTTTCTCTGAATTATCCTCCCTCCAACTTCATCCCATGCCCTCTAGTCCTGGAACATCTTTGTCACTTAAAAATAGTGTATTCCTGCACCCTGTCCCTGCCTGTAAGATACTTGTATGTTTCTATCATATCCCCTCTCTCCCTCCTCTCCTCCAGGGAGTACATGTTCAGTTCCTTCAACCTGTCTTCATAGGACATGTGATGCAATCCATGCATCATCTTTGTTGCCCTCCTCTGAACCTTCTCTACCCTATGTCCTTACGTAGGTAAGGTCTCCAGAACTGTACGCTGTACTCCAGGTGGGGCCTCATTAGTGTCTTATATAGTGGAATTATGACCTCCCTTTTCCTGCTGGTGATGCCCCTGCCTATACATCCCAGCATCCTATTTGCTTTACCTGCTGCCTTGTCACACTGTTTCCCTACCTTGAGGTCATCAGAGATGATAACCCCAAGATCCCTTTCCTGCTTGGTGCATGCTATATCCTCACCCCCCCAACTGATATATTATGCCAGGGTTTTTGTGCCCCATATGTGTTATCTTGCACTTCTTTGCACTGAATTTCAACTGCCAAACCCCTGACCATTTAGATCCCTTCTCATTCTGTCTACACCCTCTGGTGTGTCTACTCTGTTACAGAGCTTTGTGTCATCAGTGAACAGTGAAATTCTGCCTTCTAGGTCCTGCGCAATGTCACTGATGAAGATGTTGAATAGGACCGGTCCCAGCACTGATCCCTGTGGTACCCCACTGGTCACTCTTCCCTCTGTGGAGTGACAGCCATTTACCACCACCCTCTGTGTCCTGCCACCCAGTCAGTTACCTACCTACCACACTACTGTCCTGCCCAAACCCATATTCCCCAGTTTGTGTAATAGTATTCTATGTGGCACAGTGTCAAAGGCCTTGCTGAAGTCCAGATAGGCCATGTCCACTGCCCTCCCCTGATCCACCTCCCTAGTCACCTAGTCAAAAAATTCAACAAGGTTGGTCTGACATGACCTCCCCCTGGTGAAACCATGCTGCCTTGGGTCCTGTAGTCCATTGACAACCAGATATTCCACCAGTCTCTCCTTCAGTAGTGCTTCCATGGTCTTCCCCACTACCGAGGTGAGACCGACTGGTCTGTAGTTCCCCGCTTCCTCTTTGTTCCCACTTTTGTATAAGGGGACTCCATCTGCTATCCTCCAGTCTTTGGGTACCTCCCCTGTTTCTAGTGATTGGCTAAACAGGATAGCCAGAGGTTCAACCACCACATCTCTTAGTTCTTTAAGGATCCTGGGGTGCACCCCATCTGGCCCTATTGTTTTATCAACTCTTATTACTTCCAGTTCCTTCAGGACCATTTCTCGTGTAAAGGGACTTGTGTCCATTTCTGCACCATTCTTACCCCTTGTACTCCCTTCAGACCCATTACCCTCCTCTTCCTCAGTAAAGACTGAGCAGAAATATCTGTTCAATATGTCATCTTTACTGTTGTCATCCTCCATGCGGCCCCATCCTCCCCATTCAGTCTCACTATCCTTCCGTTTACCTTTCTTTTTTCACTTATGTACCTGTAAAAGGTTTTGTCCCCCTCTACCCACTGATTTTGCAATGTGTTCTTCTGTCTGAGCTTTGGCTTCCCTTACTGACCTCCCTGCCTCCCTTTGCTTCTCCTGGTACTTCTCCCTATCCCCTTCTGCCTGTGTCTTTTTGTTTTGCCTGAATGCAATCTTTTTGGCTTTCACTTTCTTTGCTGCCTCTTTGGAAAACCATAATGGTCTTGGCGTCAGCATCCCAGGCATGCACCATGCAGTGCCTACTGCGCACATCACAGAGATGCACCTGTGCCTGAACATGCTCAACAGCGCGATAATCAGCCAGCATATGCAAATCAGCTCATCAGCAATTCCACTTAAAGTTGCGCCTCGCCTCATCTGCATGCCTTGCACTATATAAATACAACATGGGGCTGCAGAGGACATAGTCTGGTATTGCAGTCTATTGTGGTGGGTTACATGCTGTTTGGAAGTGTGGACTGTAGTGTGTGGGAGATGCATGGGACTGCACATTGAAAGGTAACACCTGTCATTCCCACAGGCTCTATAATGATCGAACGTGAGGAAGAGGAGGAACAGGGATGTTGGAGGAAGAGGAGGCCCAACTTCACACGGGCGGAAACAGATGCCCTGTTTGAGGCATACCTCGACAGGGAACCGCTGCTCAGCGGACAGCGGGGAACACCACAGGCCCATGCTGCGGTATGGGGTGAGGTTGCGCATGCCGTGAACCAGCATGGCAGCCACCAGCGGTCTGTGCAGGAATGTAAAAAGAAGATTGGCATGGACAGGAGAAGAATTAAGGACAAGGAGGCTGCCATCAGGGCAGCATGTGCTGCCACCGGTGGTGGGCAGCCGGATGTGCCACGCCTTACACCACAGGAGGAGCGGCTGGCTGGCAGCATATGGCGCTGTGCCATAGAGGGAATTCCAGGTGGTGGCTTCCAGATGGGTGGTAGCCCATCACTGCATGGTAGGTCTTGTGCTGTCACTGTGTGGGAGGCGGGGGAATGCCACAGGGTAGGGCGGATACATTAACGCTACTGTGTTCCCTTACAGCTCATGAGCATCTACATGGGTCAGCGGTGGTGGGTGTGTCCACCGTGGGTGAGGCCCTGGACACGGAGGAGCAGCCATCCACCTCCACAGGTGTCCAAGGTTCAGTACCACTGAATACCACTATGGTTCTCAAAGGAAGTGGCAGTGAAGGTTCAAGAGAAAAAGAAAGCATTCAGGAAGTACAAGGAATTGCAGAAGGAGCAGGACAGAGAACTGTATCAGTTAAAGCAAAAGGAGGCTGGGAAGGCAGTCAGAACAGCAAAGGCCCAAACCGAGGAAAAGATAGCCAACTCAGTGAAGAAGGGGGATAAAACTTTTATAGGTACATCAGGGAGCGAAGAAAGACCAAGGGAGGGATAGTGAGGCTCAATAAAGGGGAGGGAGGGTGGGAGAGGAGACTGTGAAAGGCAGAGATACTAAACAAATATTTTTGCTTAGTATTTACTAAGGAAGAGGGGAGATACATAAAACAAACAGTAGTAACACTCTTGATACTGAAGTTGATACCGCCCATTTACAGAAGAAAGGGTTCTGAAAGAACTCTTAAAACTGAAGGTGGACAAAGCAAGGGGGCCTGATGGGATTCATCCCAGAATTCTAAAAGAACTAAGGGTAGAACTAGTGACACCACTGACTACCCTTTTTAACAAATCATGGGAGGATGGGGTGGTACCCGAGGAGGGCAGATGTGATTCCCCTTCACAAAAGTGGGAGCAAGGCAGAAGCAGGAAACTACAGACTTGTTAGTTTAACCTCAGTGATAGGGAAAATGATGGAATCACTTCTAAAGGAAAGAATTGTCGAGTAACTAGAGGCCAGAGGGGCACAGGACCCTAGGCAGCATGGATTCACAGTGGGAAGGTCATGCCAGACAAATCTGATAGATTTTTCACTGGGTGACCAAAGTAGTAGATCAGGGAGGGGCTGTGGACATGGCCTACCTAGACTTTAGCAAGGCATTTGACACAGTCCCACACAAAAGATTAATATACAAGTTAGCCAGCCTGGGAGTGGGTCCCAAGATGTCAGCCTGGGTAAAGAATTGGCTGGTGAATATTACACAGAGAGTTATAGTAAATGGAGTCCACTCAGAAGAAAGGAGGGTTACTAGTGGGGTACCGCAGGGTTCAGTATTAGGACCGGTCCTCTTCAATGTCTTTATAAGCAACATTGCAGAAGGACTGGAAGGAAAGTATGTCTCTTTGCAGATGACACTAAGATCTGCAACAGAGTTGATGCACAGGTGGGGTGGAAAGGATGAGAAGGGACTTGGCAAGGTTAGAGGAATGGTCAAATGTATGGCAGCTTAGATTCAATGCTAAGAAGTGCAAGGTAATGCATCTGGAAACAAAAACCCAGGGAAGAGTACACAATGGGGTGAGATACTAACAACAACAAAAATGGAAAGGGACCTGGGGGTAGTCATATCAGATGACCTAAAAATGGGCAAGCAATGTGAGAGGTCAGCAAGGAGGGCTGGGGGGATACTGGGATGCATAGGGAGAGGCATCACCAGTAGAAAACAGGAAGTTATTATCCCTCTGTACAGACAGCTGGTGAGACCCCATCTGGAGTACTGTGTGCAGTTCTGGAGACCCAATCTCCGCAAAGACATAGACAGGATGGAAGCTGTCCAGAGGAGGGCAACTAAAATGGTGCAGGGTCTGCACCGGAAATCATATGATGAGAGACTTAAGGAGCTTAATATGTATAGCCTCGAGGAAAGGAGGGGGGGACATGATAGAAACTTTCAAGTACCTCAAGGAATCAACAAAGTCCAAGAGGGTAGCATCTTCAAAAAAGAGGTGTGCAAGAACAAGAGGGCACAATTTGAAGATGGGGGTGGCTCAGAGGTAATTTAAGGAAGTATTTTTTCACAGAGAGGGTTGTGGATGCATGGAATGGCCTTCTGGAGGAGGTTGTGGAGTCAAAATCAGTGGGGGAATTCAAGCATGCATGGGATAGTCATAAGGCAACTCTGGGGGTTGGGGGTAGGAAGAAGTAGGCTGCTGGTTAACTAGGATCTGCAACTTATCCAGTAGGTAGGTAAATGAGCAGACTGGGTGGATCAAGCGGTCCTTATCTGCCGTCAAATTCTATGTTTCTATATTCCTCTTCCTTTTCCTGTTGCTAACCTGCTTAATGCATAATTATGTTGCTCATGTAATCCCCATTTTAAATACTGCCCACTGTTCTTCAACCCCTGATTCCTGCCCCATTGCCCATAATGCCTCTTTCAAGTGTCTCCCCATTTTCCCAAAGTCTGCCCCCCTAAAATCCAGGATACGTGTTTTTGTGTGGTTTGGTTCTGCTGTTTCTGTGATTTCAAACCACAATGACTGGTGGTCACTGTTCTCCAGGTGCTCCCCCACTGTTACCCCCATCACACTGTCCCTGTTTGTGAGCACAAGGTCCAGTATTTCCTTCTGCCAAGTTGGTTCCATGACCAGTTGCTTGAGGAAGGCACCTTGAAGGGAGTCCAGGATAAATCTGTCTAGTTGATGCTGTTGCTGGGATGCTCCAGTCCATGTCTGGAATATTGAAGTCTCCAACCAGTACTACCTCACCTCTTGTCTGCCATCCTTTGGATGGCTAGCATCAGCTCTCTATCTGTCTGTTCCTCCTGGGCTGGTGGTTTGTAAACCACACCTGTGCGGATGGCTGGCCCCATTTTCATTTCCAGCTTAACCCACAGTATCTCTCCCCAATTTTGTTGCTCCTGGATCTCTGTGGCCGTTATGTCATTTTTCACATACAGTGCCACTCCTCCTCCATTCCTGCCTGCCCTGTCTCTTCTGAATATGTTGTAGCCAGGTATGACCATCTCCCAGTCATGGTTATCATTACACCAGGTTTCAGTGATGGCCACAATGTCCAGGTCTGACTGCTCCATGAAAGCCTCCAGATCTTCCATCTTGTTGCTAAGATGCCTGGCATTTGCACACATGGCTTTGCATGATTTGACCTCCCAAGACTGTTTTGCTGTTCTACTCTAGCCCCTTTCTTGGTTGTCCTTTATCCCTGGTTCTCCTTGCTGCCTGCCCTTCTGCTGAATTTTGCCCCTTTTCTGCCTATCCACCTCTTGGGCACTAATCTCCATCTTTTGCACACTGCTTTGTAGAGATGGCCACTCGTCTGGTTCACTGGTTCCACTGCTAGCTGTGGGGGTGAGCAAGTAGGTACCCTTAAATCGGGAGACGCGGCCCATGTTTTTTGATGTAAGTGGTCAGCATCACTGTGCCATTATTTATTGGGCATCTACCATTTCACTTTAGCAGTGATCAGCTGTAATATATGCTGTCCCTCAGGATGGCTAGCTACTCTGTCATGTGCCAGGTACATATTCAGGAAGTACGGCCCATGTGTTCTGATGTGAGCTGGTAGCATCACTGTACCACTATTTATTGGGTATCTCCCATTTCACTTTGGCTGGGATCAGCTGTAATATATGCTGTCCCTCAGGATGGCTAGCTACTCTGTCATGTGCCAGGTACATATTCAGGATGTACAGCCCGTGTGTTCTGATGTGAGCTGTCAGCATCACTGAACCATCATTCATTGGGTATCTCCCATTTCACTTTAGCAGGGATCAGCTGTAATATATGCTTTCCCTCAGGATGGCTAGCTACTCTGTCATGTGCCAGGTACATATTCAGGATGCCTTTCAGTTGTTGAATGTTCTCAGTAAAGCTGCATGCCTTACATGTAAAATTATATACAGACACATGACTCGGCAGGTCATACAAGGGTTGGTGTAGTGAGTGCATCTGGAATTCAGTCTAGCAAGTGCCACTGTGCAGTCCTGGACCACAGCCTTTTTGTTCTTCCCTGTGTGTCTGGCTTGTATCACTGCACAGTCACTAAGTATTCTAACATGGCTGTCACCCCCCCTTCCCAGCTGGAGGTGAAATACTGTGGTACTGCAAGTATGGGCATTCCATATTCACAATTTCCTGCTGGTACTGCACTCCCCAAAAACACAGTATGGACTAAACAATGCACAATGTGTATGCCCACGGACGCTCATTGTGACCTGCCCGTATGATGCCACATCTGTGTACATGAGGATGTGTATAGGGGAGCACGGTGCTGTAGAAGGGGGGCTTGGTTATGGTCACCAAACAGCTGGAAGCCCAGAATTTAGTGTGGTGGAGTCATGGTGGTCCGACACTTGGCTAGCCTTTACTTGTTAATTTTCTGGCCAGTGTTTCTAAATGTTTCAGTTGAGCCACAGTGGTGGAGGGCATTGCCAGTACTGTAACTCTGCAGCATAGGACTCCACTCCATGCCCAATGCCTACGTTAGAAGCCAAAGCAGATGTTAAACAACTGCACAGTGCCATTTCTGGGTTTTATTTTGTAAGGAAAGCACCCAAGAATAAACGTCCAGATACTGCAGAGTGGCATCTCAGGGTGGGGGAAATGCCAAATTCCAATACCAAACATGTGAGCATGCACAGTGTGCCAGCAGATATAGTGTAGATGGTCTGTTGAGTCTGCTCCAGTGTGCAGCTATCAGACAGTACTCTGCAGCTGCTCCTTTCCCTCTCAGTGACTCTCCCTCTGACCCTCATCCCTTCTTAAAACTGCCCACCCTCTGTACTGCTACCACTTACTCTGCCAATTCTGCATCTGGCAATCACCCTGTGAGTGAAGCAATGCCTTCAAATTTCCCTCCTGAACCTTCCCCAGTAAATTTCAGACTGTGCCACCTAGTGTCTCTCATGACCTTTGATCTAAAAAAAAACCCACCTCTGTACAATCCTTATTTTTCACATCGTATATATGAAGTTCTCAGTCATGTCTCCTGCATCCCTTGTCCCCACCAGGGATTACCTGTTGAGATCCCCCAGCCAGTCCTTGTAAGGTTTTACCCTCTGTCCCAAAGATCATCCTGGTTGCTCAGTGCTGGATCCCTTTTAGTAGGTTGATATCCTTTCAATATGGACACTGGAGCTGCATGCAGTACTCTCTCTGACCAGTAACCTGTACATTGGCAGGATAGTTTCATAGGTAATAGTACTGGTCCAATAGCTGCAAAACCCATGTACGGGGCTGCCACTTATCGGTGAATGTGTTCTCATTTTTTGTTCCCTGTACATCTGTCAAGCTGGCATTTTAAAGCAGCCAGACTGACCATACTCAGCACCTCTAAGGGCAGTACATTCCATATATTCATCACTCTATAATTTTGGGAAGCCGTTATTATTAACTGAAATCAAGCAGATTACAACCTTGTTATGCCATTGTTATGACATCAATGTGTTGTTAACCCTTCCTGAGTATGTCATATCAGTGGTATAACAAACAGAATGCTCACAGCATAAAAGGACTCAGTAATTGCTCCCCACTCTTCTGTCCTCCACAGTGTACATATTGAGATCCCTCAGTCTCTCCTCATAGGACTTCCCTTGTAACCCTGCACCGTTGTGGTTTGCTCTTCTCTGCTGTCCAATATTAAAGTCCTTTGGGTATTATACTCCCTTTTCCTTGTCCCTTATTGGCTTTGAATAGATACTTATTGAATAGTATAAGGTATTTTCTGTTTCAAAGCGTCTATGGATTGTTGTGTACTAAGTCTGATACTGCCATGTTACCTTGCAGTGTGCTGGATGTGTTTATTAAACAGTATGATAATATTAAGTTTAGATGTGATACCAACAAATATAAATGTATGGCTGGCCATGTAACATTACCCCAATACACTTTGAGATTAATAAGTACACAGCACTAACATGCGGGTGTTCAGCCCCTGTCTCAGCTGCAGAAGCTTCCTGGCCATGAAACATTCCCCAATACACTTTGAAAGCTGTGATTAATTAGTATACAGTAAACCTGTGGATAATCAGCCACTGTCCCAACTGTAGGAGGTTCCGGACCATGTAACATTCCCCAATATACTTTGAAAGCTGTGATTAATAAGTATACAGTACACACATGTGGGCGATCAGCCACTGTCGCAACTGCAGGAGGTTCCTGGCCATGTAACATTTCCCAATACACTGTGAAAGCTGTGATTAATAAGTATACAGTACAAAATGTCTCAGATGTAGCAGGTTCCTGGCCATGTAATATTCTCCCAAAACACTTTGAAAGTGTGATTAATAAGTATACAGTACAAACATGTGGGCAATCAGCCACTCTCTCAAATGCAGGAGGTTCCTGATAATGTAACATTCCCCCAAATTCCTGCAAAGAACAGAAATACAGGAAATGTAGGTGGTCATGACTGACAGGGACTGTGGGTCACCCTTGAGTCTGGAAATGGAACCACTGTTCACACACACTTGTGATCTACAGGCCCCTCCCACTGTTAGGAGTTTGATAAAGAAATGTTGGAAACATCTTTGGAGCCTCCCTTCTGCAGCTTCAGCTAGAAGCAGGGACATCCTATACTTGCTGTGTTGGGTGTTCCTCTGTGAACTAATCAGTGAACCCACTTACGATAGGGTGATACTGGACCTGGTGGTTACTAACAAGGACAGTGTTGCAGACTTTAAGGTGGGAAGACATCTGGTGATCAGTGATCATTGTACAGTGTGCTTCAACATAAGGACAGCTGTGGAAGCCAACCACACAATTGAAAGAGTCCTGGACTTCATAAGAGAGGATTTTACAAAAATTGGTGAATGGTAAATGCCTCAGAAATTACCTGGTGGGTGGAGAAAAAGTGGGCCAATCTAAAAGAGGGTACAGTTAAGGCAACAAACCTCTGTGTCAAGCAAGTAAGCCAAAGTAAAAGAAAGAGGAGACCATTACGGTTCACAAAAGAGTTAGCAGAAAAGTTAAAATCTGAAAGAGTTGCATTCTGAAGGTATAAGGAGATCCAGGAGAGAGAAGGATAAGGAACTGTATCAGGGAAAATAGAGGGAGGCAGGCAAAGTAATAAGGAGATCCAGGAGAAAGGAGGATAAGGAACTGTATCAGGGAAAACAGAGGGAGGCAGGCAAAGTTATAAGGAGTGTAAAAGTGCAAAGTAAAGTGAGGAAAAATAGTTCATGGAGTATTAAAAGGGGACAAGACATGTGTTAGGTAATTTTGTGAAAAAAGGAAGGCAGAGGGAGGGTTTGTCCAGTTAGAGAAGGAGGGTGTGACTATGGAGGGGGACTAAGAAAAGGCGATCATCTTGAACCAATACTTCTGCTCCATGTTCCGAGTAGGAAGGGAAGGGGAGAGACTGCAAAAAGGCACCAGGAGCTTTGATGGGAGGGGAATGGACTCCAGCCCAGTTTCTGAGGAATAAGTCTGGAAAGCTCCAGCTAACCTGAAGGTGGATAAAGCCACTGGAGCCAGATGGAGTACATCCAAGGGTGCTGAGGGAGCTCAGGAAGATACTAGCTACACCTCTGACAGACCTGTTTACCAGATCACAGGAGACCAGTATGACCCTAGAGGACTGGAAAAGGGCAGATATAGTCCCACTTCACAAAAGTGGTAGCAAGGAAGAGGCAGGCAATTATAGGCCTGTCAGCCTGACATCAATGGAAGGTAAGTTAATTGAAACACTACTAATGGAACAGATTTTGTTGCATGTCTTGTATCCAGAGGAGTGTAGGATCCAAGGCAGCATGTGTTCATGAGGGAAGTTCATGATAAACAAATCTGATGGGTTTCTTTGACTGGGTGACTAATGAGTTGGATTAGGGAGAAGCAGTGGGCATTGCCTACCTGGATTTCAGCATAGTGTTTCGCACAGGTCCACATAGGAGACTGGTAAACAAGTTGGGTAACCTCTGGGTGGGTAATAAGATGGTAACCTTGGTAAGAAACTGGTTAGGGGACAGAACACAAAGGGTAGTAGTAAATGGAATTCACTCTGAGGAAGGGAAGATGATGAGTGGGGTGCCTCAAGGATAAGTGCTGATTCCAGTCCTCTTCAATGTCTCTATAATTGACATAGCAGAGGAACTGGAAGGGGACAGTCTGCCTCTCTGTGTGACACCAAGGTCTGCAAAAGAGTGCACACTCTGAGGGAGGTGGAAAGGATGGGAAGGATCTGAAAAGGCTGGAATAGTGGTCAAGGGTATGGGAGCTAGGTTTTAATGCAAAATAATGAACCTGGACTATAGAAATCCAGAAGCAGAGTACAAAATGGGCAGTGGGATACTGACAGAGACCATGCAGGAAAGAGACCTAGGGTTAATCCCATCAGATTATCTTAAAGTGGTCTGGCAGTGTGATTAGGCAGTTGGAAGGGCTAGAGGTATGCTGGAGTGCATAGAAAGGGGTATTGCCAGCAGGAAGAGGGAGGTGATGCTGCCCCTACATAGGTCACTGGTAAGATTCCACCTTGAGTACTGTGTCCAGTTCTGGAGACCATATCTCAGGAAGGACATAGAGTGGAGGCAGTCCAGAGGAGGCTACCAAAATGGTGCATGGTCTGCATGAAAAAGTCCTATGAGGAAAGGCTTGAGGAGATATATTTATTTTTCTTTAGTTGTTTAACCAGGAGTAGCACACTGTTGAAAGCTTTTTCAGGAGCAACCTGGAAGCACAGGGAAGTTAGGTGACTTGTCAGGTTCACACAGTATGCAAGTGGAAGCTGTGGGATTCAAACCCAGGTCTGGTCTGCTGGATGTCACCAGATTTGCAGCTCAGAGCCTTAAACCACTGCGCTATATTGCCTTCAAATATATATATACATATATATACACACACACACACACACACACACACACACACACACACACACACACACACACACACACACACACCCTGGAGGGAACAAAGGAGAGGGGACATTATAGAGACCTTTAAATTCCTCATGGAGCTCAATAAAGTACAGAAGGGGTATGTTTGAGAGCAAAAGGTGCTTTAGAACAAGGGAGCATGTGTTGAAGCTGAAAAGAGGTAAATTCTGGAGGGATATGATGAAATACTTCTTCATAGAAGGGTAGTGGATTCTTGGAACAGCATTCCAATGGCAGTAACAGGAGTGAAAACAATACTAGGGTTCAGAAATGCCTGGGATATGCACAAGTTTATCATAGGGATAAAAGGGGGATTACCATAGATCAAGAAGGGTCTGCAACAAGAAATGAGGGTTAAAAAATGGGCAGATTAGATGGGCCCAACAACCCTAATCTACTGTCAAATTTTATATTTCTGTTACTGTTTCTACTCTTCATTTGTTAGGGGAGTGGCCAGCAAAATCTCTTTGCCTTTTAGACTGCAGATCTTAACATTGCCTGTCCCCTTCCTGTTGAAAGGTTGCATACAGTATTTGTTACTGTGGTGTGCTGTGAAAATAAGTACAACTAAACAACATCTTATATTCTGTCAGGCACCAGAAAAGTTTGAAGATGTTGCTGTTGCTTTTTCTGAAGATGAGTGGAAGATTTTAATCAACCAGGAGAAGGAGCTTCACAGGAAAGTGATGCTGCAGAATTATGAAACCATGATTTCAGTAGGTAAGAATAAACACAGTATCAGAGGTGGGGTCTTTATTATGTGGAAGTGGGTTCATGTTTTACAACTTCAAGCCTGATAGTAGGTTGGGGATGAAAGAACTGGATTAGGGGTTCCACTCTAACGTTTCTGTGTCATTTTGAAAACTGTAACAGTATGTAAAGTTCATTGAGCTTATCCAGCAGCATTTTGTGACATTCTGTGGTATCCAAGAAAGGAAGGATTTCACAGGAGATAAAGACATAGAAACATCAAAACTGATAGCAGGATAAGGCTGATGGATTAATCCAGTCTGCCCTCATTCTTGCTTAACCTATGTGACTGAGCCCCCAGTGGTATATTTTTTCTCCTTGCATTTTAATCCCCAACCCCCTAGTGCCTGTAACTAAACCCATGTATCTGTCTCATCAGTCCAGTGGGGTAGTCGGAGAATTTACATTGTTAGGTATCTGGCAGAACCCACCCCAGAAAATTATACACCCCTTTGGAGATGTCGAGATGTCCAGTGTTGCCCAAAATGTGAATTAGAGCCTGAAAAGTTCCTGGTTGCACAGGGCATCTCAAGTATGGAAGCTTCATGTGATAGAGGCATGGCAGCCATTGTAGGTTGTTATAACATGGCAATTATGATTGCTTATGACTGATTATGACATTATCACACTAATCTGTATCTCCTCACTGAACTCCCACTGCAACTCATTGTGGTACAATGACAACCTGAGATAGTAAAGCTACAGTGGTGGAGGTAGAAGTGGTCCTGGAAGAGGTCAGGCTTGGTGAATGACAGGCTGGCTCTCAAGTCCTGTTATATGGACTATCAGAGAACAGTAACCCTGGAAAGAGAGAATTTCACTCATGGGCTGTTTCATCAGCAGGAAATAGACCATCTAAATTATTCCACAGTATAACAGCTTAATTTATCCACTCTGCATGCAGTCTGGAAGGGATTTGTCACAAAGGTGTGTTTCCCAGAAACCTGCTCTGGGATAAATAACTGATTCTTGTATGTCTACAGTGTCAGTCAAAGAAAGAACCACACACGCCAGAAGTAATAAGGCAGTTTATTGCAATATTACGCCTTTGCATGTAACAGAGAAAAATCACAAGGGATATGGGTTCTCAGTAGTCGCTGGAAGAATGTATAGATCACCCTAAGGAACTGGCGCTTACAAGGTTATATACCATAGATAACATCATAGCAATAGAGATTACCTCATAGTTATAGATATGAGAAACATAATGTGTTGGTTCAACACTATAAACAAGGTGTACAAGACATCTGCCTTGGATAATTACTTAGAGACAGAATTACTAATGACTATATGTGAGACAAAGGATTTGTCTCTCTGTCAAGTGAACTTCAACAAAGATAAAGTCCGACTGGCTACTGCTACATGTGGCATACTTGCTCAAGTGTAAAACACACACTACATATGATTATATGAGAATATAAGTGTATACAGTAATCACTGATGATCCGTAAAGTCCTCTTTATCAGTGGTTAGGTAGATTATATATAGAATATATAAAAGACAGATGTAATGCATTATAGTGGGGTATAATGAATCATGCTATATAATCCTATAAAAGATGTAAACATTAACATGTAGTAGCAGCAAAGCACATTCCTGGCACCTGTGGCTTATATAGTGGGTGCTTAAATCTCCATGTTAGTGCAAAATAGCAGTATCACAGTATAACAGACCAAGAATACAGTGTACAGTGTATGGGATGATGGAGGGCATAACCCAAGTGCAATAGGTGTATAAGTTAGGTCTTTTTTTCACACAGAGTCTCCTCCATCCCAGCCTTAACTCTCTGGGAAGCTTGTCGGAGCCCAGCAGTGGTGGAGATGAGAGACATGGAAGGCACTGAGGGTTTGCAGTGAGCATTGACGAGGAGGTGCTCAAGGTGATCTCAGGGTTGCAGCCTGCTTTTTTTGTTCTACAGCCTTAGCTCATGTGGCTTGTGATGGACTGCTGGGAGGCCCTGAGTCTGATTTTGCACAGTTAGTATATAGTGATACTTTTCAAATGGTTGCATCACTGTGTCTCTTTAACAAAACATGATGAGACCACTCCTGAAATCTTTGGACCTGGATGTACTACCAAATTACATGCCTTACTTGAATCTTCCCTTTTTAGAATAGTACAGGTCAATATGAGTTATATACTAGAACACTACAGATGGGCTGTGGTCCATAAACACTAAGCTTTCCTCCCGGAATCCACAAATAAAGGTAATTTGCCTTTTATGGTTTTGGTCATGCCATCACACTCCTGTAACAAGGCTGCTTTTAGCTTCACTAAGTGACCTTAAAAACAAAACAGCAAAGAAGCTGCTATTCAGCATTTCTAATGTATCAAACCAGAAGGGAATTCTCCTGCATTACCAACACCCACTGTGGAACCTATAGACAAACTGTGTGCAGAAAAATAATGGAGAAAATGTATTATTTGTATGAAAATTTTGTTTTCTTGATATTCTGTTGTACCAAAGATACGTATGATTGTCAAAGGAGTTAGTGTTTTTCCCCCTCAGATTTCCTCCATCAGACATAGATTTTGTTTTTTCTAGAAAGGGGCAAAATCTATCAAATTATTCGGGCAGTAAGGGATGCCAACTTATAGAACATCATTGAGTATATTTCATCCATTGGAACACCTTTGAAATGATTCCTACAGTAAACAAAGTTCTCAGAGAATGGCAAAGTGTGATATGTAATCAGGTCAGAAGGCCTGCAACACTGCAAAACCAAAGCCTACACAGTTATGAGAGATAATATTTTGTTTTTGTCATGTTCTTCCTGTGCCCCCTGGCCAGCCACTCCTTTAGTTTCCTTAGGGCACCCCTCTGGCTCATGTTCCCACCGCAGCCACCAACCCCACATTGTAGCCCCTCCCGGGTAACCCGGCATATCCCTTTGCCAGATGGGTCCCAGGCCAGCACATTATACTATTTAGCCTAGGTGCTGCTGGGGATGGTCCAGGCTGTCCCAGGGTCTAGAGCCAGTGGGGGACTGGACATCATCCAGTTGGCATGGGAGTCATATTCCCAGTTTTCTCCTAGTGCATGACGTCCAGGATGCCAAGGTGTGTGAATCCACCGTATGCTCACCACCTGCTTATTGTTTTTTTATTGTATAATATTTGTTTACAAATAAAATGTGTAGGGTAGTGTGACTACCTGCTTAGGTTGGTGTAGTCATGTGAGAGTTCTGATCTTGACCTCAGAGGAGTCAGAGGAAGCAGCAGGATGTGATTGATAAACCAGGGAAAACCACTAATTAAAGCCATCCTTCCCAAGGACAGTTTATTACCCCTTCTAAGATGCTCCTGCTTTTAAGTTGGAAACTACATGCATTTTTATGCCTAGCCGGAAGGAAGTCATCAGGCTGATCCTTTATGGTTATCTTACCTAGCAGAGAACTAGTGACATGATTGTGGGTTGTGAAACATCAAAGGGCTGTTCTGATCAAAACTCATATTTTGGGAGTTTGGGTTATAAGAAGATCTAACTTTGACCTCATCAGAAGGGGTGAGGAGATGAATTTTAAAATAGTCAACATCTGAGTAAAACATTGCTTTTTATTCTGGACTCAGAGACACTTTAATTCTCTGGACTTAAGAAAGCACTTTTATGGTAACATCTAGTAGTGGCAAGAACATTTAAGTATTTGTGGTGGTGTATTTGTCTTCTGTAACTCCCATAGTTATGGAATACAATGCAAAGCTCATTACAACTTTCCTCACTTCCAGGCCTATTCACATTTAAAGAATTGCTAGCCGTAGTTTTGAAGGAAACCTGCAACTGTTTTAGATGACCCTGAGCCACTAGCATCTGGTGCCTCTCACAAATTCCGCGATTAGAATCTTGATTAAGACACTTCCCTACAAGGGACAACCAACTCTTCTAGCATATTCTTTCTTACTCTGGCACTCTTCATCCCATCATCTCCCTCTAATGTACCTTTTCCCCCCGCCTTCCCTCTCCCTGCTTACCACCAACAAACCGGAGACAGGCTAGGATTTTTGGCTCTTCTCCTTTTCCTACAAACTTTCTTATGAATTGCATATGTTCACAACCATGGCATGCCAGTAAGTCCTAGCCTATTGAGCGTTATCTGTCACAATGTTTTCATTATTGAGCTTACCATATCTGTGACTATGCATTGTATTGTACTGTATTGTACTTATGTCCGTGACCACCACGAAAGTGTGAGCTTGCTCAATAGTGTTTATGCCTGGTTAAATAATTGATTGATTTATCTTATGTGACTGTAAGTTATTGATATATTTGTTCTGTGTTTGATATTTTATGTATTTTATTGTTCCAGAAACAATATTTTCCTTGAAATACTACCTGTGTCTTCAGTTTTCTTTTTTGCATGAGAATGCTGAACCAGTGTTATAAGTCAGACAGCTGTTAAGGGCTTGAATGTGTTACTAATCTTGCTAAAGGTAAGAATATACCTAGGTGTCATATTGAGTCATAAGAGTGCAATTTGGAAACCTGACTGGTTGCCACTGGGCAAAAGATTGTACTGCATTCCCATAGAGGGTGCATATCTGAGCCTGTTAACTGGATGTGCTAGCATAAGGTTCACATTTGACACCCAGGACTCAAGGCTAGTAGGTGATTAGGACCCAAAACAGACAGGAGGGTTACCCTGTCTGTCTCCTATTCACACTGTTGCACTTTGAGGTTGGCACTTTGGGAGCAAAGGGCCTGAACTGTGGAGCACATTTGTGACAGATTTGGTTGGCAGTGGTGCGATTTTAAAAGTAATTGGTAACACAAGCATTAACAGTTCAGTGTGTCATACTAATACTGTACTGCTCACATGCAAAATAAGGCAGGGATTTTTAAAAAGTAAACAGAACTACATCATTGTGCTTACAGTCTAAGTTCCTACCTGTTTTATTTATTTTCGAGTGCAAGTTAGTGTAGTCGTAGTTGGGGAAGAAGATGGCTTCTAACTACAGTGAGCACACTGCAGACCAACTGAGGCAGTTGTGCCAAGAGTGAGGAATCCAGCACAAGGACCAAGCCAAAAAGCAATGCCTCATAGAGGCTCTTGTGGCAGCCGATGTCCAAAGCCTCAAGTCTCAGTCTGTGACTGAAAAGGACTGAACCTTGTGTGTGGAGGGGCCAGGGTCCAGTGCAGTATCCAGATCCAGTGAGGAGGACAGCATAGCCAGTGCAAGCCAAGGGCCACAGCAGCAAAGGAAGGTCACCAGCATTCTGTAGCCAGAAGAGATCAGGCTGAAGATGGAGCTGGAGTTTGAACAGAAAAGGTTCGAAGCCTAGCAGCAAAGGGAGCTAGAGTTCCAGAGACAAGGGAAGCAAGAACAGTGAGCTACAGAGGAAAGAAAGCTTCAGTGAGAGATGGAGCAAGAAGAGCATAATCATCAGAGGCAACTTGAACTGGTGAAGCTACGATGCCAAACTCCAGCAGGTAAGTAAATGGCCTGGGGTTAACTGGTTCTCCAGGACTGGGTTACAAATTTAATTCCAAATTGACAGCTGAATTTAAAGAGGGGGAAGATATGGCTGCCTTTTTAAATTCCTTTGAAAAGGTATGGATTCAGACAGATATTTCTAGAGGGTCCTTGAGCTTCCAGCTATCACCGTTACTTACTGGAAAAGCTTAGGATGCATTGGGTCAAATTGACAATGAGGACAGTAATGATTACAGCAGAGGCAAACACAGCTAAATTCTGTAAGCTCAGGACAAGCCCTGACATGAGCTATGAGGAGCTAACCACTAAACAACGTCTGTTTTTAAAATGTTGGTGGTCAGGAACTGAAGCCAACTCTGTAGAGCAAATTGAAAATGCTGTACTGTTAGAGCAGTTTTTTGGGGCATGTCCAGCAGAGCTGAAAATGTGGCTGGAGGACCAAGATCCAAAAACAGTGCAAGCGGCTGCTAAACTCTTGGACCGCTATGCCAGAAGCAGACCTGCTCTGAGAGAGAAATGGGGCAGGCGTGCAGCACAGAAAGGAGAAGTGCACCTACAGGGTAGCTAAACCATCCCTTCTCCACTGAAACCACAGATAGCCCCAGGTTAAAAAGAAAGGTGTTACCTGAAAAAGAAATGAATGTTGGGTTTGCAAAGAACCTGGTCATATAGCCAGATGGTGTCCCAAAAGGACAAGCAGTGCACAAAGTGGTGCTAGGAAGGAAGGAAGTGAGTTGTTTGTGTGTCACTGAAAGCATACCAGTAAACATGAGGGAACGCATACACCCAATCACTGTGAATGGGGTACAGACACATGGGTGGAGGGACACAGGGCCGTCCCTGAATTTTGTAAAAAGGATTTGGTAGAGCTAAGTCAGCTTATACCCAATCAATTTGTAGGACTTCGGCGGGGATTCACTGGGGAGGAGACAACCTTAGTATTTGCTAGTGTTCTCCTGTACTGAGGTGAGACAGGAGAACTGTACAAAGTTTGCTGTAGGCAAGAATTTAGCTGTAATTATTGGCAACAATCTGGAAAGAGAGGATGGTGTGTGCAGTTACCTGCAGCTAAGCGCAAGGAAAATTGTGGTTCCCTGGACCCCAATAGAACCAGCTGTGAAACCACTGAGAGGCTGGTTCCCAGCCTGTGTCTCCTGATTTGGAAACTAATGAGAAGGGGTAGAAACTCCCTTGGTAGCAGTTAACAGAACAGTTAGGATGGTTACTTTGAGGAAGGTGTGACACATAGTCAGAGGGTTAGGGATGGCAGTGATCCTGAATGCCCTGATGCTAGAGCTAGGGAACCCAAGTTTGGACACTGAAGGGACCTGTCCCATGCTTTGGGAATGTGTAAGGTGTTTACAGCTGCTCAGAAAAGTGACCCTGGTCTAGAGAAGCTGAGGACTTGAGCTGACTCTGACAGAGCACAGGGAGGCAATGGGAAACCTAAAGTTTATTGGGATAATGGACTGATGTGTGTGCAAGATGCTAAGACAGAGGGAGGGGTGATGGACAGGCAGCTTGTCATTCCCCAGGGTTAGTGTGAGCAGCTGCTCAAGACTGAACATGATATTCCCATGTCTGATCATCTGGGAATCATGTGCAGTACATAGTGGTTGGTCCAGAATTTCTATTGGCCCAACTTCACAAAGCAGGTGAAGGAGTCTTGCAGGTCTTCTCACCAGTGCCAAGAAATAGGGAAGGCAGGTAAGAAACCCAAGCCACCCTAATACTTTACCCATAGTGGAGGAGCCATTCCAGAGGGTGGGAATGGATATTGGGGGTTTTTGAATACCCCAGCTCCTCTGGGGAGAGGTTCATTCTGACTGTGGTGGATTATGCCACCTGGTACACAGACGCAGTCACCATATCCTCACTGAGGACAGACAAAGTGGCTGGTGCCTTGCTAGGGATTTTCTCCTGTGTTGTGTTTCTGCAGGAGGTTATCACCAATTGAGGGGATTCCTTCATCTCAGACCTCATGAAATGTCTGTGAGAGAAGTGTGGGGTGGTGCAGAGATACACACCACCTTATCACCTGCAAGCCAATGGGCTTGTGGAAAGATTTAATGGTACCCTTAAGTCAGTGCTCTAAGTGTTTACTGAATAGCATGGGAGGGACTGGGGAATTACCTTTTAGCCTGTTGTTGCATGGGAGGTGCCCAAGAGTCAACAGGGTTTTCCTTCTAGCTGTTGTATAGATGCCGGGTATGTGACCCCCTATACTTGATCCAGGAGGACGAGGAAGGCAAGCATGCTATCCAGGAAACTCCCATAGTGGATTATGTCCTTAGGTTTAGGGAAAGACTGAAGAAGTTTATGGGCACAGCCAAGAGCAGCCTGGCAGCTGCCCAACAAAGATAAAAGGTGTGGTATGATTGCATAGCCAGAGCTCATTCGTACACTGTGAGTCAGGAAGTCATGGTCCTAATCCTGTTCCGGAAAGATAAGCTGCAGACTGAGTGGCAGGACCGTACAAAGTAGTCAGACAGAAAAATGACGTAAACTACATTATAGTGCTACCTGACAGGAGACATACACAAAGAATGTAAAATGTCAACATGATGAAGCCATGTGCAAATAGGGCTGACATGGTGCTTGCAGTGTGTAGTCCTGGAGAGGGGATGGATGAAAGAGACCCTCTTATGGACTTGCTGAAAGAAAGAAAGTGGGAGTCCTCTGTGGAGGCAATTAAAATGTCACCCCAGTTGACCCAAGACCAGAGCCAGGAAGTAAGGGAGGTTTTAGTATTCTTTGCCCTACTGTTTAGTGCCAAGCCTGGACTAACCCCCTTAGTGACGCAGGATGTGGATACGGATGCAAGCACCCATATGGTGATTGGCATATCGGGTGTCAGAGGCTGTCCAAAAGGACATTAGGAGGGAGGTGGAGGAAATACTGGATTTATGGGTAATCCAGAAATCCCACAGTCCCTAGTCCTCACCCATAGTCCTTGTTCCCAAACCAGATGGCTCTACTCATTTTTGTGTCGACTGTCATGGACTCCATGAAGTCAGACACCCACTCAGTGCCATGGATGAATGAACTGCTGGACAAGTTGGGAGGGGCAACATACCTTTAGACTATTGTCCTGACAGGTACAGTTAACTTCCAGAGCTAGGGAGAGGTCAGCTTTCATCACTCCAATAGGGTCATTTGAATTTAAAGTAATGCCTTTCAAATGAAGAATGCCCCGGCCACTTTCTAAAGGTTGGTGAACCAAGTGTTAAATGGTGCTGAGGGGTATGCTGTGGGTTACCTGGATGACATTGCCATCTTTAGTGCCAGCTAGGAGGAACACCTGTCTCACCTTAGGGAAGTGCTGGGCAGGATATAAAGGGCTGGGCTGACTGTCAAAGCTGAAAAGTGCCAGGTGGCCTTGGCTAAGGTGTCATACCTTGGGCACATTGTAGGCCAGGAACAGCTCTGTTCTAACCAAGCAAAAAGAGAGGCAATCAAGGCATGGCCCAGACCAGAAACACAGAAGCAGGGCAACAGTTTTCTAGGGACAGCAGGATACTATAGGAAATTTGTACCAAATTACAGTGCCCTGGCCACTCCCTTATTTGGTCTGTTAAAGGAAAGGATGCCTAAGAAAATTGCCTGGGAACCAGCATGTGAACAAGCCTTTACAAGACTGAAGAAGGCACTGTGCAGTGCTCTTGTATTGACAAGTCCAGCCTATAGCAGACTATTTGTAGTCAGACTGACACCTCAGATGTGGGTATTGGAGCAGTGTTAGATCAAAAAGTGCACCAGGAAAGATCACCCATAGGTGCCTGAAATGACTTCCCAGGAGGAGGCTTAAGCTACTGTGGAAAGAGTGTCTTGCCATGGTGTGGGCATTAAGGAAGTTAGAGCCATACCTATACAGGCAGCATTTTGAGGAACAAACTGAACACAACCCCCTGGTTTGGCTGCCACAAATGGGTAAAAAGAATGGTAGACTATTAAGATGGAGTCTTTCCTTGCAAGTATGACATGACTGTTTCACATAGGGTCAGGCAACCAATGAAAATGCAGTTGGACCATCATGTCAGTTTGAGCAATGAAGTGAACTGACTTGCAGGGGATAGAGCCCCCAGATTCAGTTTAGGTGGGGAGGAGTGTGACGCTCTGCCATCGGATTATAGTTATATTGTATAATATTTGTGTATAAATAAAATGTGTATGGTAAGGACTCATTCTTAATGATGGTAGTCAGTGTGGGAAACTTGACCTTTGACCACAGAGGAGTCTGTGTGAGGGAACAGCAGGATGTGATAAACAGGCTAGGGAAAACCACTAATTAAAGCCTTCCTTCCAGAGGGACAGTTTATTACCCCTTATAACCTGCTCCTGCTTTTGTAGTCAGAAACTAAATATGAATTTTATGACCCGAGCAGGAAGGGAAGTCATCTGGCTGATCCTTTATGGTTTTCTCACCTAGCAGAGAACTAATGACATGACTGTGGGGTTGTGAAACATCAAAGGGGATGTTTTGATCAAAACTCATATTTTGAAATTGTTAGTTGCTGATTGTCACAGTAATAACATTTATCCTTTTGGATACTTATGCTAAGAAGTTAAAGTTATAGAAGGATCTAACTGTGACCTCACAAAGGGGTGGGAGATGGATTTTAAAATGGTCAAGCATCTGAGGAAAACATTGTTTTTTATTCTGAACTCAAGAGAAATACTTAGTTTTCTTGAGTTAAGGAAGCACTTTATGGTAACATCTAGCTAGGCAAGAACGTTTAAGTATTGGTGGTAGGTGTACTTGTGTTCTATAACTTCCCATTTGTTTTATGTGACTGTAAGTTATTGATATATGTGTTCTGTGTTTGATATTTTATGTATTTTACAATGTTTAATAAACAATATTTTCCTTGAAATATTGTCTGTGTCTTCTCAGTTTCTTTTGCATGTGAATGCTGAATCAGTGTTTAAGTCCGGCAGGCTGTTAAGGACTTGAATGTATACTAATCTTGCTAAAGGTAAGAATGTATTTTCACTTATATTGAGTATTGGTACAATATGGAAACCTGGCTGGTACCACTGGGTGAAAGATTGTGCTGAGATTTAAAGGGTACATATCTGAGCCTGTTAACTGGATGTGTTAGCATATGTTCTACGTTTGACTCCCAGGACTCGAGGCTAGTAGGTGATTCAGACCCATAACAAACAGGACAGTTACCCTATCTGTCTCCTATTCACACTATTACACTTTTGAGGTTGGCACTTTGAGAGCAGAAGACCTGACCTGCAGGGCTCATTTGTGACACAGATGTCCATCACGCTCCTGTTAGTTCTTCTGACATGCTGCTCTGTCCCTGGCCTCCGTCAGAGTGTTTCCCAACATTGGTCCTGGAACCCTCCTTCTGGGAGGTGGCATGAAGTTGTGGATGCTTTCATGCCATCTCTCCCCGCCCAGACCTCTAGGTGCCCAGACTCATTCCCTGAACCATGGTTGCCAGCATCCTGAGGTTGAAATCCAACGACTGCAACGAGAGATGATGTTTAGACTGTAGTGCTGAAGTATGTACAGTGCTCAATGTGACAGCAACATATATTTCAACTGCAGAAACATTCTAAAAGCAGGCAACAGAAGTGGCCATTCCATGTGTAGAGTGGTCATTCACAGCACTGAGAAAGTTAGGCTGCCATTTAAACTGCACTGTATAGCCAAATGGTGCTGTATTTCCCAGGAATCAATTAAACAAATGGCTGAGAGGACATTCTGCATTCTGTAGTGCAATCAAGATGGAAATGCAGTGTTCTCAATGAAGATAAGACAGTTACTTGCCGTGGATCTTTGAGAAAGTTTCCTCCATTGTGCGCGCATATGCACACGCACAGACACAGCCTCCTTCCTCCTTTCTGAGGTATTAACTAGAAACTTTGTCCACTGCTCTGCTTTAAGGTGTCTATAACTGCCTTGCATATTCTATATTTACAGTCCAGTGCCTCTCCTTGACACTGGTCTCATCTCCTGGTTCCTCATGGTAAGAGGGCTTCAAATATTATTTCCAGTGGGGAACTGAGGAGCAATGAGGTCACCCTTGATTATATAGGTGCTGACATTGCACATGAGTTTGGGAAGCCCCCAGCTACTAAATGTTACTGAGTGGTCCTGATACCAAATGCTTACAGTTCTAAAAGTGTGGCCTAATGGAGGAGATCCTCTTGAGATTTTTTGTATTAGGAAACACAAACAGGGCTTACTCACTGAGCTCTACAAGAAAGAAATGGCTGAGCTTAGCAGCCCTGGGATACAAGAGGCTGATTCTAAGATACTGGAAGGACAGCCACTTACCTGGGCTGGAAGAATGGACTACATATTTGACTAACCTTGCCATAAATGATTTAGTTAGTTAAATGCAGGAATGTTACATAAGTATGAAGATATTTGGAATCCTTGCTTTACATGGCTATCTAGAGACTGAAGATT
The DNA here is from genome assembly GCA_016271365.2 of Neoceratodus forsteri. Lineage (NCBI taxonomy): Eukaryota > Metazoa > Chordata > Ceratodontiformes > Ceratodontidae > Neoceratodus > Neoceratodus forsteri. The sequence continues at coordinate 500,334,782 of CM057457.1, forward strand.
ATAGGAATACTAGCTGATAATGAAAATAGAGAATATATATTAAGTGATAGAATAGTAGTATCAATAAGACAGAATAAAATTTAGTCAGACGTTCTACATATTGAATGGAACAGGACTTTAATTATTTGCTTATAATTATATTGATTAGTTGTACTGTATATAAATATTCAATTTATAAATATCTGTTTTAATGTTCTTCTACGATTTTATGGATTATACAATTTAGAATTGTAAAATTTTTCTGAAAACCAAAAAAATTATGAAACCTTTGTTTGAAAAAAAAAATCAGGACAGGGGATCTTAAAACACTGCAAAACCAAAGCCTACACAGCTACGAGAGCTGATGTTTAGACTGTGGTGCATAGTGATGTATGCCCAGTGCTCATGTGACAACAACACATACATCAACTGCAGAAACATTCTGAAAGCAGGCAACAGACATGCCCATAACATGTGTAGAGTGGTTACTCACAGCACAGAGAAATGCCTAGTCATACTTCCTATAACAGAAAGTGATACAGATAGGCTGCCATTTGAACAGTCACCATATACTCAGAGGTGCCCTATTTCCCAGGAATGAATGAAACAAAAGGCTGAGAGGACTTTTTACATTCTGTAGTGCAATCAAAATGGAAACACAGTGTTCCCAATGAAGACAGAACAGTTACTCACCATAGATCTTCTAGTTTCCTCAATTGTGTGTATACACACACATACACACACACACACACACACACACACACACACACACACACTTCCCCCTTTCTGAGGTATCAGCTGGCAGGCTTGCCCACTGCTTTGTTTTAAGGTGTCTATGACTACCTATATTTCCAGTCCCATGCCTCTTCTTGACACTGGTCTCATCTCCTGGGCTGGTTTCTCATGATAAGAGCCTTCAGATATTATCTCCAGTGTGGAACTGAGGAGCAGTGGGGTTACTCCGATTTATGGATGCAGACATTGTATGTGAGTGTAAGGCCCCATCTAGTAAATGTTTCTGAGCGGTCCTGATACCAAAGGCTTTACAGCTCCAATGGCCTACCCAATGAAGGAGATTCTCTTGAAGATCTACTGTTGTGGTAGCTGTCTTTCCATCTTCCACACAGTGTAGGTTCTGTTCAAGCAGAAACCAGAAAGAATGACACTAAGGAACCACAAAGTACACTAGTTTAAAATGCAAAAAATGCATTATACAAGGCACACGCAACAGCCCAATATCCCCAACAGCAGTCCGGCAATGTTTCACACTGTGTATCTTAGTGCTTTGTCCAGGTGAAGCAACAGTTTGGACTCACCTCTGTCTTTAGCTGCAATTTTGTGTCACTACTCTCATGTGTTGAGAAATGTGCTCCAAGGGTTTCTAAGTTTTGATGACCCTCACATGTTCCTTGCACCCTGAATTTCAAAGAGAGCATAGTTATACTTGCATCATTTTTTTGGATAAGAACAACATGCAACATAGGAATGCAGGTATCTGAGCAGTATCGAAAAAAAACTGCATATTGAATGTCAGTGTTACTGCATTTATAAATTTGTCTTAGCTGACAGATTTTAGACACCCCAGTTCAGGCACATGCATTCAGGGGATACTGGAGTAATTAAATACTGAGAGTCAAACAAGTGAAGAAATAGGGAAGTATGAAGAGAAAGGAAGTACATAAATAGTAAGTATGGAGACAGCAGGAAGTGCACAGATAGGCAAGTATGGAAAGAAAGGGAAAGGCAAACATGAGTAGAGAGAACAAGTGGTATAGGAACAAGTAAATAGAGAGAGAACAAGTGGTATAGGAATAAGTAAGTATAGTGAGAACAAGTGGTAAAGGAATAAGTAAGTATAGTGAAAAGAAGTGGTATAGGAATAAGTAAGTATAGAGAGAACAAGTGGTATAGGAATAAGTAAGTATATAGAGAACAAGTGGTATAGGAATAAGTAAGTATAGTAAGACAAGTGGTAAAGGAATAAGTAAGTATAGAGAGAGTACAAGTGGTATAGGAATAAATAAGTGGTTCGACTTGGTGGTGGAGACAGTCATGTTTCCAATCACTACACAGTAGGATTCAATTTCCAGTCCTCCTCCATAAGCCTGCCCTTGTGGTGCTGGTCAGATACTGCCCATTGAAGGGTGTAACCCTGGAGGGTCTTTTGGCAGTGTTAGACCTATCAGGTGTTCTGATGGCAGGCAAGGATTCAGAGAATCTGGGTTTGGCTTATAATAAGGCTATTACTGAGGGGTCTGGATAATACCCCAATCTATGTTCATCCTGTCTCTCTCTGCCCTCGGTCCATTTTGTTTGATGGAACCTTGAGTGAGTTGAGATGTGTAAGACAAAGGTTAGAGCATCGCTGATGGAGAACAGCCCTTGAGGCTGACTACCTTATATTGATAAATGATTATCAAAGCTATCAATCAGCAATCACACATAAGAAGGCAGAGTCCCTTTTTGGTGAGGTTGCAGCTGCTCAAAATTGACTAGCTCAGCTCTTTCAAACCGTGGACAGGCTATGCAACCCAACCTGTCTACAGGTTCAAGGAGCATTTTCACAAGATAAGTGTGATGAGTCTACTCAGTTCTTTGCAGATAAGGTGTCTGACATCAGGGTCAAAATCTGTTCTGTGTCCTCTATGGGGGTTGGTGGTGATTGGTGTATGGTCACTTTCCCTTGATCTTCTTGGCATCTTTTGACTGACTGGAGATAGGAGACATCATGTGGCTTGTCCAGAATTTGCCGCCAACATGCTGTAGTTTGCACCCGGGCCCTACACGCCTATTATTAGGGTGTATGGAGATCATTGGCCTGGTCCTCACAGAGATTTTCTTGTGCTCCTTAGACTCAGGAGAGTCCCGAAGCTCCATGAAAGTGGCAGTGGTGACACCGCTTCTTAAGAAAGCTTCTATGGACCCAAACAGCTATGCAAACTACAGACTCATCTCTAACCTTCCTTTTTGTTGGGAAGGTGATTGAGAAAGTGGTTGTGCTGCAAATGGAGACCCATCTTACTATTCACAATGTCTTTGATCCTCTCCAGTCAGGGTTCCAGGAGAGACATAGTACTGAGACCACTCTGGTTCATTTGCTTAATTATCTCCTGATGGTGAGAGACCAGAAGTGCTGTTCCATCCTGGTGGAATCTCTATTCAGCTTTTGACTCTGTGGACCATGGGGATCTGCTTGAGCACCTAAGGGTTATCTGTGGCCTGGCTGATCCAGTTCTCAGATGGTTGCATTCTTTCCTAGCTGGCAGGTCTCAGATGGTGGTGTCCATGATTTTTTCCTCTGAGCCATTCTCTCTGACATGCAGGGTCCCTCAGGGCTCGGTGCTGTCCCCCATGTTGTTTGCAGTGTACTTGCAGCCCCTTGGAGAGATTGTAAGATGATATGGGCTGAGGTTTCACTGCTAGGTTGATGATACACAGGTTGATCTGTTTTTTGCACCCAAACAGGATAGTGCAGTCTCGATGTTTAACAGCTGTCTGGCAGAGATCCATGACTCGAAGTCTAGCTGGTTGAAATTGAACTCCAGGAAGACTGAGGTGTTGGTTATGGATCTGGGGCACTGGATAGAGAGGCCGGCGTGGGGTGACATTCTGGGCTTTGGCTCAATGGTGTAGAACTGCCTACCTTGGAACAGCTGCATAATCTGGGAGTGGTTGTTGATGATGAAATGACATTGCATGCACAGGTGTCGGCAGTCATCAAGTCTTCCTTTTACCTTCTTAGGAACATTGCCAGAATTAAGCACCTTGTTCCATCTGTTGATTTGCCCATGTTGATCCATGCCTTTGTGATCTCACACCTTGACTACTGCAACTCCCTTTACCTGGTCTTCTAGGGGTTGATGTTCACCACTTGCAGCTGGTGCAGAATGCTGTGGCATGATTATTGACTGGGGCTTCATGTACCAGTCATATTACTCCCGTGCTGTGTAATCTGCACTGGCTGCCCATACGGTGACAGACCACCTTCAAGGTCAGTCTTTTTGACCTCCAAAGCCCTATGTGGTTTGGGACTGAGTTACCTGCAAGAGATCCTGGTTCCCTACAGCCCTGGATGGCCTCCCTGCTCAATTGACAAAGAGTTGTTAGAGGTTCACAGGGTGTGGTTGAAGACATCTGGTGCCTGGACCGTTATGTTTGTGGCACCATCCCTGTGGAATTCTCTATCTCATCAGATTAGAGAGTGCAGGACCATGGAGAGCTTCAAGTCCAGTCTAAAAACACATCTATATAAACAAGCTTTTAACATTTGATGTTTTATGAACTGAGAGAATTTTTATTGAAGTTTAAGTATTTATGATTTTACTGAATTGTTTTTATGATATTTACATATGTAAAGTGCTTTAATATTTGAATTGCACTATACAAATAAAAATATTATTAAGTATAGAGAGAACAAGTGGTACAGGAATAAGTAAGTATAGAGAGAGATCAAGTGGTATAGGAATAAGTAAGTATAGAAAGAACAAGTGGTATAGGAATAAGTAAGTATAGTGAGAGAATAAGTGGTATAGGAATACGTAAGTATAGAGAGAACATGTAATACCGGAATAAGTAAGTATAGAGAGAACAACTGGTATAGGAATAAGTAAGTATAGTGAGACAAGTGGTATAGGAATAAGTAAGTATAGTGAGACAAGTGGTATAGGAATAAGTAAGTATAGAGAGAACAAGTGGTACAGGAATAAGTAAGTATTGAGATAGAACAAGTGGTATAGGAATATGTAAGTATAGAGAGAACATGTAATACCGGAATAAGTAAGTATAGAGAGAACAAGTGGTATAGGAATAAGTAAGTATAGTGAGAGAATAAGTGGTATAGGAATATGTAAGTATAGAGAGAACATGTACTACCGGAATAAGTAACTATAGAGAGAACAACTGGTATAGGAATAAGTAAGTATAGAGAGAACAAGTAATACAGGATTAAGTAAGTATAGAGAGAATGGATTATAGGAATATGCAAGTATGTAAAAAATGGGTATAGGATTATATAAATATAGTGCAAACATGCATAAATAGAAACACTAAATTGAACTAAACCCTAATGTAGCTTGCAACTTGTTTTTTTTTTATTTTGTTTATTAAGTTCTAGGATTACAAATACCTTTGAAACAGAGATTCTTTTACAAAGTTTCTACATCAGCATGAAGTAAAAACAAACAGTAGTGAGCAGGAAAACTAACAACATAACAGCCTGACAGCAAATATAGTACAGTACAAGTTGGTTCCGGTTGCATTGTACAGAGATGCAGTAATACACAGGCAAAAACTAATAACATAACCATCTGACAGTAAATATACTAGGGTACAAGTTGGTTCAGGTTGCATTGTACAGAGATGCAGTAATACACAGGCAAAAACTAATAACATTACCATCTGACAGTAAATATACTAGGGTACAAGTTGGTTCAGGTTGCATAGTACAGAGATGCGGTACTACTTAGACAGAAAGTTAACATCATGAATCATTAAAAGTAGGTACACTTGGTTCAGGTGGCATAATACCAGTTTACAGGGACTCATATCCCAAGAGATGTGCAATGGGCAGAACTGCGTAAGGTTTAGGTGAACACCATGAACATCAAGAACAGTGTACAATGTAGAAAGTGAACAGTGTGGTGAAAATGCAGTCAGAATTATGCTAATCCACTGTGGGCACAAAGAGGAGAAAAAGAGGGAGGAGAGGAGTAGGAGATGACCTAGGATAATGAGGGAAGGAAAGCAGGTGGTATGGAGCTGGGGAGGAGGTAAGGAGGCAGAGGAGGGACGAGGCAGCTGGGGTGACAAAGAGAGGAGGGTAGTATGAGGAGACCATTCATCGGGATGGGGCCCTGCCATAGAAGACATGTTGAGCTTGGGAGGTGCTGCAGAAAGGAGCAAGATACGTGGATTTGAGCCTACTGCATGTAAAGCATGTGTTACAGGTAGATTGAAGAAGGCATGTGTTGCAGGTGAGGTGATGGCAGATCTTCTTTGCCAAGAGGCAGGTCTGATAGGCAAATCTACCATAAAGGTTGCGTCCGAGTGTTTGTACAGGTCGCAGTTATGCGTAAGCTTGCCCACTCCTGTGACAAGTCAGCAGCACTTATTCAGGGTGGTCCTACTTCTGTTTTTAGGGTGGTGTCTGAGGCAGCCCTGTAGAATGCTAGCCTATGATCAATTATAAACAAAACAGAGCTACACAGGTTTCGTCAACCAAGTCCTCCACAAACAGGACTCCAAGGGCATTGTCCAGTCTCTGAGCTGTAATGAGCCTTACATGTCTCTGCACCACGTGTTTCAAAGATCATGTAGTTTTGCCTTTATCAAATTTTGGATAAATACTGGCTTTGTGATGGTGTGAATGCAGATGTCCAAGTTGAGTTATCTGAAAGGACCTTTTTAATTGTCACTGTTGCTGCATTCATTAATTTGCCTCAGTTGGCAGAACTTTTAGATGCCCCTGCTCAGTCACCTGTATGTAAAGGGGGTACAGGACTAGGAAACTGTGAAGAGGAAAGGAAGTGTAGGAACAGCTAATTGTAGAGAAAAAGGAATACGTTGGAATAGGTAATCATGGAGAGAAAGGGAAGTGTCCTTGGAACAGGTAATTGTGGAGAGACAGGGAAGTGTTGGAATAGGTAATTATAGAGAGAAAGGAAAGTGTTGGAACAGGTAATTATGGAGAGAAAGGGAAGTGTTGGAACAGGTAATTATGGAGAGAAATGGAAGTGCTGGAATAGGTAATTGTGGAGAGAAAGAAACGTGTTGGAACAGGTAATTATGGAGAGAAAGGGAAGTGTTGGAACAGGTAATTGTGGAGAGAAAGGGAAGTGTTGGAACAGGTAATTGTGGAGAGAAAGGAACGTGTTGGAACAGGTAATTATGGAGAGAAAGGGAAGTGCTGGAACAGGTATTTATAGGGAGAAGGGGAAGTGTTGTGATAGGTAACAGGTAATTGTGGAGAGAAAGGGAAGTGTTGGAACAGGTAATTGTGGAGAGAAAGGGAAGTGTTGGAACAGGTAATTGTGGAGAGAAACAAACGTGTTGGAACAGGTAATTATGGAGAGAAGGGGAAGTGTTGTGATAGATAACGGGTAATTACTGGGGACCTCCCCGACCTTGGACAGCCTGCAACTACAACCATTAGCAATAATAACACAGTACATTTAAATTCTACACCATAAGCACTGACGAGGAACTCCAATGAGCCCCTCATCCTCTTCTTGTCTTCTCTTCTGTCTTCCTGGAACACCTGTAAGAAAAGACAAAACCAAAAAAAAAAACACATCCTAATCTGCATGTACAGTCTATCTAAACAACAACAATGACAACCACAGCCCTTACCATACAGGGGAAAAAAAAGCACTGAACAATCCCAAAAAATAATATTGTTTTTTTTATAAAAACAGTATTTACATTAAAGTACAGTAATGACATTGGTAATAATACACCTTTGGGGGGATGGAGTGCCCTAAATGTCCCAACTAGTGACTACAAGGCCTGAAGGCCAGTCCATTAAAGAGTCTCTCCTGGGCCGGAGCCCCGTGAACATAGTCCTTTAAGGCCATAATTCAGAAGGGGAGAGTCTTTGAGGACAGTTCACACACTGTTTGAAGTCTGTAGTGTAGGGTGTGTGTATTGCAATGTCATAAAGATGGAATAAAAAGATTTTTTCGGACTTACCAGCCTCTTGAAGTATTCGGACATCACAAACCTGGTCCCTTCCGAAGACTCTCCTTGGCAGCATTTCTTCTGATACAGCTGGGAGGACATCTTCCGGGAACCTACAGGAGTGCACATCTGGAAACAGCTGGGCTGATGTCATAACTGGAGAAGGAACCTTAGAACAGGAACAAAATGAGAAACAGCTGGTCCGGCGTCATCCGATTACCAGGCGATGAACAGGAAAACAGCTGGGCTGGTGTTCTATCTGGATCTGAAGTCATCTGGTGGTACCAGTAGATGGTTGCTGAACAGGACAGTACACAGTGGACTGAAGAATATGGGGCACCTGATTCTGTGTTTATTCATATTGGCAGTTCAATAAGGACACTTCACAGTCTAGATGTGGCAGTATTGACTACCACTGCTTGGCTCTCCATTTTGTAGGCACAGGCTTAATTACTGAGAGGTCCATGCACTGATGTCAATAGTAGAGGGGGTCAGGGGCTTGAATTATTACTCCATCTGGACGCACATAATTCACACAGTGGGAGACTTCACATCTCTCTCTGTCCACTATTCTCACTTTGTCCATAAACAGTATCCTGTCTCTCTTCCACTGTGTATACTTTTCGTGGAACAGTCTATTCTTTACATGCTGGTTAGCCCCAGGATGCACATGTTTCTTTGCTTCATCCCAGATCCAGAATTTCCTGCAGTTCTCAATCTTCTCCCAGACGCTCCGAGGAAAAGTCATAACAAAGATTTCATTGGCCTTTCTACAAACCAGTCTCTCCTCTTTACTTGCTTTGGTCAATCTGAGACTGCTGGCCTGGTTTGGGGGTGGCCAGTCCTGGTTCTGCCAGCTTCGCATCCTCAATGAAATTAAAAATGAATCCCTGACTCCTTCTTCTGGTGAAGCTAGGGCAGTGGCATCACCACCTTCTTGAACACATTCCTCTGAGGCAAGATTCTGGGGCTGTGTACCCGTTCCTTTCTCACAAGGCCACATAGGTTCCCCCTCATCTTCCTTTTCACTGAGGATCTGAGCCCAGGAGTGAGCAGTAGTTCTCACCCCCGAGACCATCCATTCATCACTGGGAGTGAAGGTCGACACCTCCCATTCAAAGGCCTCCCGCATCTCATCTTCACCTTCGAGATTTGGGCTAGCCCCCCCCCACCCAGGGGACTACTGATGCTTTATCTGAACTTGTCTACTGAGATCCAGCATCCAATGCTTCGATTTCAGATTCAGTCTCTAATTCTGCACTCTCTAACTTTGTGCCGTACTCCTCTGAGGGACCTTCCTGCACAGGCTCCGCCTAATGCTGTGTGCTGCCAACTGCAGATTCTTGAAGTTGTGTCCATGTGGGAGCCACACAAATTTGAGGCACTTTATGCAAGCTATATTTTTGTAGACATCCAGCACAGTGAGGAATCATGAAGACTTCCCTTCCAGCACTCAAGCACATCTGGCATACATGCACTGGATAATTAGGAATTGCCACATCAGGAGGGAGTTGCCCTCTATAGCACCGATTTTCAATATCTCTCAATCTATTTACTGCTGCTGTTACTGCAACCCGGGCATGATCCGGGTAACGAGCTGGTCCTGAGGCCATAACTGCAGAAAAACAAACAAAAGTTCACTGTAACTGAAAGTCCCACTTTAAATGAACACACTCTGTAGCTTTAAAATGGCTCCTCTGCTGCTGTGTTTACTTTACCACCCCACCCTGTAATGGCGGCGGCAGCACTCCTGTGCATCAATATTCAGACTCTGGGTCAAACCACTGCACACCTGATTTACATCAGCTACTAATAACTTTTACTCAAACTGCACAACTTGCTCTGTTCTGGCTGTTCACACATTTACAGGATTTTCCTTGGACTTTTCACATGCTGGCAACATTCATTTAATTACAGTCCCTTTTAAAACTTCAGGTTTCAGCACAGGATTGCCTGCTTCTACTAGTGTTGCACTTATTTTACAACTCACAGTCTCTCTCTGGCTGCAAACTTTAAACTGAGGCTACTTTCATTGCTATGCACACATTTAATGGCTTTACAGACTTGCACTTGCCAGCAGGACATCACACAATCACTACTTGCAAAGCGACTTTACAGCTGCACACACATTTTATATGGCATTACTGAAAATCACTGATTTGAGCAGTTTTAATTTGTTTACTCACTGTTATTGTAGCAGATTGCTGTGATGGGGTAAAATGGCCTGCAGCCAGATTTTTGAAGGCCTCAGATTGCAAACGGGTGGGCAGTCTCCTCAATCGTAGTATTAACCACACAATTCACTGATCCCACAATCAATAAGTGGGTTGAGCCCAATTTTTAACTAGAAAGTCACTTTTTACTGTTTACAGCACTTTGAACACTTCGCGAATGCTCCTCCACTGCCAGTACATGCACTAATCTCTGTCTCCCTCTCAAATGCTGAGGCAATCACAGAAGAGCTGGCTGAGGGGCGGGACTAATGTCAAACTGACCAACCACATGACACCATGCAAATGAGCCTCTTCTTCCTCACGAGGGCTCCTCTCCTCACAGCGATCGTCGAGCAGGCAAATTTAAACTGAAAAGATGCACTTTTTTTTTTCAACTGACTCCATGGCGGGAGCCCATTTCAACCATGTAACATTGCCATTAACTCTGCAGTCTCTAGTATTGCACAGAAAGCATTTCCAACATCCAGGACATAATTTCTCTGTTGCTACACCTAGTTTTCCACACTTTCCTTCACAGAACTTTATTTTAAAACTGACAAACGCTGTAAACTATGTTGATGGAGGACAAGGACACACTCTTTGGCTTTACAGCTCCTTGGTAAACAGTTGGCATTTTTTAAACAGCAGCACAAGAGTCACAGCACACAGCAACACACTAGGGAAATTGCTTCAACTTTTTGGGCTACTGACTGCCAGATAGCCAAAATGCTAGCCCACTTGCCCAAGCACCTTCCTTCCCATACAAATCCAAAGCGGTGCCTCCATTTTTGTAACATATCTACGGGTTTGGGGAAGGATGAGGTGACCTGGCACAAGGGACCTAGGTTTGGCTACTCTGCACAGGGGCACCCAAGTAAATCCAACTACAGGAAGCAATAACTGTAATGTCCAGAACCAGAATTGGGATTTTTCAGTGTGACTTTATTAACTAACTGAACATAAACAAAGCATTGCATGGTCCCCCAAAGGGCTACATTACTGTATGTGCAGATTAGAGGTTAACACAGTGGTCCATCTGAGGAATGAACACATTACTACAGATGTCTGGCTTTGGACCCACCAGGCACTCAGCCCGGACTTTGCATGAGCATTGGATACATAGCCCGACTGGCCCGGCTCACCTGCCGGCCACTCGACTGATGGTCCACTTGATAAATGAACCCAAACTTTACTTGGAAAGACATCCCATCAAACAAGGAGACTCCCAAACTGTGGCTCCCCACACCACTTAGAGTCTACAACTCCTAGAGAGATTTGTTTTCGTACTTCCAATCGAAACTCCCATCCAACAAGATGTACGTTTCCCATCATGTGGCTCCCCACACCACTTAGAGTCTGTGACTCCTAGAGAGATTTTCAAGTTGCGACCCACGTCTGGGTACCCACCCCATCACTGGCCAAGTGCATGAGGCAAGTAGCAAAAACACAGAAGAAATCCGTAGAGGTGGACCTGGTTACTAAAGATGGGGGGTTTTTCCCATCTCCAGCTCCCACAGCCCATACCTGGCCAATTCTCTGGACACACAGAAAACTTTATACTTTAAAATGTAGATTGAATGGTGGATGACCTGAAGCACCCCCTCTACAGTGAACTTTAAATCCATTTACAACTTTAAACTGTTTGACTGCTATATTTGTTTGTCCTAGTTGACATAGTCCTCCCAAATAGCAGTCCACATTCATTTCCCAACTGAAGAAAACAATTTGTTTGCCCCTTCAAATGCAGCCAAACACTCACCCATTCATTGCAGGTGCCCCACAGGTGAAGTACTGTAACCTTTGCTGTTATACAAGAACAGACTGAAATTAAATCAGGCAGCTTTCTTCCATGGTGGGAGAAGGGGATTGCCCCTGGAACCCACAGAGAACTTTTCTCCCCCCCAGAGGGAGGGGGGCACTGAGACCGGGGCAGCGGTCTCCACCACTTTAAAAAAGGTAAACACAGGAACATTTCCTTTTTTCTTAGTGAGAGATCAGACAGCAGACTGTTGCTTCCTTCTTGCTTAAGGACAAATGGAAGACTGACTTTGAATTTCCCAAAGTTCTAAACTTCACTCCTTGAGCTGGAGATTCCAAAGTGGCTCATGCAGCTGTGACAGTTCTATAATGATGTCATCTCTCAAGTCTCAGCTGTGAACTGAGGACAGAGTGAGACAGTGTGAAACCCATTTAATTGGAGTTTCACAAGCTGCCTTCCCTGCCTACCACTAGGTCTTACTGGTATTCTAGTAACCCCAGGTAACAAAGGGGTTACAGCTGGAATAGGTAATTGTGGAGAGAAAGGGAAGTGTTGGAATGGGTAATTGTGGAAAGAAAGGGAAGTGTTTGGATCTGGTAATTCTGGAGAGAAAGGGACTTGTTGGAATAGGTAATTTTGGAGAGAAAGGGACGTGTTGGAATAGGTAATTATGCCGAGAAAGGGAACTGTTGGAACAGGAAATTATGGAGAGAAAGGGAAGTGCTGGAATAGTAAATTATGGAGAGAAGGGGAAGTCTTGGAATAGGTAACTATGGAGGGAAAGGAAAGTGTTGGGATACGTAACAGGTAATTGTGGAGAGAAAGGGTAGTGTTGGAATAGGTAATTGTAGAGAGAAAGGGAAGTGTTGGAACAGGTAATTATGGAGAGAATGAAAAGTGTTGGTATAGGTAATTGTGGAGAGAAAGGGAAGTGTTGGAATAGGTAATTGTAGACAGAAAGGGACATGTTGGAACAGGTAATTATGGAGAGAAAGGGAAGTATTGGACTAGGTAATTATGGAGAGAAAGGGAAGTGCTGGAATAGTAAATTATGGAGAGGAGGGGAAGTCTTGGAATAGGTAACTATGGAGAGAAAGGAAAGTGTTGGAATATGTAACAGGTAATTGTGGAGAGAAAGGGTAGTGTTGGAATAGGTCATTGTAGAGAGAAAGGGAAGTGTTGGAACATGTAATTCTGGAGAGAACGGGAAGTGATGGAACAGTAAATTATTGCGAGAAAGGGAATTGTTGGAATGGGTAATTATAGAGAGAAAGGAAAGTGCTGGAATAAGTAATTTTGGAGAGAAAGGGAAGTATTGGAATTGGTAATTATGGAGAAAAAGGGAAGTGCTGGAGTAGTAAATTTTGGAGAGAACGGGAAGTCTTGGAATAGGTAACTATGGAGAGAAAGGAAAGTGTTGGAATACGTAACAGGTAATTGCGGAGAGAAAGGGAAGTGTTGGAAAAGGTAATTGAGAGAGAGGAAAGTGTCGGAATACATAATTGTGAAGCGAGAGGGAAGCGTTGGAAAAGGTAATTGTGGAGAGAAAGGGAAGTGTTGGAATAGGTAATTGTAGAAAGAAAGGGAAGTGTTTGAACATGTAATTCTGGAAAGAATGGGAAGTGCTGGAAGAGTAAATTATGGTGAGAAAGGGAAGTTTTGAAATAGGTAATTATGGAGAGAAAGGAAAGTGTTGGAATAGGTAACTATGGAAAGAAAGGAAAGCATTGGAATATGTAACAGGTAACTGTGTCGAGAAAGGGAAGTGTTGGAATAGGTAATTATGGAGAGAAAGAAGAGTGTTAGAGTAGGTAACAGGTAATTGTGGAGAGAGAGAGGGAAGTGTTGGAAAAGGTAATTGTGGAGAGAGAGGGAAGTGTTGGAAAAGGTAATTGTGGAGCGAGAAGAAAGTGTTAGAAAAGGTATTTGTGGAGAGAAAGGGAAGTGTTGGAATAGGTAATTATGGAGAAAAAGGGAAATGTTGGAATAGGTAATTATGGTGAAAATGGAAAGTGTTGGAATGGGTAATTAAGGAGAGAAAGGGAAGTATTGGACTAGGTAATTATGGAGAGAAAGGAAAGTGCTGGAATAGGTCATTTTTTGAGTGAAAGGAAAGTGCTGCAATAGGTAATTAAGCAGAGTAAGGAACATGCTGGAATAGGTAATTATGTAGAGAAAGGAAATGTTAGACTAGATAATTATGGAAAGAAATGGAAGTGCTGGAATAAATAATTATGGAGAGAAAGGGAGGTGTTGGAATAGGTAACTATGCAGAGATAGGAAAGTGTTTGGAATTGGTAATTATGCGGAGACAGAAAAGTGCTGGAATAGGTAATTATGCAAAGAAAGGAGAATTTTGGGTTAGGTAATTATGCAAAGAAAGGAAAGTGCTGGAATAGCTAATTATGTATAGAAAGGAAAAGTTAGAATAGGTAATTATGGAGAGAAGTGGAAGTGCTGGAATAAATAATTATGGCGAGAAAAGGAGGTGTTGGAATAGGTAACTATGCAGAGAAAAGAAAGTGTTTGGAATTGGTAATTATGGCGAGAAAGGGAAGTGTTGGATTAGGCAATTATACAAAGAAAGGAAAGTGCTGGAATAGGTAATTATGGAGACAAAGGGAAGTGTTGGAATATGTAATTATGGAGAGAAATGGAAAAGCTGGAATACATAATTATGGAGAGAAAGGGATGTGTTAATATAGGTAACTATGCAGAGAAAGGAAGGTGTTTGGAATTGGCAATTATGCAGAGAAAGGAAAGTGCTGGATTAGGTAATTATCCAGAGAAAGAAAAGTGCTGGATTAGGTAATTATGCGGAGTAAGTAAAATGTTGGATTAGGTAATTATGCAGAGAAAGGAAAATGGTGGATTAGGTAAGTATGCAGAGAAAGAAAAGTGAAACCATATGATGTAAAAAAAAATTTAATTTCATATGCATTATGACTTTCCTGGCTAGTTTTGTACTTGTGTGAAAAGAACTGATAACTGCAAAAGGAAAAAAGTAGTCATCCCCAGCTGCTGGTGGTCTGATATTGAGCAAGGAAGAAGGAGGCTACTGAGGAAGATAGGAAGTTGCTGTCCCAGAACAGGAAGGGTGAGAGTTGTAAGGAGAGAAGTGAATAAGCATCCAGAGAAACAGTAGAGAGGACACAAATAAGACATGATAGGAGTGGTGCAGTGCAATGTCTGTGGGGTGGCAGTGTTCCGGAGACATTCTGGAGGCTGCGATGCTGCCTATTTGCAGACACTCTCTGGTCTGAGAGAGGAGGTTGCCGTCTCCAGGCTGACCTGGCTAGGATTCATGAAACCTCCTCCCCCACCCAGGGACCACCAGGGCCAATGCCACTACCTCAGAGGTTGCCAAGAAAGAGGAGAGGCTGGACCAGGGTGGGCTCAAGGAGGGAGAGGGTGGTGGAACAGAGTTGCATCCCTCCAGCTGTACCTCTCCACAATTCATTCACTCTTCTGGTGGATAGTGGTTCATCTATGGAGGCACCTGCAGTGGAGACCAAGGAGGATGCTGGGAACCTTCACAAAGGAGACCCACAGGAGGGTGGCATAGGACCCCACAGGGGAAGGAAACAACTCCTGGTGGGGGACCCAATCATTGGGGGGTAGAAATGAGGAGGAAGGAGAGGGAGGGGTGCCTTCCTGGCACCACAGCTTGAAGGGACAGGAAGCAACCTCAGGATCATGGGAGGAGCTGCACAAGGAGGGAGCTGGATGTCATTGTCCACCTAGGGACAAATGACCTTGCTAGGAATGGGATCAGAGCAGTGCAAGAGGAGTTTGTAGAGTTGGGAAGGGCCTTAACAAGTAGCGATATGGTAACCTTCTCGGAGGTGCTGCTCTGTCTATGGCAAGGGAGATGTTAGGGCACTTCTCACCAGGAATTCAATGAGTGGTTGAAAAACTGTGTGGAGCTCAGGGTTTTGGCTTCATTGGGGACTGGGGAGCCACCTGGAGGATGCAGACCTATACTGGTGCGATGGTCTGCATCTGTCCGGGCAGGGACCAGGATCCTAGGTGAGAGGTTTAAATGCTACATTGGCAAGCATTTAAACTAGCCAAGGGGGGAGTCTGAGCCTCCTCCCCACAAAACATGGTGATTAGTGAGGTAAACACCAAGGTACAGAAGTTATTAGGGAGCAGAACAGATTTAAATGTAAAAAAAGGCAAAGGCAGTAAGGACAGAAATGGGGCTAAAAGGGGTAAGGCTATCAAAAAGTGGATTGTGATGAGTACCAATGCCCATAGTCTGTGTAACAAGCCCCTGAACTAGTGGCCTTGATGGAAGAGGTTGTTGATATTGTGGCAGTCACAGAAACATGGTATACAGAGAACCATGACTGGGATGTCAACATACTAGGGTACACAATCTACAGGAGGGACAGGGAAGGTAAAGAGGAGGAGTTAGCTCACTATGTAAAGGAAGGGATCAAAGCAACAGAACTAAAGAGTAAACAGGAGCAGATGAGGCACTTTGGGTCACCCTGGAGACAGGAAATGGCACCACAATCTCATGGGGTTGTATACAGACCCCCATCTCAGGGGAGGGAATGGACAAGGAAATGATAGAAGGCTTTCTTAGAATGGCAGAAAAAGGGAGATATTGTTGATGGGGACCTGAATATGCCAGATGTTAACTGAGAACATCTTTGCTGCAGGCACATCAAAGAGCAGGGTAATTCTTGATGCCTTACAGGGCGACTCAGACAGCTTGTATTGGAACACACTGAGGAGGCGCAATCTTAGACCTGGTGCTCCCAAATGGGGATGGAGAAAGAATCTCAGATTTAGAAGTGGGTAGCCTCCGGGAACAAGTGACCACCAAACAGTGTGGTTCACAATAAACACAGCCATACAATCAAGCCATACAAAAAGCAAGAGTACTGGACTTTAGGAGAGCTGACTTTGGGAAAATGAGAGAGTGCCTCAGAAAAGCACTAGCAAACAGGCAAGAAGGAGGGTGGAGGAACAATGGGGAGTGATCAAAACAGCCATCACAGAGGCAACAAGCCTTTGTGTAAAGCAAATCAATAAAACACAATGAAGGAAAAACACTATGGTTCTCAAAAGAAGTGGCAGGGAAGTTAAGGAAAAAAGGACAGCATTCAGGAAATATAAGGAAACACAGAAGGAGCAGGACAGAGAATTTATCAGTTAAAGCAGAAAGAGGCTGGGAAGGTAGTCAGAATAGCAAAGGCCCAAACTGAGGAAAGGATAGCCAATTTGTTAAGAAGGGGATAAGACCTTTATAGGTACATTAGGGAGTGAAGAAAGACTAAAGGAGGGATACTGAAGCTTAATAAAGGGGGGAATGTGCAGAGGGTGACAGTGAAAAAGCAGGGATACTGAACGAATATTTCTGCTCAGTATTCACAAAGGAAGAGGAGGGGGAGTTACCCAAACCAAACAAGAGAAACACTCTGAAGACGGGGGTTGATACCAGTCCATTTACAGAAGAAAGGGTTCTGAAAGAACTAATAAAATTGAAGGTGGACAAAGCAATGGGGCCTGATGGGATTCACCCAAGAATTCTAAAAGAACTAAGGGTAGAACTAGTGACACTGCTGACTACTCTCTTTAACAAATCATGGGAGGATGGGGTGGTACCTGAGGACTGGAAGAGGGCAGATGTGATTACTCTTCACAAAAGTGGGAGCAGGACAGAGGCAGGAAACTACAGACCAGTTAGTTTGACCTCAGTGGTAGGGAAAATGATGGAATCACTTCTGAAGGAAAGAATTGTTGAGTACCTAGAGGTCAGTGGGGCACAGGACCCAAGGCAGCATGGATTCACAATGAGAAGTTCATGTCAGATGAAAATAATAGATTTCTGTGACTGGGTGACCAAAGTAGTAGACCAGAGAGGGGCTGTGGACATGGCCTACCTAGATTTTAGCAAGGCATTTGATACAGTCTCACACAAAAGATTAATACACAAGATAGCCAGCCTTGGAGTGGGTCCCAAGGTGGTAGCCTGGATAAAAAATTGGCTAGACAACAGGACGCAAAGGGTAGTAGTAAATGGAGTACACAGTGAAGAAAGGAGGGTTACTAGCGGGGTACCGCAGGGTTCAGCACTGGGACCAGTCCTTTTTAATGTCTTTATAAGTGACATTGCAGAGAAACTGGAAGGAAAAGTATGTCTCTTTGCAGGTGACACAAAGATCTGCAACAGGGTCGATACACAAGATGGAGTGGAAAGGATGAAAAGAGACTTGGCAAGGTTGGAGGAATGGTCAAATGTATGGCAGCTCAGATTCAATGCAAAGAAGTGCAAGGTAATGCACATGGGAAACAAAAACCCAGGGGAAGCGTACACAATGGGGGGTGAGATACTGACGACAGTAAAAATAGAAAGGGACCTGGGGGTAATTAGATCATATGACCTAAAGGTGGGCAAGCAATGTGAGAAGACAGTAAGGAAAGCTGGGGGGATACTGGGATGCATAGGAAGAGGCATCAGTAGTAGAAAACAGGAAGTTGTTTTCCCTCTGTACAGACAGTTGGTGAGACCCCATCTGGAGTACTGTGTGCAGTTCTGGAGACCCCATCTCCACAAAGACACAGACAGAGTGGAGGCTGTCCGGAGGAGGGTAACCAAAATGGTGCAGGGTCTGCACCAGAAGACATACGAAGAAAGACTAAAGGAGCTTACTATGTATACCCTTGAGGAAAGAAGGGAGAGAGGGGACATGATAGAAACTTTCAAGTACCTCAAGGGAATAAACAAAGTCCAAGAGGGTAGCATCTTCCAGAAAAAGAGATGTGCAAGAACAAGGGGGCACAATTTGAAGATTGAGGGAGGACGGCTCAGAGGTAATGTGAGGAAGTATTTTTTCACTGAGAGGGTTGTGGATGCATGGAACGGCCTCCCTGAGGTGGTCGTGGAGTCAAGAACAGTGGGGGACTACAAGAATGAATGGGACAGGCATAAGGTAGTCCTAGTGGGGGGTAGGAGGAAGTAAGCTGTTGGTTAACTAGGATCTGCAGCTTATCTGTTTGGTAAAAAATGGGCAGACTAGGTGGTCCAAGCGGTCCTTATCTGCCGTCAAATTCTATGTTTCTATGTTTCTGCACTACAGAGATGGAAAAATATACAGCAACTATCAAGTATTTCCTCTTATTTTCCCAAGCTTTCATGGGATAGAACCATAAATTGTTGTAGAATTTGAAAATCATGTGATGTATTATGTTACTTTGATGCTGTTTTTATCAATTTTATTCAGCACCCAGAGCCTCTGGGATTGGGCGATTTAAATAAATTTTGCCTTGCCTTTGCCAGTTCACATTTAGAGTATTTTATTACTGAGCCAATTGCTCCACAACTTAAAAGTTGGTTGATTTACACAGGTACAAACACCCAACGCTTCGCCTTCTCCCTAAGGCTTCAAGGGGGTCATATTACTAAGACTTCAACACATTTTTATAGTCAATTTTCTATGCTATCAGTATGCTGTTTATACCTAATGTTAATTAAACAGTTAATATAAAGAAATGTGTTCTTTCTCATTAGCATTCTAATAGTTGGTGAAAAAATTATCAATAAAAATATTTAACACAAAATGCCCACTCATTAACACAGGAGCATATATATTATATCTATAACATTTTATTACAGTGCATAATAACACTAGAAGCATCACTGAGAACCAGGTACTTTAACTTATTAATCAAACAATTTAAACTTTGAATAAATTAATTGCCACCTGATGTATCAATACAAAGGAAATCCAACATCATGGAATAAATTGAATTAAAAAGCTCCTAGAAAAATTGTTGTATTTACAGATGAAGACACCCTTTTCTATAAATTCATATTTTCTTTAAATATATATGGGTCACATCGTAAAACGTATCCCAACAGAAATATATTACAAACCACAATACAGCAAACTGATATTAAGTAGATCTAGAAACAATTGTTTCCACAAAAACTTTAATAGATATCATGCTGCAAGTTAGTTTTCATTAGCTCATTTCTTTTAATGAAAAAGTAATATTAAGCTTTATCATTACGCTATTGCAAACATTACTAATTACACTCACGTCAAAGCTTAAGACACAGTGGTCCTATTTATATACTTATTTTTCCTGAATAACATAAATATCAATTATTTGAGACTCTCTAAGGTATTCATTATGAACAATAAGTCTAAGAGAGATGTGCATCAAAAAACAACCAAAAACAGTTAACATGCTTAAGATTTACTGATGCCGCATTTAGCACATAAGATCTAATGTTGATTTAAGTATTCCATTATGTACTGTGTTAATAATAATGTTCTGTCTTTGTTAATAATCCTTAGTGTGATATAAAAGTAATGATGTGTGTGTTGGGGGGGGATTTCTTATATGAAACAGTTTGTAATTTTATTAGTTAATAAGATATCTGATATTTTGAGTTCATTTTGAGAGTGTTTGATGACCTTCTTGACTTACTATTTTTGAGATTTTATTTATATTTGATGAATTATTAATGCCACTAATCTGAGTATCCTTATGTAATGACCATTCTGTAAAAAGTAACCATTTTTGCCTGAATATAGGCTAGTACACATTATACTAAATTGAAGTGATTTCAATAGTAAGTGATACTTCCTACTGTATATCGTTTATATAATAAACAGGTATTGTGCAGCCTTATGTGCTAAAAGTGGCATCAGTAAATCTTTAACATGTTAACTGTTTTTTGCTGCACATGTCTTTTAGATTTATTGTTCACAATGAATACCTTACAGAGTCTTAAATAATTGATATTTATATTATTTGTAAAAAATAAGTTTATAAATAGGGCCACTGTGTCTTTAGCTTCTACGTGAATGTAATTAGTAATGTTTGCATTAGCATAACAATAAAGCTTAATATTACTTTTTCATTAAAAGAAATGAGCTAATGAAAACAAACTTGCAGATTGATATCCATTTAGGTTTTTGTGGAAACAATTGTTTCTAGTAGGTTTCTAAATCTACTTTATATCAGAGTGCTGTATCTTGTTTTGTAATATATTTCTGTTGGAATCCGTTTTATGATGTGACCCACATATATTTAAAGACAGTATGGGCTGGATATTCAAACTGCGCCATTCTGAGGTGCAAGCCCCGACGCTGTGCAAAATAGTTGTGCTGGGGTGTGGCCCGGGCGGTATTCAAAGGAGTTGAGCTGTTGAGCAACTCCTTTGAATATCACCCCCCAGCCACAGCCACTGTGCATGGTGTAGTGGAACCCTGCGCCACCGCAAGTGGTCAGAGTGGATCATTAAACTTGCGGTGGCGCAAGTACCATTGTGCCATGTGCAAATTTCTGATCTTCAAAAGTTGACATGCAAATGGGGCCATAATTCATGCAAGGTGCAGGGGGGGCCATTTGCATCTGTTTATGGCCCCATTTGCATGCCATTAGCATGCAGGTGCGCTGATCCGAGGACTTGTGTCTGGTGCCCTGCCAGGCAGCAGCCATTGGGGATCAACGCCCCTGCTGCACTGATCACGGGCAAAATAGTAAATAATACCCCACCCCAACTGGCCCGATCCGGGCAAAAGCATTAATCTCCCCCTCCCATCTAGCCGATTGCGGGCAGCAAAGTGTCCCCAGAACTTATCCCGGTGGTCAGTGGACCGATAAGCCCGATTGCGGGCTACATAGATGTAAAATAACCCCAGCCCCAAGACCATATCCCTGGTGATTTAGTGTCCCCACCCCACCCACCCATGAAGGCCCCACCACCCGCTCCTCCCGCGGCCCGGCGGGCAGCCCTCCACCACCTGCCGCCTGGCCGCCCGCCGACTGACTGCCCGGTAGGGCTGCATGCCCATTGGTGCAGAGCTAAACCCAATGGGCGGCAGCCCATACCATACAAGACAGTCCAGATTTGTGAATGAATTCGGGCGCAGCCCAACCGGCAGTCAGTCGGTGGGCAGGGGCAGCAGGCGGTGGCATGCTTCTGCTCCGCTGCATGGGGAAGTGGAGTGGTGGGGCTTCATGGTGGGTGGGGTGGGGACACAAGATTACCATGGATATGGTCTTGGGCGGGGGTTATTTTATTCTATGCAGCCCACGATTGGCTTATCAGTCCACTGGACCACCAAGGATAAGTTGGGGACACTCTGCCTCCACAATCGGGCCAGTGGGGGGTTGGGGGGATTTCTTACACTCTTGCCCATGATTGGGCTGCGGGGGGGCACAGGGACTGGGTTGGGGGCCAGCCACAGGTGGCAGCTGCTGTGTTGCGCCCTGCAATACAGCAGCGCACCTGTTGGTGGCCCTCGACAGGTTGGGGGTTGCACCTGCACAACTCTGCACAGCCCGGCTGAATATCGGGCTGTGCAGCTTATGCATGGTTCCTCCCCCTCCAGTTCAGCATGCATTCATTTGCATTGCGCTGTTGCTCAGCATGTTTTCTGTGGTGCAACTGCCTCCTGCTGAATATCGCAGAATGGAGCAAGTTTAGACTTGCGCAGGCGCAACACTATTGTGCATGGCACAACCCTTTTGAATATCTGGCCCTATGAATTTATAGAAAAGGGTGTTGTCATTTGTAAATAACAACCATTTTTCTAGGAGCTTTTTAATTCAGTTTATTCCATGATGTCGAATCTCCTTTGCATGGATACACCAGATGGCAGTTCATTAATTCAAAGTTTAAATTTTTGATTAATAAGTTAAAATACCTGGTTCTCAGTGATGCGTCCAGTATTATTATGCATTATAATAAAATTTCATAGATGTAATATATATATGCTCCTGTTTTAATGAGTGGGCATTTTTTGTTAAATATTTTTATTGATTATTATTTTTTTTACTAACTATTTAGAATGCTACTGGGAAAGAACACATTTCTTTATATTAACTGTTTAATTAGCATTAGGTGTGAATAGCATACTGATGTCATAACAAATTGACTATAAAAATGTGTTGAAGTCTCAGTAATATGACCCCCTTGAAGCCTTAGGGAGAAGGTGAAGTGGTGTTTTTTTGTGCCTGTGTAAATTTACCAACTTTTAAGTTGTGGAGCAAATGGCTCAGTAATAAAATACTCGAAATGTAAAATACTTGATGGTTGCTGTATATTTTTCCATCTCTGGAGTACAGTTATCAATTCTTTTTACAAAAGTTTGGGACTGGCCTCCTTTAACTGTGCCCACCAACTAACAACAGGGCCCTGGGTCATCATTTGGAATTTTGACAGTTTTGTGCTTTGCCCCCATTTCAGGGGCTAAGTATTTTTTTTTTATTTAGTTGTTTAACCAGGTATAGCAGTCTAAGCTGAAAGCTTTTTTACAGGAGTGACTAGGGAGCACAAGGAGGTTAAGTGACTTGCTCAGGGTCACACAGTATACAAGTGGAAGATGTGGGATTCAAACCCAGGTCAGGTTTGCTGGATGTCACCAGATTTGCAGCTCAGAGCCTTAGGCCACTGTGCTATACTGCCTTGATAATGCCAACGAAAAGTCTACATCTCGCATTGTTTCTGAGATACAGGCCCCGAAAGGCACAACGGATGCTGTAATGTTATCCTATGGGAAAAAGCATCAACTTCGGAGTGCCATAACTTTGCTGCCCTGTAATATTGTTTCACCAAGCCACAAAAAGGCACATCTGTGGGATGTTTGCTTTCTTCCCTCCAAATTTCAGCCCAAAAGACCAAACTATTCTTTTGCAGCAGGGTGTCAAAGAATTCCTGTCATTTTGGCCATGGTGTAGCAAAGTAGTGCCATGATTTGTGACACTTTCACAAAAAAATATGATAGTGTTGCAGATGTGACACTACCTCACGACACTACTTTTCCCAAAAATTTGAAAAAACATTTCTGGGGTGTTTAACCCCAAAATAAAGACATGGCTAGCATCCTCAAGGCTCGACTAGGTACACTCAACAAGAATTGTGTCCCTAGATGTTCCCAGTTTTAAATGTCAAGCATTTCTGTGATCAGTAACTGAAAATAATGGCTGACTCATGACACTACAGGGGTCATTTGAGACACTAAAAACTGCGTTTACGACACTCTTGAATTTTTAACTTTTCCCATTGACTGTAATGGGAAACTTGTCTTTTGAATAACTTTTGAACTGTTCAATATTTTTTCATGATATCTTCAAAAACACATTAGGGACCCCAGCTGCACATTCCCTGAAGATTTTAGACTGGTCATGTAAATCGTGCGACCTGTAGGCATGAGCAAAGAATGCACAAAAAAAGTAAACGTGCCCCAGAATGTTGCTTAATAACTCCACAGCTGTATATCCAACTGGTACAAAAGTTGGCAGATCCCAAGATCTGTGGATACACCCAATGCCTGTCAAATTTCAGCTGGATCCATTGAACGGTGGCAAAGTTATTAAGGTGCAAAATTTCACCATTTAACATTAAATGGGGTACTCGACCCTAACATAGAAACATAGAAACATAGAAGTTGACGGCAGATAAGGACCGCAAGGCCCATCCAGTCTGCTCATTTCTTTTTCTACCTTATAAATGTGCCATTGGCCTTTGCTCTGCCAGTGACCTATCTATTCATAGTCATTTGTAGTGCTCCTTATGCCTATCCCATGCCTGTTTGAAGCCCTGCACTGTATTCATAGCCACCACTTCTTGTGGTAAGCCATTCCATGCATCTACCACCCTTTCTGTGAAAAAGAATTTCCTCACATTCCCCTTAATCAGCCTCCCTCTAATCTCATGCTATGTCCTCTTGTCCTGCTATTTTTCTTATATTTAAACATGTTAGACTCTTTCACCTTGTTTATGCCCTTAAGGTGTTTGAATGCCTTGATCATATCACCTCTCTCCTCCTTTGCTCAAGGGTATACATATTGAGCTCCATTAATCTGTCCTCATATGTCTTCAGATGCAGTCCCTGCACCATTTTGTTGCCCTTCTCTGGACTGCCTCAATTTGGTTAATGTCCTTGTGAAGGTGTGGCCTCCAATACTGCACGCAGTACTCCAGATGGGGCCTAACCAATGTCTTGTACAGAGGATTATTACCTCCTCTTACGACTTGTGATACCCCTACTAAATTCAACTCACGCAAGTATTCAACAAATCTTTGATGAATGGGTTCTGGCAGATGTGTTTGTTCAGTTTATGTCACCAAGATTTAGTCTCATATAAACAAAATATTCCATAATTCAGTGGTTGATGACATCCAATTATGTTGTTTAATATTTGGTTTAGAGTCAGTGGTCTTAACAACGCTGAACAATTAGTATTTAGTTGTTCAATGTGAAGCCAAACCTTTATTAAAAGAGTTGTGCTTTAATTTGTGAGAAATTTCAGATACACACACAGAGAGAGGCCATAAAGAAAGCTACTGCCACCTCTCTGGTTTGATTCCAAGATGGAATATCGTCATCCTGGGACAGTTTCCAGGCGCTCATTAGTCCATCAAGTTTCTGTAATGCCTGTAACATCAGTCTTTTCAGTGCTAACTCTAGTCGAGTTCATTTTGTTGACCAACCATCAGCGTTTAACATAGATTATTTTGATTATTTTGTTATCCTGATTAGATTTGGTAAATGAGAAATGAGGAAACATTTGATCGTGTATTTTCTCTTTGATACTACTTTAATTGATTGAAGGTATAGGTGCAAAAGAATTGCATCTTAGCAAATATTTTGATTGAATAAAATGTTTCGATGATCAATAAAACTAGATTACCTGAAGGCACCAATTTGACAGTCTGTATTGTCTTCAATACTTTGTTGTTCTTGTACCTAGTTCTGGGATAGGTAAGTTGGAAATGAATATTACATTTTTTCTTTTTAATTTATCACCTAATTGACTTAATTTTAGACAGATATCCTTCTCACGCGGCTCACATTATTTGTGCTCACATGAAGGATATAACATTAGAAGGCCTGATACAAGTTCATCCAACCGCTGTTATATCTATTTGCACCTGGGAAGGAAAGACCAACACTTTATTTTCAGGGTTTGATATATTATTTTCTTTTATTGCCTTTGTTCTATTCATGAGATATTGCAATCTAGATGATTATGGAATCTATCTGCATAATTCCAGTGTATAGTTTATATGCTGTTGGCAACAGGTTACTGAGAGATAGTTCTGTAGACTGCAGTCGGATTTTAAGGTGGTATTGCTGTTAGTCACATGGTGTCAACTCAGTATGCATATAAATAGTTTTTGAGGTACAAATTGATGTAGAGATGTTAGTACTTTTAGATAGAAGTGGGTACCATCTGAACTGGAGTTTCCAGTTGAGGTTTCCTGTTCACTTCATCTCTTAGTTGATATGTCAGTACCCATATCCCTGGTAGTGCTATTTTCTGTGCACTTTTATTTCGTATCCATTTGCTTCTATTATGTTCAACTGTCTTCGTAATGTTTCTCCAGAATTCTCAATGTTTTTTACCAGTGTTGTTTTCATATTGGTTGTTTTCTTTCCCAGCTCCTTATATAATTTATCTTATGTGTTCAAACCATCTATTTTGTATTTTTCATTGTTCCTTTCACGCATCTCTCCTGGGTTTCAGCTGAGCAGAGATTTATTGTTATTCAAGATGTAAACTTAGGTCCTGCTCTGTTTTAATACAGTGCTTGATTTCATCCATTTTCCTGATGAGGTACTGACCTATTACCTTTCTAAACTCTCCAGCATGTTTTTTGATCTAGCTCAATTGTCCTTCATCTGCTTTTTTCCATGGTGCTACTTTCTCGTCTTTTTTGCTTTTGTTTTCTTTGTGGCATTGCTCATTTTTAGTCTTGTTGCACAACCGTGTACTCTGTTTTTCTGTGACATCATATGGCTCGCCTGGATGGCTCCAATAACTTTTTAAAAGTTTATTTGTTCCTGTTGTTCTTAATGCATTTTTGTAGTCTCTCCCTTGATGTATTTTGATATATTTGTCCATGTCACTTGGGTCTGCAGGTCTTCTCATTTTTTCCTTTGGTTAGGTTGTTCTTGTAATTAGCATTTCCTGCTCTTTCACTCTCTGTATGGGTTGAAGTGGAACTGGCGTTTTGTTGGTAGACACTTGATGTACTTTGCTGAATGTTTTGGGACGTGTGTCAGTTTTGTTTCATGTACCTGTATTGGTTGAGCAGTTGTCTGCTGCAGAGCTACTATGATAATGGTGGAGGCTAAATTTCACTCAAATCCTTCTTCTTTAACTGTTCAAGACTCTCATTTTGATGGTGCCTTTCAGATCACCAAATGTGTACTTTCATTGCATCTACTTTGTGTGGTTATTCTTTTGTGATGTTTGCTGATCTGATGCTCCACCTATATGTCTTTTTTCAAATATTATCGCAGTTTTGTTGTTGTTGGTAAGAGCTTTTTGCACATGCTGCAGTATACGTTCCTTTTCTGCTGGGTCCCATGTATCTGTTCTTCCAGCTTTGAAACCCTGGTACTCTTCCTTCTTTGCTACTTTCACCTGCTTCTTTCTGTAGTCTGCCTGCTAATATTATTACATATTTTGTTTTTATTTGTCCATTAGATCTAAAGGCCATCTGTCACACTTTTCAGTTTGTCTGTGGACTATTGGTCTTTGGCAACTTGTTCTTGACGTATAAGTGTATATCCTCTCATTGAAATTTGTGTGGTAGTAATAACAGTACATCATTTCTGTTTTGTCTTGTAAGTTCATTTAACTGTTTCAGTCCTCTGGGCTGGCCGCGTCTTTTAATCTTTGTGGCTTGCTGGCTTCTTCTGCCATGGTGGGACCCTGTTCTCCATGGTCTAACACTGTGGCAGGGGTGGTAGTAGTACTACTGCTAGAGGATGTGGCACTATCACCTCGTCCAAACCTTGCCTAGTGCCTAGGCTAGGGTTGGGCACTTTTTTATGCTGTGATCTGTGCTCCCAGCTTCTAGTTTAATTAACTATATATTATATATTTTTTCTTTCTCTATACAGCCATCTCACCTTGGTGAGATTCTGTTAAAAACAGGGCCCACTGTGTGAAGGTACACACTGAGACATGAACATGAAATAACTGTGGCTTGTCACTAGTGTCACAGATTGCTCCACCAATGAGTTGTCACTTTCACATCATCACTCCAGCTGTGCTCTCTCTCCAGAGTGAATTCGCTGATGGTACATCATATTACCCTTCCGGGCAAAACTCTTGTTACATTCAGCACATGTATATGGTCTTTCTCCAGAGTGAATTCGCTGATGGTACATCATATTACCCTTCTGGGCAAAACCCTTGTTACATTCAGCACATTTATATGGTCTCTCTCCAGAGTGAATGCGTTGATGTGTTGTTAGGTTACTTTTGTTGCCAAAACCCTTGTCACAATCAGTGCATTTATATGGTCTCTCTCCAGAGTGAATTTGATAATGTTTTATTAGGTCATGTTTGTCACCAAAACTCTTGTCACAGTTGGTGCATTTATATGGTCTCTCCCCAGAGTGAATTCGCTGATGCTTTATTAGGCTACCTTTGTAGCCAAAACTCTTGTCACAGTCAGTGCATTTATATGGTTTCTCTCCGGAGTGAATTCGCTGATGACTTATTAGGCTACCCTTGCAGGAAAAACCTTTATCACATTCAGCACAATATATGGTTTCTCCCTAGAGTGAATTCGCAGATGTTTATCATATCACTCTTTGTCAAAACCTTGTTACATTCAGCACATTTATATGGTCTCTCCAGAGTGACTTCATGATGATATATCATATTACTCTTCTGGGCAAAACCCTTGTTACATTCAGCACATTTATATGGTCTCTCTCTAGAGTGAATGCGCTGATGTGTTATTAGGTTACTTTTGCTGGCAAAACTCTTGTCACAATCAGTGCATTTATATGGTCTCTCTCCAGAGTGAATGCGATAATGTTTTATTAGGTCATGTTTGTCACTAAAACTCTTGTCACAGTCGGTGCATTTATATGGTCTCTCCCCAGAGTGAATTCGCTGATGTGATATCAGGTTACCCTTCTGGGAAAAACCCTTGTTGCATTGAGCACATTTATATGATTTCTTGTGACTTTGGTGTGTTACAGTTTTCTGCTGCACAGTAAAACTCTTATCAGTTCCTTTAGCAACATTTATTTTGCTTGGACTCTTCTGATATTTGATACATTTAAATTGCCCCTCTCTTTTATAAATCTGTTCTACAGTGATGAGATGTAGGCTAAGCAAACTTTTTGTGCATGAAGGATACTGATGAGGTTTCTCTGCTACATTACTCAGCTGGCAATTCTCAATCAATGATTGCTGGCTCCAACTCTCATTGCACTCGGACTTCCTAGTGACTGAAAATAGATATTTAATTAGTATTTACTTACAATAAGGAAATTGATTTGTTAGCTGTTTTATCTTAATCTTTTTGAGAGCTCCATCAACTTTCGTGAGATGTAACCTCAAAAATCTCTTTTTTCAGACATCTCCATTTTACAATAATATACAGTACTTTGGATTAAATTATTTTACAGCATTTCAATTTATTGTTTTTATTGATAAGATTCACAAAATGGATCTGACCCAATTTGGCTTTCATTGGTAAGTACATGGTCACAAGGGAGTATGTTGACAGGTAATAAAACATGGCAGTAGGGTATGCTAATCAAAACCAGTAATGATTCAAGACAAAAGATCATTAAGCAGCTTAAGCAGAACCATGTGGAAAATTTCCAGCATGGAAAAAAATATTTTCAAAATGCAGACAGAAATCTAAGTCAGAGTAGGACAGAGTAAAATATCAGGCTACAGATGTCCTTTCCCTAAGTTTAAAAAAAAAAACATTTTAAAATATGGGCTGTCACATACATAAGACACAGCACAATACAACAATAACTACCCCCTCCCTTGAGTAAAGTACAACAATCTAAACTTTGTTTTGGAGAGCTAGTGTACTGCTTGGGATGAATAGTCATTTTCAGGTGTAGTCAGCTATTGGTTCTTATATCTCAAATATTTTTCCTTTTCTGTTTGTTATTTAGAAGATTTTCCACCTGGCAGGTCTGGGTAATGTGAGGAGTAGCACTCTGTCTGGGGGGAGGGTCAGTTCTGTTCCTCCCATTACATAATCAGAAATTAGACCAAACATCTTGAGACTTCTCAGCCCTTGAAGCCTGAGCAGTGACTGTTACAAGCTACCAGGGAAAATGCAGGAAATTATGCAATTGCTAGTAAACAGGGAGAGACAGTCCCTGCTGCTTCATGTGGAAGTGAAACCTGGCAGTGGGAAATGGTTCTCATTGATTACTAGTGATGTCATAGTCAGTGTGGTGTCTGTGTTGATGTAATGGGAGGAACAGAGTGCTGCTCCACACTACACCCCAGTGTTGCCAGGTGGAAAATGGTCTAATTAGCAAACAGAAAGGGAAAAATACTTAAGAAGTGATGCTGGCTACATCTGAACATTTCAAGTAATTGCAGGTAGTTTGCAGGCAGTACACTAACTCTTTAAGGCATGTAGTAATTGGAGCCAGTCAGAATACAAAAATACTGCAGCTATGCCAATAATAATTAAAATCATTTTTTTACATATAGACTGTCACCAAAGTCAGACAGAGTAGAACATATCTGCATCTCACCACCTCTGTGGAGGGAATGAGTGTTAAAAGATGTACCAGACACAGAATTTCAGGTTCAAGACACAATCACTTTGTGATGTTTATTTAAAAACATAATATTTCCATCAGCAATGGCATATCCCTTCTTCAATACATCAGTTTGCAGTAACAGACTATGCATGTTCTTCCTCTGCACTTAGCACCTACTGACCCACCGATCTAATGTTTTAGTGAAACCATTTCATCTCAATGTTTGTCTTGTTTGTTTGGGGGAGCTAAAACAAAAGCTAAAGACAAAGAACTTCAGCGCAGAAGCACTGAAACAAGGGTTACCTCAATGGGCAGTGGCAAGAAAGCCAAGTTTCAAAGATACACATCATCACACATACCCCCATAATAGAAAGCATTATGGGATGCATATGCACATCACCATAAAATCTCAGACTGGCTCAGTTTACAGCAGGAATGCATGGTACTAAAAGGGACTCTCAAACAATCTGCAATTTACATGCATTTAACAACACAACAGGGGGAGGTTCTGATACGTCTACCTGGTAAATACAGGTTACTCACCTGCAACAGGAGTTCTAGGAGTGGTATATGTTGTTCATCCACACTTGCTGGCAGGTTTCTTGCCACTTTAAATCTTGCCGGAAGGTCTTCAAGCTGGCTCCTCCCACCCACCCACGTGGTAAAACTCTCCGCTCTGCCCCATGATGCCAGATCTAGCTCACTGGAAGCCAGGTTGCCGTCGAGCCGGAGAGGTTATGTGGTTGTGGATGAACACCATATACCACTCCTCAGAACTCCTGTTACAGGTGAGTAACCTTATTTCTAGGACATAGATATGTTGTTCAATCCACACTTACTGGCAGATTCCTAGCAGTTCTCCAGGAGGAGGAGGCAAGGCGCGAACCCCCTACTTGGGAAATAAGGACTGGAGAACCGAGGTCCCAAAACCAGCATCCCAGCATGACTCAAGGTTGATGTGGTAGTGGGTAACGAAGGTGTGAGCTGACTTCCAGGTAGCAGCAATGCAGATTTCCTGAATAGGGACATCCCTGGAAGCAGCCACCGAAGCAGCAGCATGGTGGGTAGAATGAGCTCTTATCCCTTTGGAAGGCTCCATGCCCACCAACCTATAGCAGAGATCTATTCAGGAGATGACCCACCTGCCTATCATTCAGTTGGCTGCAGGTCTGCCAGGTGCGGCTTCAGTGCAGGTGACAAACAGCTGGCGAACCTCTCCCTGAACTTCAGCCGTCTGTTCCTTGTAATAAGAGAGCGCTCTTATAGGGTCCAAAGTATGGAGCCTATATTTGACCTCCAAGGTGTGACTGGGGTAGAACACTGGCAGAGTCAACAGCTGGTTGAGGTGAAACTCCAACACCACCTTCGGAAGGAGTTTCAGGTGGGGGCACAGGACACCTTGTCCCTGTGGAAGACCAGATAAGGAGACTTGATGGAAAGCAACTGGAGCTCTCCCATCCTTCTGGCTGATGTGATAGCCACCAAGAAGGTAGCCTTCCACAATAGGTGAGATACATTACACCTGTGCATCGGTTCAAATGGCTTGCTCATGAGCTTAGCCAATGCCAGCAGTAGATCCCACAGAGGTGGAGGTTCTCGCACCAGAGGGGATATGTGATCAAGGCCTTTGAAAAAGCACCCAACTATTTTCTGGTTAATTAACTGCTTCCGCCCATGCCCGGTAAGCAGAGATGGCTGCCAGGTGCACTTCAAGGATCGTCAACCGAAGCCCTAGCTGAGAAAGGGACTACAGGTAGTCCAGAATGCTAGCCAAAGAACAGGAGGAAGGGTCCAACCCTTTAACCTAACACCAAATGGGGAATTTGCTGTTGCTAGCCTTGCTTGTAGAACAGAAAGCAGCTAACTAAAATAGCTACATTTTCTTATTAATTTAAAACTTATCTCAGCAAGAGTCAGTGTCTGTTGAGATTAAGTAGACAGATACTTTATTAGAAGTAGAAGGGGTCTTATTTAGAGTTAAAAAAGAAAAAGAAAGAAAGTCAGTGTGTGTTCTGTGCTGGGAAGGGTATTGTATCAGCTGACTTTGCTAAACTAGTAGGAGGAGAGAAAGCTTAATTGGGGGTGTGGCTTAGACACTATAAAAGCAGGTGACTCAAATTACAACTTCCTGTTGCTAGCCTTGCTTGTACAGCAGAAAGCAGCTAACTAAAATAGCTACATTTTCTTATTAATTTAAAATATATCTCAGCAAGAGTCAGTGTCTGTTGAGATTAAGTAGACAGATACTTTATTAGAAGTAGAAGGGGTCTTATTTAGGGTTAAAAGCAGGTGACTCAAATTACAACTTCCTGTTAGCCTTTTTTCTTACTAATTGCCCTCCATCCCGCCCCTCCACCCACCAACCATAAGCCACTTCTACTTTTATAGCCACTGGATCTGACTGTCAACAGGAACTTCCTGTTTGGCAGTTGGAAGGCAAGGATCATAGAGAAACATTGGTTTTGTCAACCCTAAAGGAAAAAAGTAGCTCACCCCCCCAGCTGCTGGTGGTCTGACATTGAGCAAGGAAGGAGGCAGCTACTAAAAAAGACAGGAAATTGCTGTCCCAGAACAGAAAGGGTGAGAGTTGTAAGGAGAGGAGAGAGTAAGCATAGAGAAACAGGAGAGGGGACACAAAATATGACATGATAGGAGTGGTGCAGTGCAATGGCTGTGGGGCGGCAGTGTTCAGGAAGACATTCTGGAGGCTGTGATGCTGTGCTATTTGCAGTCACCTCTCTGGTCTGAGAGAGGAGGTTGCCCGTCTCCAGGCTGACCTGGCTAGGATTCATGAAACCTCCTCCCCCACTCAGGGACCACCAGGGCCAATGCCACTACCTCAGAGGTTGCCAAGAAAGAGGAGAGGCTGGACCAGGGTGGGCTCAGGAAGGGAGAGGGTGGTGGAACAGAGTTGCATCCCTCCTGTTGTACCTCTCCATAATTCATTTGCTCTTCTGGTGGATAGTGGTTCCTCTATGGAGGCACCTGCAGTGGAGATCAAGGAGGATGCTGGGAACCTTCACAAAGGAGACCCACAGGAGGGTGGCATGGGACCCCACAGGGGAAGGAAACAACTCCTGGTGAGGGACTCAATCATTTGGGAGGTAGAAATGGGGGAGGAAGGGGAGAGGGAGGTAAGGTGCCTTCCTGGCACCACGGCTTGAAAGGACAGGAAGCGAATCCTCAGGATCATGGGAGGAGCTGCATGAGGGAGCTGGATGTCACTGTCCACCTAGGGAAAAATTACCTGGCTAGAAATGGGATCAGAGCAGTGCAAGAGGAGTTTGTAGAGTTGGGGAGGGGCTTTAGACAAGTAGCACATGAGGTAACCTTCTCGGAGGTGCTGCCTGTCTATGGCAAGGGTGATGCTAGGGCACTCTTCACCAGGGAATTCAATGAGTGGTTGAAAAACTGTTGGGGGGGAGGAGGTTTCACGAATCCTAGCCAGGTCAGCCTGGAGATGGGCAACCTCCTCTCTCAGACCAGAGAGGTGCCTGCAAATAGGGCAGCAGAAGGAGTAGCTCTCTATGTAAAGGAAGGGATGAAAGCAACAGAACTAAAGAATAAACAGGGAGCAGATGAGGCACTCTGGGTCACACTCGAGACAGGAAATGGCACCACAATCTGCATGGGAGTTGTATGCAGACCCCCATCTCAGGGGGAGGGAATGACAAGGAAATGATAGAAGGCTTCCTTAGAATGGCAGAAAAAGGGGAGATATTGTTGATGGGGGACCTGAATATGCCAGATGTTAACTGGAGCACCTTTGCTGAAGGCACATCCAAGAGTAGGGTCATTCTTGATGCCCTACAGGGGGCATGCCTCAGACAGCTAGTATTGGAACCCACTCAGGAGGGAGCAATCTTAGACCTGGTACTCTCAAATGGGGATGGAGAAAGAATCTCAGATTTAGAGGTGGGTAGCCATCTGGGAACAAGTGACCACCAAACAGTATGGTTCACGATAAACACAGCCATACAATCAAGCCATACAAAAGCAAGAGTATTGGACTTTAGGAGGGCTGACTTTCAGAAAATGAGAGAGTGCCTTAGAAAAGCACTAGCAAACAGGCAAGAAGGAGGGGTGGAGGAACAATGGGGAGTAATCAAAACAGCCATCACAGGGGCAACAAGCCTTTGTGTAAAGCAAATCAATAAAACACAACGAAGGAAAAAAAACACTCTGGTTCTCAAAAGAGGTGGCAGGGAAGGTTAAGGAGAAAAGGATAGCATTCAGGAAATATAAGGAAAGACAGAAGGAGCAGGACAGATAACTTTTTCAGTTAAAGCAGAAAGAGGCTGGTAAGGCAGTCAGACTAGCAAAGGCCCAAATGGAGGAAAGGATAGCCAATTCTGTTAAGAAGGGGGATAAGACCTTTTATATAGGTGGGCCAAGCGGTCCTTATCTGCCATCAAATTCTATGTATAGGTACATTAGGGAGTGAAGAAAGACCAAAGGAGGGATACTGAGGCATAATAAAGGGGAGGGAATGTGGGTAGAGGGGGACAGTGAAAAAGTAGGGATACTGAATGAATATTTCTGCTCAGTATTCACAAAGGAAGAGGAGGGGGAGGTACCTAAACCAAACAAGAGAAACACTCAGAAAATGGGGTTCGATACCAGTCCATTTATAGAAGAAAAGTTTCTGAAAGAACTAATAAAACTGAAGGTGGACAAAGCAATGGGGCCTGATGGGATTCACCCAAGAATTCTAAAAGAACTAAGGGTAGAACTAGTGACACCTCGGACTACTCTCTTTAAAAAATCATGGGGGGATGGGGTGATACCTGAGGACTGGAGGAGGGCAGATGTGATTCCTCTTCACAAAAGTGGGAGCAGGACAGAGGTAGGAAACTACAGACCAGTTAGTTTGACCTCAGTGGTAGGGAAAATGATGGAATCACTCTCAAGGAAAGAACTGTTGAGTACCTAGAGGCCAGTGGGACACAGGACCCAGGCAGCATGGATTCACAATGGGAAGGTCATGTCAGACGAATCTAATAGATTCTTTGACTGGGTGACCAAAGTAGTAGACCAGGGAGGGGCTGTGGACATGGCCTACCTAGATTTTAGCAAGGCATTTGATACAGTCCCACACAAAAGATTAATACACAAGTTAGCCAGCCTTGGAGTGGGCCCCAAGGTGGTAGCCTGGATAAAAAATTGGCTAGACAACAGGATGCAAAGGGTAGTAGTAAATGGAGTACACAGTGAAGAAAGGAGGGTTACTAGCGGGGTACCGCAGGGTTCAGTACTGGGACCGGTCCTTTTAATGTCTTTAAGTGACATTGCAGAGGAACTGGAAGAAAAGTATGTCTCTTTGCAGACTCACAAAGATCTGCAACAGGATTGATACACAAGATGGAGTGAAACGATGAGAAGGACTTGCAAGGTTGGAGGAATGGTCAAATGTATGGCAGCTCAGATTCAATGCAGAGAAGTGCAAGGTAATGCACATGGGAAACAAAAACCAGGGACCAGTACACAATGGGGGTGAGATACTGACAACAGTAAAAATAGAAGGGACCTGGGGGTAATTATATCAGATGACCTAAGGTGGGCAAGCAATGTGAGAAGGCAGTGAGTAAAGCTGGGGGATACTGGGATGCATAGGAAGAGGCATCAATAGTAGAAACAGGAAGTTGTTATCCCTCTGTACAGACAGTTGGTGACACCCCATCTGGAGTACTGTGTGCAGTTCGTTCTGGAGACCCCATCTCCGCAAAGACATAGACAGAGTGGTGGCTGTCCAGAGGAGGGCAACCAAAATGGTGCAGGGATTGCACCAGAAGACATACGAAGAAAGACTAAAGGAGCTTAATATATATACCCTTGTTGAAAGAAGGCAGAGAGGGAACATGATACAAACTTTCAAGTACCTCAAGGGAATCAACAAAGTCCAAGAGGGTAGCATCTTTCAGAAAAAGATGTCTAAGAACAAGGGGGCACAATTTGAAGACAGAGGTGGGACAGCTCAGAGGTAATGTAAGGAAGTATTTTTTCATGGAGAGGGTTGTGGATGCATGGCACAGCCTCCC
Organism: Neoceratodus forsteri; assembly: GCA_016271365.2. NCBI lineage: Eukaryota > Metazoa > Chordata > Ceratodontiformes > Ceratodontidae > Neoceratodus > Neoceratodus forsteri. Next base: position 500,370,975 of record CM057457.1, read on the forward strand.
TGAGGAGGTTATGGAGTCAAGAACTGGGGGAATTCAGGAATGCATGGGACAGACATAAGGCAGTCCTAGTGTGGGGTAGGAGGAAGTAAGCTGTTGGTTAACTAGGATCTGCAACTTATCTGTTAGGTAGGAAAATGGGCAGACTAGGTGGGCCAAGCGGTACTTATCTGCCGTCAAATTCTATGCTTCTATTTGAAGGCATAGCATTTTCTGGTCGACTCCTTATGGGATGCCTCAACAATATTGAGAACCTCATCAGAAAAGACCCAAGGCCTGTAACTCTAGCCGCTCAGGAACCAGGCCGTCGAGTGCAGGGATTGAAGGTCTGGGTGGAGTTCCTTCCCCTTGTTGACTGAGATAAGGTCCGGGTAGACTGGAAGACACCTCGGAAGCCTGGCGCTGAGGCTGAGGAGATCAGGATACCAGAACTGATGTGGCCAGTCTGGGGCTACCAGAATCACCTGCACCTTGTCCCTCTTCACCTTGAGGATCAAGGGAAATGGAGGGAAGGCATAGAAGAGGCTTGGGGTCCACGGCCTCAAGAAGACATCCCTCTGCAGTGAGCCCTGCTGAGGGGGATGGGCATGGAACAGACTCAGCTTTGCATTCTCCCTGGAGGCAAACAGATTCACCTGAGGAGTGCCCCAGTGGGAGAACAGATCTTGTACTACCTCCAGCACGAGAGACCACTCATGAGATGCAGCACTTACCCAGCTTAGGGCATCAGCCAGAGTGCTGAAGGCTCCTGCCACATGGATGGCTAGGAGATATGCCTCCAGTCTGCTCAAGAGAGACCAAGTACGGACAGCCTCCTTGCACAGAGGCAAGGATTGCATCCCGCCCTGGCGGTTTAGGTAGTACATGGTCGTGGTGTTGTCCATCTAGACCTGGACCACTTGACCCTGTACAAATGGAGCGAAGGTGGCGAGGGCTAGTCAGACCACTCAAAGCTCCAGCAGGTTGATGTGGCATCGAGTCTCCTGGGGGGACCAGAAGCTGTGCACTCTGAGCTCCCCCAGATTGGCACCCCAACCCATCAGAGAGGCGTTGGTCACCACAGTGACCGTCGGCTCTGTGCAGACAAACTGGATACCCTCCGGCAGATGAGCTGGAATGAGCCACCACTGGATGCCATTCCACATCTCCTGGGTCACTGTCACTGGCTGGTCCAGGGGACTGGAGTGCTGTGACCATTGGTGGGCCAGTCCCCATTGCAGGGGACGCAAGTGCCAACGGGCCCAATGGACCACACTGCTGCAGACCACCATGAGGCGCAGGAGGTGCAGGAAGTCCCAGGCAGGGTGCAATTACCCAACCAGAAATGACTGTGCAAAGGAGGAAAGGACTTCGGCCCTGTCCGCCGGGAGCAGTGCTCTGGCTCAAAGAGTTGAGCTCTGCCCCAATGAACTGAATCACCTGCAATGGCATGAGTTCTGATTTGGCCTCATTGATGAGGCCAATCTGAGAGCAGACCTGGAGGGCCAGATCCCTGGCCAGCGCCACCTCCAACTTGGAGGGGACTGCAATCAGCCAGTTGTCCAGGTATGGGTACACCTGGACCGTTCAGCACTGCAGAAATGCTGTCACCACTGCAATGCATTTGGTGAAAACCCTGGAAGCTGGAGAGAGGCCGAAGGGCATGGCCCGGAACTTGTAAAGGGATCCCTCTGCTCTGAAGTGGAGGAATCGCTGGAGAGACGGATGGATTGGGATGTGAAAGAACGTGTCCTAGAGGTCCAGAGAACAGAACCACATGCCTCAATCCAAGGATAGAATTATCTGAGCCAGAGTGACCATCCTGAAGTTTCGAGACCTTAGGAACTTGTTCAGGTCGCCAGCCCCCCATCTGTTTTGGGACCAGGAAGTACCTGGACACAAACCCTGGGTCTGGTGGAGGATCCTCCACCTCCTTGATCACCTCCTTCTGGAGGAGCAGGGCAGTGTCGGCTCGATGAGCTGACAGAGAGGCTGTGGATGCCGATGACCCTATGGGGCGATGGGTGAATAGGGTGGGGACTGCTCCAAATCTAGAGGCAGGCCCTTTCCTACCACTTCCAGCACCCAGCTGTCCATGGTGATATCTGACCAGGCAGAAAAGAAATGGTGGAGTTGTCCACCCACGGGGGGCCCAGGGAGGAGTGATAAGGTTGGGAGTGACACCCCTCAACCCGTCGCTGGGCAGGCTTGGAGGAAGGACTGGCCAAGGAACCTCCTGGACCTTTCCCTCCAGGCTTCCTGCTGGAGGAAGCAGCAGGCTTGGCTTTGGTGTGCCAAGTGTGAGCCTGCTGGCCCTGATGCTGGTGTTGCTGAGACAGACATGCCGCAGGGGCTGAAGGCCAAAAGAGCTTAAGCTGCTGCTGGTGACCTTTGTCCTTCTGTGCAGACATGACAGAGTCCAAGGTGGCATTGTAATTCTCGATCCATTGCAGATGACCCTCCACCCTGGAACCGAGCAAGTCCATATCCAAGAAGGGAACATCTGCCAGCTTGTGCTGGGTATCCACTGTAAAGGTGGAGATCCGCAGCCAAGCTCTGCGACTCATGGCCACTGGCCACTACTGACCAGGCACAGGAATCTGCAATGTCCAGGGAAGATTGGAGCTGCTGTTTGGCCACCGCCCTTCCCTGATCCTGCACCTGCTTGACTGTCATCTGAAGGTCAGCTGGGAGATGAGGAATCACCTCATCCAGGGAGCCCAAAAGGGCATGTGAAAAGTGTGCCATCAGAATGGCTGAACTGGCCTGATGAAGGCCTAGGGAGGAACCAGCACAGACTTTTCACCCGGAGTAGTCCAGTTTATTGGATTCCTTATCGGGTGGCTTGTCCACATGCTGAGCATTCCTGAAATGCTGGAAAATGCTGTCAGTCACTTACCCCTCCATGGAGGGGTGCTCCGAGAAACCAGAGAGTGAACCAGTGAGAACAGCATACTTTCGAGCCATCCTGACAGAAGGTGCCGGACAAGAAGCTGGCCGCTGCCACAGCTCCAGGGCTGGGCCAACAATGGCTTCGGCCACTAGGAAGGCCTCCAAGGGGGTGTCCCCTCGGTCCAGTATCTCCATGAGGGGATACTTGTTTCATTTTGAAATGGGTTCAAGCTTCATCCCAGTGGACTCAGAGATGAGCCAAAGCATTCCAAGGAATGAGGATGGACTCTTGTCCAATGACTGACCCCCAGTGGACTCCAGGTCAAGTGGCCTGGAGAACAAGGAGTCGTCATCCAACTCTGAGGAGTCTGCAAACAGCTGGCAAGTGCCTGAGCCACCCTCCACCTGCCGAGGTCAATCGGGAGTGAGGGTGACAGACAACCGGTGGGGCAAGCTCTGACCCAACTGAGAATCCTTGGTCGGGGCCCCATATTTAGGTTGTGGAGGAGGGGGTTCCATCACAATGGGTGGCACAGCCGGTTTCAGATGAACAACTGGTGCTGGCTTTGGCACCTCGACTACAACGAGGGGTTGTTCTGGCCGATCTGGTGACAGCCGCTTAATGGTCAAGGAAGGCAACGGAGTCGGCTTATTCCCGGACAAAAGGAGCTGCTGCCACATTAGATCCTCGTGGCACTGATGCAATTTGCACTGGAGCCTATCCTCCGAAGAGGATGAAGATGAGGTTGAGCAGCGCTGCCGCTTTCCATGGTGCCAAAACCAAGACTGTATATGTCAGGAGGATTGGCTAGACATGGAAGAGGTCAGAGACCAAGAACTTCAGGGTTTCCGAGGGTGGGTCTGGGAGGGGGAACCCTCTCCTCCCTCAGTTCAGGAACCTTAACTGGGGACTCCAGCAAAGGCGGCACAGGCAAGTCCTCGGTTTCCACCGAGGGAACTGGTGAAGAAGGGTTGTCAGCTTCTCCAGCCGACAGCCCATCCGACGGGTCGAGAAAAATCTCGACTGCGTCGATGGGAGTCTCGGCTTACTGACCTGACAGGGACACCGTGAAGCCAGCGGCCTTAGCCACAACCTTGACCGAAGTAGTGTCGCCTATCTGGGGAAGGGAACCTCTCCTGCTCCCACGAACACTGACGGTGGGCCATACCCTTAGAGTCTTTCTTTTTGGACCGAGAGGAATGTCCCGAAGGCCCCTCTTCCTTGGTGGAGAGGGATTGACAAAGCTAGTTAAACAAAGCCATGTAGGAGAAGCCCAAGGAGAGCGGGATAAATTCCACGACCGAGGAAGAAGATGCTGCGGCCTGGGTCACTTCCTCCTCGAGGGCGATCATCTGTTCCAGCTGTTCAACCAAGCCCACAACCACGGACACCACCCAACGGGCCTCCTTCGACTTGACCGGAGAATAACATTTCTTGGGGTGCCCAAGTTGTAATCTGGCATCACGATCCTCTAAGACCATAGCCGAAAAAGATTTGCATAAGTTGCAGGCCTGCGAATCGTGGCCAAACCCCAGGCAGTAAACGCACGTGGAGTGTGGATCGGTCCGGGACATCTTCTGCCCACTGTGGCACAGATGAAATCCGGGAGTCGATTTGTCCATCACAGCCACGAGGGAAGATAAAGATTTGTGAATTTTAAAATTAGTTTTGGGTTAACTGAAGAGTTTGGAATCAGGCCTAAAACGCAGAGCGCAAAGGAGGGAACCTGAGCTTCCAAGCGGTAAGGAAAATCTGGCGTCATGGGGTGGAGCAGATAGTTTTACCTCCCGGGTGGGTGGAGGGAGCCAGCTTGAAGACCTTCCAGCAAGATTTAAAGCAGCAAGGAACCTACCAGTAAGTGTGGATTGAACAACATATCCACGTCCCTAGAACTTAATTTCTACAATACAGTCACCCAGTACTTTTACCTTTATCAAACACACCTAGTGCCATGGTATTTTCAACATTTATAGGTTTCATACATGTACAGTACATCAAGGTATTTTATGACATCGTACCATTGCATACTAAATTTAAAAATGAGGAACACAGCCTGTTGTTTTACATTGTTCGGAGGCCACAACAACAACCTCTCTGTAGGAGGGCCTGAGAGGGAAAAGGAAAATTAAAGAGGGCACTACAGCATAGTCAAGAAAGGGGAGGTGGTGCCCACAGGTGTTCAACTTTATGGACTAGAAACTGAAAAGGATAGATTAGGCTAAGAAACAGTAAAACTGTTGCAACAGATTCAAGATCTGTCCTCAAGAGTTGCAGGATCTCCTTATCACATCCTCCCGAATAAAAACAGAAAAAACACTTTTTTTTATAATGCAGTCACCAGAGCCAGTCAATTTCTGTACTACAGATAGTCACCAGTCACAGTGCAAAGTGAATGTATTCTGACTGGCTGCAGTGACTGTACTATAGAAATGTGATTCCCCCAGTGAAGAACAAAATCCCATTTTTATAATGGAGATAGCCATGAGAGCGAGTCACAGTACAATGGAACTGTATTCTGACTGGTTCTGGTAACTATCTGCAATATATAAAAGTGATTCCACCCAAGTAAAAACAAAGCAAACACATTTTTAAAATTTAAACCATTAAAGTCAATCAGAGTAAAAATCAAAATCACGTGTATTCTTTATGTATTTGAAATTACTCTAAGTGGGACAATCCCATGAGATACAGCAGCTCATTTTCATGGGGGTGGGAGGGAAGCATAGCATCAGTTGGCAGGTTAACATAGACCAGTAGGAATCGTTATCTAAAAGTTAAAGTATACAGAGGAAAATCAAACACGGTGTAGCTATAAGTAAATATGAACAGTACTCAAAACAATCACACAGTGAGTTCAATGCTTTTTGTCCCCAGAACCCCGCTAATGAAGACACACACCATATCGTGTGTGGTTGCTCAGTCTGGCAATTACTTTACTGAATTATCAAATATATATCACAGTTTGCAATGATCACAACATGGTACATATCCACAATTTCTATTTACAATCTCTTCACAATAATGTTTATATACATTATATACATCCACATTCTTGTTCAATTCTCTATCACTTTCTTCTTTTTCTTCTGCCCCGCAGAGGTACATCATGGGGGCCCTGGCCTCTTCCTCATATGGTGTAAAGGGGCATGAGCGTACACACCGTGCCCCAGCCTTTTGCTTGTAAATCCTGTGTCCTTTAAGTGTTTTCCATTCCCCCCCTTTCTTTCCTATCCTCCTCCTCCGTTTCCATTAGTCCACCTCCAGCTTGCGATGGACTTCCCCCTTCCTACCTTTTATCCTTCCTTTCGCCTATCTTGTCTCAGAGTCAACCAGCCTTTGATGGTGTTTGATATTTCAGTGTTAAAATAAATAAAAATAAATAAATGTTTATTTATTTAGTTTTTGTTGACCGGGTAAGTGCACTAGACAAATCCCTATTTTCAGGCACAACCCAGGGAAGGGGGGATACAGATGAATGTCAACTGACTTTATAGATTTACTGATGCTTTTCTGACAAATTCATTTGGGAGGAGGGGTGTGCAATAAGAAATTGTGTATGCCAAGATCCCACTTTTGGTCCAGGGTGGGTGCTTTAATTACAAACATGTTTAGAAAGTTAGTAAGTTGCATAATATGTCCAACCAGCAAGTCCAGTTAAGCATGCCAGGGTGTACAACTAGTGAGCATAAAAGCCTTGCCTGTGGAGAATTTTTGGCGACACTTGGAGAAATGCTACATTAAGTATGATCTTACTTTTACAAGTGTTACAGAACCTCATACAGTAAACATTTATTTTTTCTACATGCACTTCAGTTTCACTGCAAGAGTGGCCTAACATAGCTAAACAGAGAAAGGAGCATTCATGCAAGATATCTAACTCTGTTATACAATGATGCATAAAATTCAAACAGGACATCATGCAAATGTCATAGTAACACCTAGGGCCTACTGAATCTAAAAAGTGGCAGTTCTGGATGTTGTGGCCCTCTACACATTTATCAAGGTAGCCACCACCATCATCTTTGCATGTTTTTTTTTTCGTACGAGGCCAGATCCAGGCCTGAGAGGTGTATCCCATCTCCCTGGTAATATTCATCTACCCATTCTAGAATTTTATGGTGGATGACTAATCCTCCCATACCTTTGAACAATCTGCCCACCTGTGCATTCATGCACTTCTGGGCCATGTCCATTCCCTTGTAGCTCTCTGCTTGATGCCACACCCTTCAAGGCATGATCTCAGACCAGGCCAGAGCAACCTCCGGCCAGCACTCTTATTTTTTTCACATCATGCTTTATTTGATAAAATATGTCCAGCCAGGGCCTTGCCCCCAGGTCGTTACCACACAGATTATCACAATTAGGTCTGGCCGTTTATGGTCCTTCCTGATCTCCCTGAGTTCTGGTAGCAGCTGTGCCCACTTCATTCCCTGTTGGCCTTTCCATACCAGATGGATTGTGTTGCTATCCAAATACAGCTGCTTTCCCCCTTGTCTCCTGGCTGCCCATTTTTCTGCCCAGTGGTTAAATGAATGCCTACAGATCCACGACTCAAACCTCTTGGATGTCCCTGAATAACCAGCAGTAGACTAAGTATATTGTTTCTTCAGTCCCCCCAAAGTCCTCCCTTCCCCCCTTCTTCCCTTTCATTTTTGTACCTGCTATGGGAAACAAAACAGAGATAACATTGTTGTATTTTACGTATGTACTTTTTATAACAGTCAGAAGTCCATCTGCCTTTTTCCTTGATCTTTCTAGGCCTGTTGCCTTGTGCTGCCATCATTAAGGCCTCACCAGTCCTAAGAGTGGGAGGAATGTCCTTCCCTTGGTTCCCCCAAAAATCTGAGGCACTTGTGCAGCACAGCTGTTACCCTGAGACTGGCTTGCCGTCCCCATGTATGAACATCCTCTTTTTGGGCAGTCTGCCGTGTACACGTGAAGAGCCCCCACTGGGGAAACAGTTGCATTAGGATGTTTCCTTAACCATACCCTACTGCACTATCCCTGCTGATTGGTCTTTGATCTTCTTAGTAGCACTGCAATTGCTTCCCCAGCCCATTCTATGTCATCCCACTGTAGCCCCCTCCCTCTGACATCTTGCCGTACCCCACCACCTTGCTCAGTCTAAATGCCCAGCTACACATGGTGGTGTACAAGTCTTTAAAGAGCACTGCTTCACTCCCTGAACTGCAAATGTGGTATAGCACCTCCATCAAGCTCACCATCAAGCCCCTATTCTGCTTCTTATCCACTCCCTGTAATCATCCTACATCATTCTGTGGACCAAGTTGCTTTTTGTTGGATCCTCCCAACCTTCAGCGTACAGATCTGCCCTATGGCCACCAAATGCACCCCTATGGTTGTATGCACCACATTCTGGTTCCATCCTGCTACAATGAATCTAGCCACCTGCTCCCGTGTCACTGCTCCACTTACTTGTCCACCATACTGTTCCCAGAATTTTTGAAATGCCCTCAAAGAGGTTTCATAAGCCCTAAGGGTCCTGGAGGCCAACAAGTTGCAGAACAGTACTTAAGCTCTCACAATCCAATCATCCATACATACGTTGGGATGGTGGTCTGCCACAACTCTGCTCCAGGTGCGATGGTCCTGAATTTGCCCATCTGCAATTGGGAGAGGCAATCAGCTATCACACTGTCCACACCATCAATGTGCTTGGCCCTGAATGACTTGTTCAAGGGCAAGCCGAGACACACCATCCTTCTCAACACCCTCATGACCCTTTCTGACTTCATCCTTTTCTTGTTCAGCAGTTCCACAACTGCACGATTATCACTCCAGAATGTGACTTGCCTGTTCCTGAGCTCCCCTCCCCAAACTATCATTGCCACCCATATGAGGAACAGCTCCAGAAAAGTGATGTCTTTTGTCACTCTTTCCCATACCCATTCCTCCAGCCATGGTTCTGCAAACCATCAACCTTGGAAATAACCCACATGCCAATGCCCCATACCACATCCATGTACAGCTGCAAATCTGTATTGTATGGCCGATTCTCCTGCCAGAACATCTGCCTATTGTATGTCTGCAGGAAATGCCCCCAAACTACCACATCATCCCCAGTTCCTTTATTAATATCTACTCAGCGATGGGGCTGTTTGGCCCCCCCCCAAGTCACACAGGCTAAGCGCCGCGTAAACGTGCACCCTGGAGCAATGGCTCTACATGCAAAATTCAGTTGCCCCAGCAGCTGTTGCGCCTGTTGTAGTTGCATCTTCTTGTGTCACCTGACTGTCCCCAACAACTCCTGTGGTCTTCTTACCTTTTGGTCTGGTAAACTGTACAGTTCCTGGACCATGTCCAGCTCCAACCCTAAGAATTCTATCATTCAACTGGGCCCTTCAGTCTTATCTTCCACTAATAGCACCCCCAAATCTTGGCATAGAACTTTAAAATCCTGAAGCATGACTTTAGTCTTCTTTTCCCCCTCTCCAATGAGCAGGAAATCATCTAGGTAGTGCACCACCATCTGACATCCATACCGTGTCTGGAAGAACCACTGCAGCCAGGTACTGAACATCTTAAATGTGGTGCATGCTATCGCGCATCTCATAGGCATGGCCTTGTCAAAATAATACTGCCCTTCTACCTGAAACCCTACCAAAGCCCAATCCTCTGGCCTAAATGGAAACAGTTTGAACGTGGCCTCTATGTCTGTCTTAGCCAACCATGCTCTCTGCTTAGACCTAATGAGCCGCACAGCCTCCTCCAAGGTGGCGTATGTGACCCTGCTGTCTTTCTCCCCAGTAAAGTCATTGACTGAATCTTCCATCGGGTAGGATACGTGATGCATCACCCGGTACTTCCCCAGCTGTTTTTTGGACACTAAACCCAATGGTGAAACCCACAGATTCGCCAACTGGGGGAGGCAAATGGGCCTTCCACCCTCGCTGAATACAACTCCTTCCAAATTTTGTGTGCCAGGGTTACCTCCTTCCCCATGTGAATTGGATGCTCTTTGCCTTCGTCTCTTTCCTACAGCCTTGAAACTTTAAGCGAAAACCTGTCCGCAGTTTACTAGCAGCCTCCTGGTCTGGGTAGTTCCCCAACCACCTCTCTATTGCCTCCACTCTGATGGGTGTCCGAGCCAGCCAGAAACCTCCGCCTGCTGGTCTTTCAATTGTCCTGATGTCGTGTCTGATAGGTGTGTCCCCTCCTCCAATGCTTTCCCCTGGTACCCTTCCCCACTGCTGCCCCCTAAAGAGCCTTGGTTGGTCCATAAGGGCTGTTGGTATGAGTCATCCTGGTTGATGGACCCCTTCTCCCAGCAGCACTTGCATTTGGATGCTGGATGGTGCTCCCCACACTTAGTGCATAGAGGAACCGGAGGTTTGGCCACAAGCAGAATGCCCTATTGTATCCCCAACAGGCCTGCAACACCATCCCCCAGCCTCCTTCCCAGTTGGACCTGTGTAAATTTCCAGCCACAGGTCAATCTGCCTGGCATCCCATTTCACATCCCCAAAATGTGCCATTCTTTTCCTAAATTTCTCGTCATATGTTAACCAACCATGGCCCCCTTTTTATACACATTCTTTATAATAATGGAATAGGTCAAGAGTGGGGTAGTGAGCTCTAGCCGCTCATGGCAGGGCTGTGGGACAATGGGGTCTGCCCCTTTAATTGGGCAATCTTCTTTATAATACAGATTACATGTCACTAAACCCAGACAGTACAGCAGCAAATATCCCAACAAGCATTTATTAATGCAGAACATGTTTTCTCACATTATGTTACTAGTTCCTGTAGCCACTGCCCTGTGGACTTTGGGTTCTACTGAGCTAAGTGGTATAGGTCCCCATATTCAGCGACAGACATGTGCGCTGTGTGGACAGAAGTACTGTGTGGTAATTGGTGAGTAGACAGCTTGGGGTAAATATTCAGACAGTTACTGCACCTCAACAACAGCCTGCTGTTTAAATATGGGGCCAGGATGACACAGTGCTAACTATAGCTCCACAGCACTCATTGTTGACTATGGTCTGGTTATCTATAGCTCAGCTTCCACCACTACCATCCTCAGAATATCAGTGGCATTCAGTAAAGCATGCTGACTTCTTACTGGAGCAACAGGCCTTACCCACACATGTGAACTGTATGTTCAAACAGGTTGGTTTCAGCTAAATGGGAGGATTAACTATCAAACCTGCTTGTTCACTATAAAGGCACTTCTCAGGCTCCTACCTTCTGGTGTTATAAACTTACTCAACCCATCTTGCAGCTCCCAGCACACACATAGCTCAGTCAACCAACTCTTCTTTGTCCCAAGATGCTGGACTACACAAGGGCAATGACCTTCTGCATATAGAGCACCATACGGTTTAATGCACTGCCCAAAGATCTCTCTTCCTTACCAAAATTGGGACCATTCAGAGGCTCTCTTCATCAGCATCTTGCAGCTAACAGTTCCTGTGACTTCTTTAATTCATGTGACACTACCTCATTAGTACTGACACATCCTTGTGTACCTACTGTACGTCTCCCCATTTCTCTGCGAATTACCTCTTTCAACCCTAACAGCTCTGCCCTATTTCCTGCCTCATTCACCGATCCTTCTTTCACCTCACTCCTGTAACCCTCCACCTTCTTTCCACTGTTTATCTTCACTTACCTGAACTTCTGTTCACCCAAATCTAACTATACGTACTTGATAAAGCACCTTGAGCTATAAAATATTGACAAGAAAGTATTTAAAATTACAATATGACATTAACAGTGCAACTAAAATTAAAACTATGAATTGGTAGGAAATCAAAAATAACTTAATAAGGGGAGCTTTATTAGGTTATTTATGATTTCCTACCAATTCATAGTTTTAATTTTAGTTGCAATAGTAATGTCATATTGTCATTACAAATACTTTCTTGTCAATATTTTATGTAATACCATCCATTATATGTCTGTCACCCTTCCCACTGATGTGGAACCTTTGTAAAAGAGCTGTTATGTGCTCCAATGAATTGTAATCCGAGAATGAATAAATAAATTGAAAATAATGATTATGTATTGTGCTGACACAGCCTCAAACAGAATATGGCCCACAGAAGCCTAATGCAGGGTTTTAAATAATTGATTAGCAGTTTTTTTCTTGGGACAATACTAACTGTTTAGAAAGTATTTATATAGGTTTTCAAGAAGTGTTACCTTTGTTAAACACAGTGAGGCAGGTGCTATGCATTCTCACAATGTTTTAGCACTTTTATGAGCAAAACGCTAATCAATTTTTAGAGTTAAATAAAACCCTGTAATGAGGATAGCACCGCCCAAATGTGCTGAGACCTTTGGGTATGCAAGGATCTAAGTGCCATTTTTATGCCAATTATGGGCTAATTAGCTTGTTTGCATATCCCCATGAGAACCAATTCTATAGCTGTCAAACAACAGTGGCATGGTAGCACAACTATAACCACAGCAAACTATAACCAGGGCAAAGTGCAATAACTGAAAATGGAAAATGTTATTTCTTTTTTTTTTATTTGTGTGTGAATATATGTGATTGTGTGTGAATATATATGATTGTATGTGAATATATGTATTTTGTATTGTCTATCTGTAATGACTTGCCAGTCAAACAATAAATTGCCTTTGAACTTGAACACAACAATAGTTAGGGTTGAGTAGGTTGTTTAATGTTAAACCCCTAATTCTGCACTTCAATAACTTTGCCCCTGTTCAATGGAATTTCAAAGGTTGCATGCTAAGTCAAGGGGACGGGCAAGGTCTCTTTAACTGCCAAGTTTTTTTTTCAGTCCAATGTGCATATTTTCAGATCCAGAGAGTGCAGAAAGAGGAAACAGTTTGTTTCTAGTATTTTATCACAACCTACAGCCCAGGCAATTTGGACTTTTGGTCTAAAATGTTCAAAGTGGAAAGGGCCCATCCCAGAATTGTGTCTTTTACTGGTTTGATGAAAAACAAAACTAATTCTTTCCAGAGGAGGAGCTAGGAAGAACTCAAGGTGCTCATGAGGAAAGTTAGATGTCAGTAAGTGCTGATCCTGAATGTTACACGATGGTCTGGAGGACAGGATGCCAACTTCAGATTCCCATATCCTGCTAACTTTAGCTATAACCTCATTTTTATAATTTACCACTGAAAGGGAGGACACAGTTACACCACAGGAAATATGTAAAAGCCTTTCTCAAACACCTAATACTACTACTGCTACTTCTCTCAGGAAATATTCACCCCAACCAGGAATCTCCAGAATCTGGCATCAGTGAAGTCTGACAGTTCTGCTACTCTATCCTTGGCAAGTATAAATATCTGCAGCCTCCTTCTGAGGAACGGTACCATCACTGCCTGGATCTCCCAACACAACCTGGACATACTACTGGTTGCTGAGACATGGCTAACCTGAAAGATCCAAGACTCTGCTAGTGCCATTCCTGGTTACACATTCTTTGGGCATGACAGGCCGACGAAGAAAGGTGAGGGCTGCGCCCCCTACCTTAAAGACACACTTGTGGGTCATGTTCTGGCCCTACCAAACACTGGAAATGACATTCAGATTCTAGCCATTAAGGTACTACTCAGCACACACAATAAGCCATTCATCATTATGTCAGTATATATCCCACTTAAACTGACTAATTATCAGTATATATCCCACCTAAGCTGACTAATCAGGGCCTTTCCCCCCTCTACAATTGCATCAGCTCCTGTGGGTGAAACTGAGAAGTGATTCTGCTTGGTGACTTCAATGTCAACTGGCTGGCCCCCTGTGCAAGTACCTATAAGGATGCCTTAGGAGCTGCCAACCTGGCACAAGTGGTAGAGTCACCCAATTGGATAAACTACAGGTTGGGGACCTCCTCTCTCTTGGACTGGGTCCTCACTAATCGACCTGAACACATCACTAAGTCTGAAGTACTCCCAGACTCCATAAGTGACCATTCTCTAGTCATTTCCCTCTGGTCTAACAAATTCAACAACACCCACCAAAATTTATTGTCAGTAGAATACTTCTACTTGGTTGATTAGGTCCATTAAACACGCACCTTCTAATCACTTGACTGGTCTCCAGTTGATGATGTATTGATGCTCAAGACATGGATTCAGCCCTAGAATACTTTATCACTACCTTAATGCAGCATTTGATATTCATGCTCTGTACAAGAAATTAGGGGATGACTAAATCCAAGGGTGACTCATGACGTCCTTGAACGGATGAAATCTGGTGACCAACTATGGTACCGTGCATCCAACACCCTAGGGAATACTCAGGCATACTAATCAACATGGAATGCTTGAATGAGCGCTATCCACCAGGTGAAAGACTCCTACTTTAAGAATGCCCTCGCAAACACCCGGAATGATGGGAGGTAGTTCTGGGGACAACCTATCTGAGGTAAATGGAAAAAAAAAAGTTTCGCCGGCAATGCTTAACACTGATGGAAGTATCACCTTGGATAAAGTAGCTAATGCCTTCAACTCAACATTTTGTGACTCTAGTCATGTGTTCCCACCTAACGTCTTTGATCTTACACCAACAGTAACCAATCCCACCATTCCCTGAGGCAGCACAGCTGTGACCCCCCCATTTTATTTTAAGGCCATCACTAAAGGTCTAGCCAGGAAGTATCTACTCAAAATACTCGGAAAGTCTAGGCATAGTGCGGACTCTCTTGATTTGAAACTCATCACCCTCATCTTTGATGAAGTTCTGGCACCCCTTATGAAAATTCTCAATAGCTCTCTTATGCTCTCTCAATTCCTAAGCAAACGGAAGTCCGCTGTGGTGACTCCTATCCTAAAAAGTGGTGACAAGACTCTCACAAGCAACTACAGGCCTATATCCATCCTTCCCCACTCTCCAAGGCTTTGGAAAGGATAGTTGCTGAATAACTTGTAGACTGCCTGGAAAAATATAACCTCCAATGTTCCCAACAACATGTTTTTTGTCAAGGTCACAGCACCACCACTGCACTACTACACTTCACCTCCTTCATCCACCAAACACTAGACCACAACCAATTGGCCAGCGCCACCTTTACTGATCTGACTAAGGTGTTTGATACAGTTAACCACTCCCTAACTGGACAACTGTCACATCTTGGCCTTTCACCAGATGGCACTCAATGGGTCCAAAGTTACCTTAGTGACCACTCTCAGCAGATCAGAACAGGAGACACCATCTCAACTCCCCCCCAGACCATTTGAGTGTACCACAAGGTTCCATCATTGGCCCCCTACTCTTCAGCACCTTCATGAATGACCTCCCTGTTACTTGCCATGACCAGATTCTACTCTATGCAGATGATGCAGTTATTTTTCTCGAGCCACTGACCTCCATCACCTCCAGCAACAGCTACAGCATAGTTCCTCAGAAGCTGAAACCTGGTTCAGGTCACGCAGACTCATCCTAAACTACTCAAAAACTGAATCAATGTTGTTTCATGGTACTCACAACAAACACAAGCTCCAATAACTGCTAATATACAATACTGGTGGCACTGTGCTAGAACAGGTAGACCAGTTCAAATACCTGGGAGTGACTCTCGACTCCACTCTTTCATACTCCACACATATAAATAAACTTGCTAAAGCTGTGAACACACACATAGGCCTGCTATATAGGTATAGGCACTGTCTGACAGATGAAGCATTAAAACTTGCCATGCAGAGCTCAATCACTTCTTTAATTGACTATGGCCTCATAGTTTATGGATCAGCTACTGACATTGCCCTCCGGCGTACAGCCACAGCCTTAAACAAGGCCTGATGGCTCCTCACCACAGCCTCTAGGCTCACACACACATGTGATCTCTATGAACAGGCTAACTGGCTACAACTTCAAGGCAGAATTACGCATCATACCTGCTTACGTGCAAAGAAGAGAATGCCAGGCCTCCTTCCACCAGGGGTTCAGTCTATACTTTCACCTCACTGTGCCATCTGCTGTACCAGGAGTTCTGTAAGACTACTTTTCACAGGTCCCCACTGCTGGACCACTCAAAGGCAGTTCTTCTACAAAGTTAGGGCCTCTAACTGGTTCAACACACTCTCAGTGGATATCACCAATGCACCGAATCTCAGCTCCTTTGAGCACAAACTATGACAGCACTTAGTGGCCAGTGCCTACTGTGACTGCTATACTTAAATTCCCTGCTCACCCTCCTGGCCTCTCCATTACTTATGCACTCTCCCCACACCCCACTGCCTCCCTATTAACACTTTCCAATATCTCATGTCATCCACCTCAGCCTCCTCCCTTGCCCTCAAATTTCAATCCTCCCTCTCTCCATTTCCTCTCACATCCTTGTCCCTCCCCTCATCTATTTCCCCCTGCACCTCCTAGCATGCACATTCTCTCCGTTTCTCCCTTAGCCCTCCTTAACACCCTTCTACTTCTCATTTTTCTCTCCTTTCTCCTACTTGCCCATCCTAACTCTCTTCTCCTCCCCCACCAATCTTGTTACCCCTACTTACATCTCCCATTCCTTCTTCCCTCCCCTCTGCCACAGTCTACTCCTGTGCTTCACCACCTACCATATCCCTCCAATCCCCCACCCCTCCTCGGTTCTTGCCTGTCCCTTACTATCTTCTCCTCTCACCAACTACCTCTGACCCCCTCATGCACTTGTCAAATCACTATTTCAATTGTATGGCAGTCAAGAAACTGGTTTTAAGACGTTGGAAGGACCAGTTGGTTTTATCATATGCTGACTGGTTAAAGGAGTTAATGTCATATCTCCAATCAGAAAACTTAATTGCCAGTTATAAGGATCGTATGGATTTATTTCATAAGAGATAGGGTAAACTTCAGTCCCTATGTTTGCCTTAATAGTAAGGTCTGACGACCCGATCCCTTGGCCCTCATATAGCATATATAGTGTTTTTAGTTTTCTTTTGTGTTATTGTGGATCCTAGACCTGTTCCTTTCTTTTGTCAGTAATTTAAACTGTCTTAGGTTGTTAAGTTACTCTGTAAATAGACTGTGATATCCAGATTTCAGGTTTTTGTGTTTGCGGTCTTTTGCTGGTGCACCCTTAGGGGAGGGAGGGAGGAGGGGAGGTGTGGGGGATTATGTATTTCCTGAAGTTTGGCTGCAGGATATGTATTTTGTGTTTTCTTTACTTCTTTTAAGCATTTCCTGATATCCTGTACATTTGTTTAATGGGGGACGGGGTTTGGTTTTGTTATGTCTCTCTGGTTTTGTTTTTTGTTGCTTTTCTGTCTTGGTTGTATTGTTTGAAACCAATAAACTTAAATTTAAAAAAAAAAAACTATTTCAATTGTAACCACCCCAGGTTCTCCTTGTATAATGTTTGGTGATATTGCACCATTGCTTCCATCCCAAGTTGATCCTGACAAAGCCTTTGGCATCTCATGCATTCTGTAATGTTTTACCTGTTATTAATTCTACTGTCTTGTCTTATCTGGACAAAACCACTGGCAGCTCATGTACTGTAATTGTAGTAACTGTTCTCTACCTGCCTGTTCTTGTCTATACTTGTCCATTGTCTATGACATGCAACTTTTTTTTATAAGAGCACTGTTTTGCTCAAAGGTGTTATCTGAAATTGTCACAAATAAACAAATGCCACAGAAGAGTGCGAGTCATCATACTGTTTGAGTAAATGCAGCTTATAGCTCATGTAGGGTACAAGAAATGCCCGTAATGTGCTGATGTTTGATTCAGTTTTGGGAAAGGTTTTGTCATTTAAATATAGTTCAGTTTGAAACACAGCAATAATCATGATAAGTATGTAGGAGCTAAAGAGATATTTCAGGCATGTATATGTTTGCATAAGTATATGCTTTTCTCGAGGCAGCTGGTTTAAAAAGAACATAAGATTTGAATCATCAATTCAGCTTGTCCAAATCAGTTTGGCAAATAAAAGAAATCATGGAATCCAGAGGAGAAAAGAAAAGTTGAGCTACGCTGTCAAAAATAAGAGGTCTGTTAATGTCACCAGATTTTCACCCATTGTCTGAAGGTATACCAGCAATATTGCCCCCACTAGTAAGCCCAGTTAGAAGAAAAAAAACAGACAAGGTAACACTGAATTTTTTTTGTGCAAAAAGAATATGGCTGCACATAGTGTTGGGATCACATTTTGTATTAGCCCAAGTGGAAAATGGACAAATGTGGGAGGATGACTTAAAAGATGATGTACAAATGGCAGGTACTTCTGCCAGTCCTTCACATGAAATGCTACCTATTTTGGCACAATATGCTGCTCAAACAGGCCTCATATATACCCAGATCACCTTTGATGGTGTACACCAATTAGTTGGGCATTCTAGCATCAGTGCAGCTTCGGCTGACTTAAAATCGTGAGGCCTTCAAGGCCTATTGGAAAAAAGTGGAGATAGCTTACATTTTAAAAAGAAGTATTGGAGGATATAAAAGGTTCTTTGCAATGAGTTACCATTGCTCTTTTAGATATGAACACCAAATTTCAAACACTGACCTCTAGAATGGAACACTTCAAGGAAAGAGTTTCCCAGATAGAAGACTCCATGTGAGGAGCTCCACAGCAGATACAGCATTATGAAAAACAGATACAGGCCTTGAGACAAAGTTACAGAACAAGATCAGGTGAAAAGAGTGAATATTAGGCTATGTAAGCTCCCGGAGGGAGTAGAAGGAATTGAAAATCTGGTGGCTTATTTTGAAAAGATTCTAACTAACCACATGAGATTCAATGAATGGTTGAAAAAGTGGTGTGGAGCTCAGGGTTTTGGCTTCATTGGGGACTGGGGAGCCACCTGGAGGGATACAGACCTATACTGGTGTAATGGTCTGCATCTGTCTTGGGGGGAGCCAGGATCCTAGGTGATGGACTTAAATGCTTCACTGACAAACATTTAAACTAGCCAAGGGGGAGGCACTGAAAAGAAGCAGGGAACTCACAGCCTCCCCCCACAAAACACAGCAATTAGCAATGTAAACACCAAGGTAGAGAAGTCCTTAGGGAGCAGGACAGGGATAAATGCAAAAAAAGGCAAAGGCAGTATGGACAAGGATGAGGCTAAAATGGGTAAGGCCATCAAAAAATGGAGGGTGATGAGTACCAATGCCCATAGTCTGCATAACAAGCTCCCTGAACTAGTGGTCCTGATGGAAGAAGGATGCCTGGATATTGTGGCAGTCACTGAAACATGGTACACAGAAAACCATGACTGCGATGTCGACATACTAGGATGTACAGGAGGGACAGAGCTGGTAAAAGAGGAGGAGGAGGAGTAGCTCTCTATGTAAGGGAAGGTATTAGAGCAACAGAACTAAATGAGTAAACAGGAAGTAGATGAGTCACTATGGGTCACCCTGGAGACAAGAAATGGCACCACGATCTGTATGGGGGGTTGAGTTGAATGGCCTTATATCTTTGCAGTGGCACAGAAGATGGGCCTGGTTGCATAGCTCAGCAGATGGGTAAAATTAATTTATGATACACTTACAGCAATAAAGTCAATAATATAAGTTCCACAAAGATACCTCTGAAGAGAGGAACTATATAAGGATGTCGTTTATCCCCCCTTAGTTTTTGCTCTTATTATTGAACCCTTAGCTATCAAAATTAGAGGAAACAAAGAAATCTCTGGTATAATACTTAATTTGAAGGTGGAAAAAATAGGATTATAAGCTGATGATATTTTACTCTACATCACCAAACCAGAGATATCAATTATGCATATAATTCAAGTAACAAAATCATTTGGTTAGTTCTCAGGATATATAGAATAAATTGGGCCAAAACAGCCTTGTTAAAACTAAATAAATATATATTTCAGGGGATACCAGGAGTACAAATGAAAACTGCAGATGATAATATTAGATATTTTGGAGTCAAAATAAACCCTCTCATTAAAGACCTTTATAAATTAAATTATGAAGAACTATTAACGCATATTGACTCTGATCTTAAAAAATGGAACTCACTGTATCCAACACTGATTGTCAAGGATAATCTAATTAAAATGCAAATTTTGTCTAAGGTACTCTTTTTGTTTGAAGCTCTGACAATCCCAATCCTAACTACTTCTTTTTTTTTTTGCAAAACTTAAAACTTTAGTTATGAAATGTTTATGGAAAATAATAGTGTGAGGACCGCATTACTGGATTTTTATTTATATTATACCTCAGCACAATTAGTACAACTTTGGTATTGGCTTCCTACAGAAAAATTGGACTTTCCCTTTGCATAAATTGAATTAAAAGCCCAATTGTATAAGTAATTTATCAATTTGCTTTACTCTGGTATCCCTACTAAGAAACTAAAATCAGCAATAACCATTAAGACCACATATCAATGTTGGATCTATGCTCAAAACAGGATGAATAATATAGGAGATATCTCCAAGTATACCCTGATTTATAAAAATGATAATTTCATCCCATGAATATCATCACATATTTTTAAAACTTGGGAAGAAAGAGGGGCTATACAATTAGGGGACATCTCTTTTAATGATTAAATATATACATATAAACAGCTGATTAACAATTATAATTTCAGTCTTGCCCATCTATTTTATTATTATAACCAACCTAAATAATTTCTTTAATAAAAATAAAATGCATACCAAGTTGAGAGAACGGCCCCCCCCCCAGCAATCATGATTAGAAATCTTTAGGAGAATAAAGCTGGGGGAATTATTATTTGACAGATTCATAATATGCTTCAAGAGACATTGGACCACAGCATTGACAAAGTCAGGTGAAAATGGGAAGTGGATCTGGGTATCCATATTTCAGAGTCACCGTGGCAGGTCATTATAAAAACATATCTAGAAAATGTATCTTTAGTGAAACTGCAACAGATACAAATGAACACTACACACTGAATTTACTTCACCCCCAAAAACTGCACTTGATAAATCCAAATATATTGGCTAAATGCCCAAGATGCCCCAATACAACAGGCACTCTAAATTAATTTGATTGCATCATGCCCATGTCAGTCTTAAATTTTGGCATGAGACTGAGAAATTTTTCTCAATGAGTTTTTAAGAAACAAATATGTTTTTCTTCAATGGCAAAGTTATTAATAATTTTACTGGGAAAAAAAGAGACTGGAACCACAGCAATGTAAAGTATTATCACTGTCTCTTATAGTGGCAACGAAATGTATACTTCAAAAATGGAAGGACCCTGATCCACTGGTATTCAATCAATGGCTGAACTGAGTCACAGATATATTTATCCTGGAACATGTTTGGTATCTAAAAAATAGTAAAATAACTCAGTTTTATGAAATGTGGAGCCAGTTCCAGGTAGAATTAAATAAGGAAAAGTAAATAACTTTAAAATAGCAATTTACATACATAATAAAGTATTAACAGGATCTCCCCTCTGAAGATGATCAGAGAATGGAGATAAGGTTCCTATCTGAAGCAAACATTTGATGAACAGAGTGGACTCTGACCCAAGGATCTTACAAGAGGGGAAGAATATTCTTTCCAAAGTTATGACTTGAAATGTAATTTCACAACATGCTCAGGAGGGTGTTTTAGACACAGGATTGATACCAAAGAAGAATTTGGTCATTCAGAAGAGGATTATCTCTTGTGAGGGGGGTAATCATGTTTTCTGAGGGAAAAAAATATTTTTTCATGTAGTAACCAACTATTTTGTTTTTCTTACTACCCATAAAAATGATGCCCTACAGAGACACCAACACATGTACTGCATGTTTCTAAATGTGACTTGCTTAAATCCCTTCTGCAGGTAGTGTTTTTGAAAAACAACCTAGAAATGTGTTTTTAAAGCTTATACAAATTATTATTCTGTGAGATCATTTTCTTCTTTTGTATGGCCATATAGGATTAAGGCCATTCAAATGAGGATTTTGGACATCATTTTTTTTTACAGTATATTCTTTTGTATAAAGGAATCTTCTTTCATAAGAACATCTCATGAAAGATGCCTTCATGTGAAAGGTTTTTCCACATGCTTCTCTGGTATAAATGTACCTTCCTCTGTGAGCGCATGGAAATCTCACAAAAGAAAATGTCTTCATGTGAAAGAAGATATGAATTTAGTTTAGTTTTACATTCTTCTGTCATATGAACCATTTCTCTTTTTGTGAGCTCAAGAAAATGTATCGAAAAGCAGTTCATATAAAAAAAGGAATTCACAGTTGAGGCCAGATATTCAAACTGTGCTATTCTGTGGCACAAGCCCTTGCGCTGCTCAAAAAAGTTGTGCAGGGTGTCATGAGATTAGAGGGAGGCCGATTAAGAGGGAATGTGAGGAAATTCTTTTTCACAGAAAGGGTGGTAGATGCATGGAATGGCTTACCACAAGAAGTGGTGGCTATGAATACAGTGCAGGGCTTCAAACAGGCATGGGATAGGCATAAGGGAGCAATACAAATGACTATGAATAGATAGGTCACTGACAAAGGCCAATGGCACATTTATAAGGTAGAAAAAGAAATGGGCAGACTGGATGGGCCTTGCGGTCCTTATCTGCCGTCAACTTCTATGTTTCTATGTTCCTATGTTCAGGGTGTGGCCAGGGCGATAGTGGACGGAGTTGTGCTATTGAGCAACTTCTTTGAATATCGCCCCCTGGCCACATCCACTGTGCATGGCGCAGTGGAACTGCACCACTGCAAGTGGTTAGAGTGGAACATTCAGATGCGATGGTGCAAGTTCCATTGCGCCATGCGCAGAAGCTGCGATATTCAAAAGGGGACATGCAAATGGGGCTATAATATATTCAAGGTGCATGGGGGCCATTTGTATCTAATTACGGCCCCATTTGCATGTCATTAGCATGTAGGTGCGCAGATCCCCGACGACTTGCAGCTGGCGCCCTGTCAGGCAGCAGGCATCGGGGACTGACGCCCCCTGCAGCCTGATCGCAGGCAGAACAGTATTCTGTCCCCCCCCAGCAGCCCAATCCGCCCAGTAGCCGATCGTGGGCATAATGTACATCGTCCCCCACCCCCGACTAGCAAGATCGCGGGCATGCAGTACCTCCCCACCCCTGACTAGCCTGATTGCGGGCATACAGTAACTCCCTACCCCCGACTAGCCCAATGCATGAGGCAAACAGTAACTCTCCACCGCCCGACTAGCCCGATCACGGGCATACAGTAACTCCCCACTCCCTGAATAGCCCAATCGTGGGCGGCATCTCCAACCCCCAATGTCCTGAATCCCTAGTGATCTAATGGCCCCCCACCCCTACCACCCATGGAGCCCCACCAGCCCGCTCCCCCATCAGCCGGCAGGCAGCAGCACCCCACCCGCCTACCACCCTGCTGCCTGCCGACTGACAGCTCAGAGCATGAGCCAATGGGTGAGCAGCCTATTCCATACAAGGCAGTCCAAATATGTGAATGACGAGGCGGAGCGGGGTGGTGGGGCTCCGTGGGTGGAGGGGTGGAGGGCCACTAGATCACCATGGATTCTGGATGGGGGTTGAGGATGCCGCCGCTATTGGGCTAGTCGGGGGTGGGGAGGTACTGTATGCGAGCCGATCGGGCTAGTCGGGGTGGGGAGTTACTGTATGCCCATGATCAGGGCTAGTCAGGGTTGGGGGGAAACATTATATTATGCCCGTGATTTGGCTGCTGTGGGGGGGCACTACTCTGCTGCCCGCGATAGGGCTACGGGGGGGATACTATTATGCCCATGATCGGGCTGCAGAGGGGGCACCGGGAACAAGTGGAGGGCCACCCACAGGTGGCAGCTGCTGTGTAGCACCCTGCAGAAAGAACTGGAAGGGGACATGATCAGTTGTGTTCCAGGACAGTAGCTGCTGCTGTTGTTTTCACAGGGTTCTTGTGGATTTTACTTGGTAGGTTAGTTCTTTTCTTTCTTACTTCTAAGGGGCTAGCAGGGTATTGTTTTGGGGGATGCTGGATGTTTGTAAACTGATTTGGTGGCTGTAAGTGAGGCTCTTTTTGTGGATGTTTCACTGTGTAACAGGCTGCACTGGTAGAGGTCTATTTCTTCTGATTTAAAACCTATTTGGTGGGATTTGCTTGGGCCTGGTTCTTTAGCTGCAGGGCTTGGAGGGGAGACACAAGGCTGATGCACTCTCTTGTCAGGTGTCTGCCCAAGACCCGCCCTCCCCAGAAGTCTGCAAATTTATGAGGGAGCACCTGCCCTGCAATTGGAGAAAAGGCTGCTGGTGCAGCTCATGTAGTTCTAGCCACTGGGGTTGGATTTAAAGGCTGGGAAAGAGGAGCTTAGGGAGTTGTTCATTTCCCTTATAAGTTTAATGTGTTGTACTGCACCTAGTAACAGGGTTACTGGTGTACAGTGGGACTGTCTCTAAGATTAGTGGGTGACCTGATTAGGCAGTAGGGGTATCTTGGACTAGGGGGGAACCTGGTGGCTCACCCAAGGAAACCTATTTGGAAGGGATAGAACCACACATCATTAGGGCCAGCATCTTTGGGAGGGTGGTGGGTGCACAGGGTGTGGAGCAGCCATGATACTGGACTGGGCTTGGAAGTTTGGTGGTTGCCCAGTGTGCTACCAGCTAGCACAACAGGAGGAGGTTGGGGATGAGGAGAAAGCTGGGGAAGGGGTAGTATGGTTGGGAAGGGGCGGAAATCTCCACAGGGTTGCACCAAGCACTGGGGTGGGGGGTATAGGGAAAGGAGTGCAGAAGAATACACAGGGTCACATAGGGACCCTGGCAGAGGGTCCAAAAGGACACTACCAAGGAAGCAGGCAGGTAACTGGGGACCCTCACAAAGAGGGGACGGAGGGACAACATTCTCAGGGAAGTAGGCAGATGGCCAGTGCTGGACAGAAGGAAGCAAGGCAGGGAGGTGGATCAGACCTTACACTCAGTAACCGCTTCAATTCTCTTCTTCTGCTCAAGGATGAGGGGGGTGATGTAGCCACGACAGAGGTGGTTAGAGATGGAGTGGGAGGCAGGAGGCAGGGGCCAGATAGCAGGAAGAACAGGGGGGGACATGGAATGCAGGAGAATGGGGGGAGCAGTGAATCAGAGCAGGATGGGCAGGGGGAAGAGGGAGGAAAGTGCAAGGAGAAGGACCAGTTGGGAGGAAAGGTAAAGGAGAAGGACCAGAAGTACAAGGAGGATTCAGTAAAGGGAGCTGAGAGTTTAGGCCAGGGGAGCATGACGAGCAAGAAGGAACTAAATGGAGACAGGAAGGAAGGGAGGGAGGATGAGCCAGGCTAGTTTAGCAGATGGGGATAAGGACCAGTTGCGAGCAGTGAGGGGGGAAATTAGCAAGGTACAGAAGGATACTCAGGAGGAGGAGAGGCATAGGATTGGAGGGGAGGGGGTGGCCACAGTAAATAAGGAGGGGGTGGCATGTGGCACCCAGATAGGGGGAGGAACTAGGAACCAGCAGGGTGGAGGGGCCGGTAGAAAGGATGAGGGACATGGAAGGGGGGATGGAGGTAAAGGAGTGGTCAGAGTGCTCCTGCTGGGGGATTCTATGATCAGGGGTATCAAATGGGATAGGGAGGGAGAAGCCTGGCCAGTTAGAACAAGATGCTTCCCTGGACTAATGGTGCACAGGGCTAAGCATGAGGTATATCAGCTGGCAAAGGACTGTGGGGGTTCCCCAGACATACTGCTCACCTGGGTACAAATGACATTGAGGGAAATAGCGAGCTAGAGATACAGGCAAGATTCAGGGAGCTCGCCAGGGTCTTCATGACATAGGATGCACAGTTTCCTTCTCAGAAATCCTGCCAGTACCAAGGGCTAGTGGGGAACACAAAAGGAAAATTAGGGAGATAAACCTGTGGCTCAGGGAGTGGTGTGAGGCCAGAGGGTATGGGTTGATGGGGGATTGGGGGGGAGACCTGGGAGGATAAGGAGCTGTATGCTAGAGATAGACTACATCTCAATTTGGAGGGAAGAGGAATCCTTAAGTTGAAAATAGAAGAGTTCATTGGTGAAAAGAGGGGTTTAAACTTGTGAAGGGGGGTGGGATGGGAGAAAAGGCTGTCAAGGGGGTTCCGATAAAGGAGGGACTCTGTCTCCACCCCCCTGGGGACCAGGAGGATTGTAGGAAAAGGCCAATTGGCAAAGTGCAGACCAGGAGAAAACAGAATCCCCATGGGAACACGAGCAGGGGAAATGGAACTATAGGGAAAGGGTGGAAGGTAGTCCTGCTAAATGCCAGGAGCTTGGGCAAAAAAATGCCTGAGCTCCAGGCAATGTTAACTGAGGGAGCAGTGGATGTGGCAGCAGTCACTGAGACTTGGGCCACTGCAAGACATGACTGGGACCTGAACCTGGAGGGTTACACTATGTTCAGGAAGGACAGGGGGGAGGGAAGGGGAGGAGGGTAGCAATGATAGTCAAAACTGCATTGGCAAAGGGAGTAGAGAGGCGGAGGGAACCGTGGAGCGATTTGGGTCACCTTGATAACAAGGGCAGAGAGTAAAAATAGGAGTGGTGTATAGACCCCTGCCCTGGCGGAGGAGCTGGAGGACAGTCTGGTGGCAGATGTTAGGAGACACTGCAGACTGGGCAGAGGAACAGTGGTGGTGTTAGGGGACTTAAACATGCCAGGAACAGACTGGGAGACTATGACATCCTCTGTGACCAGGGAACAGAGGTTGTTGGATGTCTTTCAAGATGCGTTCCTAACTCAGCAGGTGAGGGAACCGACCAGGGAGGCATGGGTACTGGATGTGGTCCTGGCAGACAGTGACCAGATTGGGGGCCTGGAGGTAAGGGACCCATTGGCGGGGAGTGACCATGCCATGCTCTGGTTCTGCCTGGACCTAGGAGGGGTAGAAGGCTGCACAAAGATGGAAGTAACCAACTTCAGGGGGGTGGATTTTAAGGAAATGGGAAGGATCCTTAAGGAGCATTTGGATGGGATTGGGTCAGACATGGACGCTGATAGTAGGTGGGAAATCATCAGGAGAGGGTGCAGGATGCTACCAGCACTTGTGCAAGAGTAAGATGAAAATGCGGTGGGACCCAAAACCCTGTTGGTGGACCAGGGGCTCCAGGAGGTGGTGCGGGAAAAAAGCAGCCTATAGGAAATTCAAGTGCTCAAGGAGTGAAAGGGATCGAGGGAGTGCAGGCTGATGGCTAGAAGGGCCACTAGAGTGGTGAGGTGGCTAAGGCAAGGAAGGAGCAGAACCTGGCCAGGGAAATTAGGAGAGGGAAAAAGGGGTTCTTTAGATATATTGGGGAAAGACGAAGGGTGAAGGGGCAGATTAGCAGGATTAAATCAGGGGAGAGATGGGCACAAGACCCGGGGGAGCAGGCTGAGGTACTAAATGAGTACTTCACCTCAGTTTTCACCAGGGAAAATGGGGTGCTGCATCATACATGGGAGGAGACAGAGATAATGAGGAGAGGGGAACCCTTACCGATCGGCAGGTCTGGGGAGAGGGGGAGGCATCACTGGCAGGTGGGGGGAGGGCTAAGCAGGGAGAAGAGGTACCAGAAGTGGAAATCACAGCAGAGAGAGTGAGGGAAGCCCTCAGCTCCCTTAAGACGGAGAAAGCACCGGGGCTGGATAAATTACATCCTAGAGTGCTGAAGGAACTTGCAGATGTCCTGGCGAAACCCCTGGCAGAGCTTTTCACCATCTCTCTGAGGACAGGGTGGGTGCCCCAAGACTGAAAGGTGGCGCATATAGTGCCTATCCACAAGGGGGGCAGGAAACTACTGGTCTGTCAGCCTGACATCGGTGGTGGGCAAGGTGATGGAGGGCATTGTCAAGGAGAGGCTGGGGGGGACCTGGATAAGTCAGGGTGCCTGGACGACAGACAGCATGGATTCGTCTCAGGGAAATCGTGTCAGACAAACCTGGTGGAGTTCTATGACTGGGTGACAAGTTCCTTGGACCTGGGTAGACCAGTGGATGTCCTCTTTCTAGACTTCAGCAAGGCATTTGACTCTGTTCCTCATGTGGGCCTGTTGGATAAGCTGGGAGAAATGGGGGTGGGAAACCAGATGATCAGATGGATAGGCAATTGGCTCCAGGACTGGACCCAGAGGATCGTAGTTGGTGGGATAGTCTCATCCCCAAGGAGGGTCATTAGTGGGGTCCCACAGGGATCAGTCCTTGGGCCCCTTCTGTTCAACGCCTACGTATCTGACATAAGGCCAGGAATCAGGAGTGAGATGAGTCTCTTTGCAGATGACTCGAAACTGGGGAGGTGGTGGATGGGGAGGAGGGAGGGTGGCCCTGCAGGGACCTGGAGGCTCTGGAAAGATGGTCTAGAAAGTGGAAGCTGTGGTTCAATGCAGGGAAATGCAAGGTGACTCCACCTGGGGCCAGAAACCCAGGCCAAGTGTACACCGGGGGAATGCTGAAGTCTCAATGGCTGAGAGGGACCTGGGGGTGGTGGTGGATGTCAAGAGGAACAACTCTGAGACTTGTAGGAGGGCAGCAGCCAAGGCCAACATGATGCTGGGATGCATCGCTAGGGGGATCACCTCCAGAAGGAGGGAAGTGATACTCCCTCTGTATAACTGCTTGGTGAAGCCGCACCCGGAGTACTGCGTGCAGTTTTGGAGGCCACACTTAAAGAGGGACATTAACCTCCTGGAGAGGGTCCATAGGAGGGCAACCAAAATTATTTGGGGCTTGGGGGACAGGACCTATGAGGAGAGGCTCGAAGAGCTAAATATGTACACATTGGAAGAGAGAAGGGACCTGGGGGACATGATAGAGGTCTTCAGGTACATGAAGAGGGTAAATAGGGGAGGAACAGTCAGGGTGCTTCGAAGGAAGGAGGAAGGCACCACTAGAGGGCATGGGTGGAAGCTGGAGGGGGGAAGCTTCAGGGGAGAAAGGAGGAGGTGCTACTTCACTGAGAGGGTGGTGGAGCCATGGAATGCACTACCTAGGGGGCTGGTGGAGGCAGAGATAGTGGAGGGGTTCAAGAGGGGGTGGGACAGGTACAGGGGAAGGGTTCTGGAAGCAAAATCCAGTGCAGCAAGAATATCCAGAACTGGGAAGGGAGAAGCCAGAGAAGGCAAGGGGGACAGCAAGGTCAGCACCCAGGGTGGGGGCTGACCAAGCGGCAGAACACGAAAGACCGTTAGGCCTATTCTGCTGGCATTTTAGTATGTAACGGCAGCTCACCTGTGGGTGGCCCTCGACTTGATCTTTTTTTTTTGCGTAAAGTTGTGCAGGCGCAGGTAGGGGGTTGCACCTGCATAACTCTGCACGGCCCGGCTGAATATCGGGCTGTGCAGTTTATGCATGGGCACACTCCCCCACCTGTGCCTGCATAAATTACTGATGCGCCCCAGTGCATCGGGATTTGTGCAGGCGCACTTTTCCCTTTTAAACATCGCATCAGGGCGCATCAGTGGATTGTGCATGGCACAACCCTTTTGAATATCTGCACCTTGGTCTTTTTCACTTTTCAACATTTAAAAGCCATACTTCCATGAATAACTGCAGTTACATGACACTCTATATATCAAAATAAAAAAAGTGTAAATTAATACTACAAGACAGACACATTATACACCCCAAAACATGTGACCCATGTAAAAAAATACAAATAAAACAAAATCCAAGAGGATAAAATTGCAACTTTAAAAGGCATAACACTCGCCACTATTTGGAGTTAAGGGACAATCTATGCATTAAAATAAAAGATCTTAATGAGTACAGGATTAGCACATAATACCCCCAGAAATTCATGGGGTATACACAGCTCCCCCAAATTACCTCCCAAGTTCATCATGGTGTCCAATCTACAACTAAAGTCTGATCATCATAAGGAATGCACAAAGTTCATATCTCCCACTGGAGTAGAACCAAAACAAGTTTGATATCAAGCCAACAAAAATGTACCTTATTATTGCCACAAAAATCAAAAGCACATTTTTTGCTCATATACAAGCAACCACCAAGAGTTGAGGCACTCTTAATATCAGGGCTGGACACATTTTAAAAATTAGGTACTTGTCCATGGACAAGTGGCTTGTCAAAAAGTAGTTGCCCTGGTGCCTGAAATGGTAGTCCAGGTAGAGAATGGCCTATTTTTAGTGGAAAGTATAAAAATACAGAAAACCTAAACATATTTATTGAAGTATCAGTGTCGTAATAGGCAATAAGGAGAATCCTATTGTTTATTTATTGTCAGGATAGAGAGGATTGTGACTGAAGTAGCATGTGGCGCCAACAGCACAGTCAGTGAGAACATCATGCAGCAGCAGACAGTACAGCATCAGCATCAGGACATGTTACAGTAGGAAGCCCGAGCTTGCTCCAGCTGGAGCACCAAATTCACTGTCGTCGTCGTCGTCGTCGTCATCATCATCATCATCGACACAGCCTCAGGGAGATTTCCATGTGAATCAGCATCAGCAGCTGAACTAGCAGTTAAACTAGCAGGACCTTGAACGTGGTGTGTGCCAGGACCAGACAGTAGCCAGTGGTTGATACCTTGATCCAGATCAAAGCTGTCTAATGCAGGACCTTCAACTGCTAGATACAGAAGTGACTTAAGTGTGTCATTAGCCAAACGTGTTCTTTTTTTTTTTTTTATAAGATTCTAAATGTAGAATACTTTCCTTAATATGTAGCTGTAGACATACTCCTAGCCAGTAACATTTCTATTAGGTCAGGGATATGAGCAAGCTAAGCCAGTCTCTCTCGCAGTAGTCATTAATTCACTTGCAGATATGGCTCATCAACTGTAGACTTGAGCATTGCTTTGAATGCAGAATACTCCCTTTTTATATTGATCACGTGATCTTCAGAAAAAAAGTGCGAAAGTAGTTAAATTACTTGAATCAGTCGTGCCAAATTGTGCAAGTTATTCTCGTGATAGATCGAAATTTTTGAAATCTAGACAACTGAACCATTTTAGACATTTCTCATGAAATTCAGAAAATGCTGGTTAATATAAGATACTGCTGCATCTATTAAACTGTGCAGCTGTGTATCAGTCATAAAATCTACTTCTGGGCAGTTCGCTTTATACGTAAAAGGAACACTCTTGTCCTCACTGCTATGTTTTGAAATGAGATAGTTCATGCAATTCTCTACAGGGTTACACTGAATTAGAAATGATGTCATAGACTTTCCAGGTCTTATGTTTAGCTTCATCAACTGTAGTAAGCACTTTTTGACAAGCTGGGGGATTTCTAATTTTAGCAGGACATCCTTTTGAAATTCCAGTAATAGACAACTCTTGAAAAATAAACAGTGCTTTTACAAACTGTACATCTCTTAGAAGTGCCTTTGCTTTGGCCCCATCATCACCAGCAGAGTTTGACACATACAGTATTCGAGATCTTGAACTACTGCAGGCAGATTGACTTGAACGGCATGAACTGAACGTGTCTTACTTGCAAGCCAACAAACTTGTTTTATCACATAGAAATAAGCCAACTCAGAGTGTATAACATGCTTTTTCCTGCAGTTCCCCATGTTTCTTGTGGCTGTAATGATAAATTTTTAAAAGTTCTTTCAGGGTGGTTTTTTTTTTTTTTATGTTGAGAACTCCAGTTTAGGGGCCATGGGTATTACGCTGGGGGCACATTCTCGGATTTTTGATACGCCCACGGTAGGGTATCAGTGTCAGTGGCTTAGTAGGTAGCACACTCGCCTCTGAGGCCAGGAGATCAGAGGGCTGTGGGTTCAGTTCCCACATCTGGCACATGGGTTAATACCCCAGTACTGACGCTGCACTTCTGAGGTGCCGTCTTTTGGATGAAACTTTAAACCAAGGTCCCATCTGCCTG